>JAMXBB010000006.1:82296260-82329806 GCA_024138015.1 Lumnitzera littorea | reverse complement strand
CAAGGTGTTCACCTAAGTGAACCCTATATGAAGGAATGAATTATAAAGTTTACATACAAAAATGGATATAGGTTTCTGGATTGTTTATGATATGGAACTTCAGATTCGTGTCTGATACTAGGTTGTTGTTTTGCTTGCTACATTTGTGGCTTGACACAAAAGGACTTATGGGTTAACTTTCTAAAAGCTTAAATATTACTAAGCTGGGTTTTGAGCATATAGATTTGCATTGCTTAATTAGTTCTAGCCACATCATGTAGTTTTAGCCAGGCCAACTATATGCTGGATTTCCAAACTACAACGAGTGGTTTCTATTTTAGATGAGTTTTAGGGGTCTTACTCCTAACAAACTCCCTAATACCTTTAGATTTTTGAACGTCGTATCTAAATGCTCGAGTATGTCGACTAACTTAATGAGTAAATTGGAAGAGCATAGGATGTTGGTATAGATGCATATCATGTGCATGATCATGGTATGTATTCCTTACATAGATAATTTATCATGATAACCTTGAATATGAAATTGAATATCTTATGATAATGATATTTGTAAACGTATGTTATGCTTGTACTATGTTTTGTTTCTATCCATTTTCGTTTAGCTCATAGAGAGTTAGGGGGATACTTATGTATCCTCAAGTTTTTAAGAGAGCTAGTTAGGCATCACCAATAGTTAGGGAAAGACTTTTGAGAGTGCATAAGATGGAGTCAGCTATTTTGAAGGAGCCTTATTGTATTTTGATCGTAGTCTATAAAAGAGTCTATACATATGTAATAAAAGGAAAAAAAAAATTTATTGTGTTTTGGGTATAATTATGTTTGAAGAATGTACTCTTTTTTATAAATAGGTGTAAAGATGAACTTTGTTGTAATACTCTTTTGTTATAAATAGAATGTTGGTTGAAAATAAACAAGTATTCCTGTATGTTGGTACATCCTGTGCTATGCTGAGATGTAACAATTCTTGGCCTTGACATATAAAAAAGGTTGAGAATTAACTTCTAAACTATCAATCTTTGATCATATCTCAAGATGATATGAACCTTTACTAACTTTTTTCTTCATGTTTAGGAGTATTTAGGAAGGAACCAAGGTAAATCTCTTAACTCCTACTTGACAAGTGTTGATAGTCAATTTTTGCTCAACTTACACTCGTCCATTCATCGGCCGAGATGCTAGGTAATCGACTCTCTTAGCATTCGCCCTCTTTAGAAGATATACGGCACTTATGCCATGTATAAGAAATGCTCTTGGTTTGAATTTAAATTTATGGCATGACTAGTTATCATAAGCACTGTTATATTTTACAACCACTTGCTATTCTTACATATTAGGGGAGATGTCAAGTCAAGAAGTCTCCACATGTCTTATTAGTTACCTCTACAACTGCCTTAGACACAACAACCATCTATAAATATCGAAAAGAAACTCTATAAGAGCTCTTTGACACTTTTTATTCACATACTTATTATAATAAATTACCATTCTAACTTAGGCATTAGAGTGGCCGCACTGGACTAGGCCCGGTACCAAGTATTTTACTTTCTTATGCAAGACTATTTCCTCATCCCAAAATTCATCACTAACATTTGGCGCCATCTATTTTTCTCTAAACATGACTACATGGCTAGAACTAGGATGACACGAAGTACAGGTGCTAATACTTCCTCCCAACACCCTAACGGAGCGAGTCGGCATGTTGATGAAAAATGATTGGCTCGACTTGAGCAACTTTGTCTCGATTTAGCAAAAGAAAATTCCAAGCTAAATAAAAAACACGAACAAATCCTTTACCTTCTCCATAAAAGTTTTTATCCGAATCAAGAAAAATAGCATTACGATGATGATGCCAACAATACCGATGATTCCATTTATTTACCTAAATTGCCAAAAAAGCAAGTTGAGATTCCAGTGCGACCCACAACTCCTACTTTCAAAAATATTGATAAGGGCAAGCAATCGTAGCACGTGCATCATGTGGGACCCTTGCATGTCAGCACACCCGCTTTAGCGACCAAACAGTTCCAAATCAAGAAAAGTCCTTTTGTCCCAAAGATTTTGGAAAAAGTAATATCTCAATACATCAAGCTACCTCAATTTGAAACATATGATGGGATGAAGGACCCCGTAGACCACTTGAAGTACTACCAAACACTGGCCAAGTTGCATGGTTTAAGCGATGCGATGGCCTATTAAGCCTTTCCCTTAACCTTAAGGAATGCAGCCAGTACATAGTTCAAACACCTAAAACCAAACACCGTTTCATGTTTTGATAAATTAGTAGGAAGTGTTTCTTCAACACTTCCTTGTTAGCAAACTTCTTGTTAAGGATTCTTCAATCCTAAACACCAACAAACAAAGGTCCAATGAGTCAATTAGAGACTATTTGGCTAGATTTATGGCCGAGATGGTCTAAATCCTAAAACTAGATATGAATGTAGCCCTCAAAGTCGTAATTGATGATGTCAAGCCTCATGGAGAAATTTTCAAGTCTCTCACAAAGAATAAGCCAAAAACTTTCGCTGAGTTTAAGGCTAAAGCCACCTCATACATCCGACAAGAAGACAACATAAAGGCATGACAAGAGGCTAATCAAAGTAGAGGAAATGGAAAGAAAGACAAATGAAAAAATGCTAAGGATAGACTTGGCATGGAAACAATAGCAGTCCAGATACCGAGAGGAAAAGACTGAGGATCATAACATTTTCATCCCATACACCTATTAACCGTCCAATCTTAGATATTTTGATGGAGGTTTGTGGAGAGAGGGGTATCCTCTAATGGCCAAGAAGAATGCGTGGGAATCCCTCAAGAATAAATTTAAACAAGTACCGTGACTTCCACCGTGATAAGGGTCACAATACGGATGAGTGCATTCAACTAAAAAATGCAATTGAAGATGCAATACAATATGGGCACCTGCAAAAATTTCTAACATATGATGCCGAAACAATCAAAAGACTGTCTTAAAGGAGAAGAGAGGAACATGATGATGACACTAAGCTAGTAATGGCTGTGAGAGATGCAAGGGATGTTAATCTCAATAGAGCACCCAATGAAGTAATTAATGTAATTGTTAGCGGACCTAATATAGGCCAATTGAATTCTTTAAACTCGGTTAATGATAAGATTTAGGTTTGCAATATTCACGAAAAGAAGGTTAGGATTGATAATACAATATGTTTCAGGGAAGAGGATTTTGAAGGCATAAAGAGGCTGCATGATGATGTACTTGTCATTAATGGGAGAGTCACCAACTTTGAGGTCAAGAAGATTCTTGTTGATATGGGAAGTTCAGCCAATATCATTTTTCAGCATGCCTTCAATCAAATGAGGCCCAAGATCAAAGCACAACTACAATCTTACAAGTATGACCTCTATGCTTTCAATAATCAACCTGTCTAAGTAGCCAAAGTTATCTCTTTTCCAATACAAATCAGTGATGATGAGCATGTTGCAAAGGACAAAGTGGATTTTCTCATCGTCAAATGTTGGTCCCCGTACAACATGATAATGGGACGACCATGCCAACATTTATTCAGCATTGTCCCTTCAATGGCACTTATAAAAGCTAAGTTTTCCACTCCTACAGGGGTCAGTGTGTGAAGAGGGGATCAATAATTTGCATGTTCCTTATATATAAGGGCTTTAAGGTGAGAAGAAGTGTTTCAAGTTAAGACTTGCCTAGAAGGTAAGTCTGCTGGCATAGAAAATGCCAAGAATGATACAAAGGAGATTCCTTTAGGAGATGATCTCAAGAAGACAAAAATGATAGGAAAACCCATGTCAATAGATGTTCGGCAGAGTTTAATTGACTTCCTGCAAGCCAATGTTGACATGTTCACATGGTCACCATCAGATATGCCAGGTATTTCAAGAGACGTTACCATGTATAAGCTCCAAATTGACTCGAATGTAAAGGTGGTGAAACAAATAAAAAGAGACATTTTGCACTAGAGAGACAAGTGGTAATAGAAGAAGAGGTCTAGAAATTATTAAAGGTAGGATTCATCGAGAAGAGCCTTATCCAACTTGGCTAGCAAATTGTGTGCTAGTCAAGAAGTCTAACGACAAGTGGCGAATGTACATAGACTTCACGGATCTTAATAAGGTCTGTCCTAAGGATTGTTTCCCACTGCCAAAAATAAATTAGATGATAGATGCAACTGTAGGACATGCATTGCTTTCTTTTATGGACACTTGCTTTAGTTACAATCAAATCAAGATGGATAAGGCAGATGAAGTTTATACATTTTTCGTTACCAATTTTGGAACATATTGTTATACGGTAATGCCCCTTGGGCTAAAGAACGTTGGTGCCATGTACTAGAGATTAGCAACGAAGATGTTTAAATCTTAGATCTATAGGAATGTTGAAGTATATGTAGATGATATGATTGTGAAGAGCATAAAAGAAGATCAGCACCTCGCAGATCTGGAGGAGACGTTTGCCACATTACAGAGATATTGCATGAAACTTAACCTATAGAAGTGCATCTTTGGTGCAACATCAGAGAAATTTCTCGGGTATATGGTCACATGACACGACATCGAAGTCAATTTGAGAAAGATTGAAGCCATAAGGAATATGAAATCACCTCGTACGGTCAAAGAGGTATAGGAACTCACTGGGAAAATTGCCGCCCTCAACAGATTTGTATCAAGATGTGAGGATAGGTATATAGAATTCTTTAAAATTTTGAAGAATCTAAAGGAATTCAACTGGACCAAAGATTGTGAAAGAGCTTTCAATGAGCATAAAGAATTTCTTGCGTCACCTCCGATACTCTCAACACTGATTCCAAGAGAAAATTTATACTTATATTTATCAATCAGCTATTAAGCTCTTTCCTCTTTGTACTGGTCTGAATTGGTGGCAAAGAGCATCAACCCATTTAGTACGTGAGTCTTGTTCTGTAAGTGTCAGGACCCTAAAGGAGGCTTAGTAGGATTACCTAAAATTTCCACAACATGTGTGCACCCATGCTATGAAAACCGCCTTGCAAGTCAGAGATTGCAAGACTCTAAATAATTAATCACTAAGACTAATGATTTTCAAGTAATTAATTTATTATAACATGATATAATATGTAATTATAAATAACTATGGATGTCCGATGTCCCACAGTTCCTCAGAACCGCAGAGAATCGGTATCCCCTAACAAATACTAAGACAGGATTACCAACATTATAAAACTACAGGTAGAATTAATTTATATTAAATTCTAACATGTGAATATTTTCTATAAAGAGTGTTTACGTATTACCTATAAAGATCTCAACTAATCCTAACACTAATGTACATATCTTCATCTTGCCCTCAGCACTCGAGACTTATCCCAATCCCATCGTATGTAAACCTGCAAAAGAAAGACTATTGGGGAATAAGTTACAAGAGCTTAGTGAGCTATCCCTCATACCATACTGACAAACAAGTTATCAAATAAATTATTACAACCATATGAATGCATGTACACGCATAATGCCAAACAATATATACAGTTGACCGGTACTGCATATAATATCGGATTTTAACGCCCTCCGAGATAAGGGTTGGAGAATCATCGGCACCAATCACAACCGGGCTCTAGCACCTGGGTTTTTACCCATAACTTTGAGTTCCATATTTCACAAAAACACATTTCCATTTCCAAAGATCCAATAGTTCACAAAGTCCCAGGCCTAGCGGTGAGGTGACCCCCGCAGTCCACACTCATACCCTACAGCGGTGGTCTGTAGACGCGACCCCCAGCCACCCACAGTTAGCGTCTCCAGCGCCAATAGAACCCGCGAGCCAAGGGTAAGGTCTTGTTGTACCCATGCTCCTGCACGGTACTAATCAAATCATGTGGGAATCCATCCTTCTAAGGCCCTTCATTACCAACCGCGTGAAGTGACGGCCATAATAAGTAATGCGATGCATGGATAATGCATGACCCTTTTAATTTAAGATAAGCCAGATATAATTAGGTTAAATTATGAGGCGATCAATCAATATCAGCAAACCATCCAAATCATATAAAAATCAATCATACCATCTAATCATCCATTATCGTATTCAATAATATTTCTTATAACAATCAATCAATCAATATCAATCACACGCATATCCCAAAACCCCATGCCTCAAGTTATCGATATTCAATTTAAGTGCACTAACTACAAGCACAAACGAGTATAGAGTCATCGGGAGTACTCACTTGACTATGACGACTCGCTCTAGTCGTAATAACCGATCGAGAGATCCTCGCTCTCGTCGGGATCACCTGATCATTACGAGATAACAAGGATAATAAGTAGTTGACTTAACTAATGGTTCTAGACATCTACCTACCTAATTCTACTTAGATTACTATCGGCCCTTATTCGATTAAACCTAATTGCTAATCGTACGTAACTTTTTCATTTTATTTTCAATATTTACGAATTTATAGTCATTTTTCATCGTTTTCGGACGTACATTCACACGGTAATAGCCGTTTTGGACGTTAAGACCTATGTTTTATGAAATGGGCTAAATTTATTGAAATTTTATCTTATTGAAGTTTAATTACTCTTATTATTTATGTTTATGCCCTAGTTTAGGATTTAATGATTGAATTAGCTATTTGATTCTTACACTTAGGAAATTTTACATTAGTGTTACTAATTTACATACTTGATTAAGTTTAATTCAATCTAGGAAGTATATTAGGGTTTAAGGGATTTTTGGCTTCTAATTACATGTATATACCTATGTTATATGCTTATGTAATCTTATTATTTCTTCTTTTATAAACCTATGCTTACATCATCACTTATGTAATCAATTGATGATGTCATGGCTTATGTAATGTTTAAATGATGTCATGGCTTATGTCATCATGTGCTTATGTCATCACTTACCTCATCATATGATTACATAAGCCTTTCCTTATGCTTATGTCATATGTATATGTATTATGTACATGTTATCCCTTTCTCTTATACTTATGTACATACACCTTATACATACTTATACTCATATCTATACTTAGACTTATACCGTATTTACACGTGTATACATACTCATATACCTATACGGTTGGATACGTATTTTTATACTAAAATTCGTATGCCTTATTTACCCTCTTAAGAAATCTTCACAATTCCATTCTTTTTGTATTTTAAGGGTATATTTAACATGGCTTATGTATGTATAGTTAGTAGATGTCCAAATTGAGGTTATGTACATAATGAAAACTTATGTATAAAGGTATTTATACATGTATATCTCTAGCATGCCCTTATGTATACCTACTCAAAGACATGTACACATGCATCTTCTTCCATTGGCTAAAGGATTCTACACTTCCATATGTAAAGATTGAAACTTTAAGCCTAAATCAACATACATATAAACACAACACATAACCTAACCTTTTCTCCTTCTAACTAGTAAAGAGGATGAAGTAAGACATAAATACATAATAGCATACCTTAAATTGCCCTTGACTATGGATGAAATGGTTGGAAAGGAAAGAAAAATGAAAGGGGAAAGGAAGCTCACGGCATGGAGAATGTTTTTCTTTTGCTTCTTTTTCTTTGTTTTGCTTATGGAAGAAGAAGAACGGTGAGGTCTACAAGGGGAGAAATTGTGGACGGCAATTGAAGAGAAAAGGAGGGGAAGAAAAATCAAAAAGAAAGAAAAGAAAAGCCATCATTAAGTAAGAGATATTTTCTTTATCTCTTTAGTCTTTTGTTAACTTTTCATAGTGTTGACTTGGTCAACATTTTGACCTTGGTCAACATGTGTTGACTTGGTCAACTCTCCTTAAGCTTATGTAAATTTGTGTACATAATGTAGTAATTAAGGGAAAAATGAAGGAAATGAGGGGAAATAAGAAATTTAGTAAATTGATTTGTAAAAATAGACAATGAGGTCTTCCATTAGGTATTTATATCCTATATACATCATTTGGTAAGCTACTTAGTGTAATTAAGATGAAAAATAACATTTAGGGTATTAAGGTTTACTACATTTAACCTAATCTTCAACTATACCCCTAACTCTATGTAAGACTATCTGAATCATACACTTAAGAAATAAATGTAATCTATGATTCAATATCTTAGTTTCTAAGGGATCATTTAAGCATTCTAAATGTTTATGCATGATTAAGGGTTATCTTCAGTCGTTTACCGATGAAATGGCAAAATATGGAGGATATATTATCACTTACGGTTTTAAGGTAAATTATGGTGAATTAGTGCTTTTATATCCTTAAAGTTATAGTTTTAGGGTTTTTATTACTTTAGGGCACAATCTCTAATGTTTTTACACATTTAGGGTTTCATATATTCTTACGCGATTAAATCTTCGATTGTTATCTTAGGGTTTTGATGAGGTTCAAGGTTTTAGGGTCTTCGTATACGGTTAGGAGTTCAATTGATGATTTAAGGTTTTTCGTATCCACTTTAGGTTTTGGATTGAGATTTTAATCGGTTTTAAATCTTACTGGCTCTTTTGAGTTTAAGAAATCATCTACAGTTTGGACGTTTGTTTCTATACTTAGAAAGCTAAATTCACGGGGTTTACAGTAAGGGTTAGAGCTTTGGTACACAAGTATAGAAAAATTTGTATTGGCTATAGTTCTCTCGGTAAGAAAGTTGAAGCCGTACTTTGAATCTTAGCAAATTATTATCCTGACCGATCAACCACTACGACAAGCATTACAGCGGCCCGATTCCTCGGGGAGGATGATGAAATGCGCCTTAGAGCTTAGTTCCCATGGTGTATAATATAAATACAAAACGGTACTAAAGGTCCAAGTACTGGTAGATTTTGTAGTTGAATTTATTGGAAATGAAGACTGTATAGAGATTACCGAGAAACCTATCTAGTTTCTTTATGTCAATGGTACTTCAATAGGAGAAGGAAGTGGTGTAGGCCTAGTTCTTTAAGGCCCCCATAATGTCAAAGTTCATTATACTCAGAAATTTGGATTCCTAGCCAGTAACAATGAAGCAGAGTACGAAGCTCTAATCGGCAGATTGAAACTGGCAAAAGAAATTGGTGCTGAGAAACTTGAAGTGTTCTCTGATTCCCAGCTGGTCGTAAATCAAGTCATTGAAAGTTATACGTCAAGAGAAGAAAAGATGAGCAAGTAACTATTGGTGGTTTAAACGCTCGTAAAGGAATTCCTATCTTTTTCTATTCATAAAATTCCAAAAAGTAAGAATATTGCTATTGACAAGCTGTCGAAGTTAGCCAATATGGCATTCCTTAAGTTGGACGAGAAACTGTTCATTGAATTTCTCCTACATAAAAGCTTATCCAATCTCTTGCAGAACTATGAATTAGCTCCTTATGTAAAAGAAGAATCGTAGATGGATTCCCTAGTGAATTATCTAAAAGATGGTACTATCCTTGATGACAAAAAGGAGGCGCAAAGATTGGCTTTCCAAGCTATGAACTACACATTGATTGATAGTTAGCTACACAAGTGTGGCATATCCCAACCCTACCTTTGATGCCTTTTCCCGAAGGATGCCTAGAGGGTATTATCTGAACTTCATGGTAGCATATGCAACAATCATGTAAAAGCGCAAACACTATATATTCGAGCACTAAAACTTGACTACTATTGGCTAACTATGAAAGAAGATACGAAGGGCGTTGTCTAGCAGTGTCCTCAATGCTAGAAGCATGAGTGGTTGAGTAAAGTACCCACAAAAGAATTATGTAGCCTAACCAGCCCTTAGCCTTTCATCCAGTAGGGGCTAGATATCTTACAACCCTTTCCTATGTCTACCGTTCAACTACTTTACCAATTGGGTTGAAGCCAAGGTTGTGGCAAAAATTATAGAACAAAAAGTGGAAGCTTTTGTCTTCAACACCATCATATCAGGATTCGGAGTACCCTACATGAAAATTATAGATAATGGCCCGTAATTTGACAACAATAGGTTTTGAACGTTTTGCGAAAGGCATGGCAATTAGCTCAACTATACATTCGTAGCGCACCCTCAGACAAATGGATAAATCGAAGCTATAAACAAGATCATACTTAACAATTTGAAATGGAAAGTGGATCAAGTTAGGGGGAAGTAGGCCGATGAACTACCTAATGTCCTATGGGGATACAAAACCACTCACAGAACCGTAATGGGAGAGATAGCATTCAAGTTAGCATACAGCACTAAGGTCATGTTACCGATTGAGTTAAACTTACCTAATTTGTGTATACATAATTTTGACGTAATGCTTAATCATGTTGGATTGATAATGAATTTGGACACTATTGAGGACATTCGAGATGTTGCAAAAGTCAGGGTTATGACATATCAGCATGGAGCAGCAAGATACTATAATTAGAAATTTAAGCATAAGGTTTTCCAACCTAAAGATCTAGTTTACCATAAGATGGATGCAATAGGCACGCGAGCAAGTCAGGGAATGCTCAGTGCAAATTAGGAGGATTGTATTAGGATCCGAGAAGTTGTTAACAAGTGGGCTTATCGACTAGAAAGGTTAGATGGTTCCATTATCCTTCGAGCTTGGAACACTGATAATCTGAAATTTTATTTCAATTAATGTCAAATGACTTCTACCATAACTCTTTTAGCGGCAACCAATAAGCTTGTAAGACATTTACAACAATTATATATTTGAAGTCTCATTGTATTTTCGTTATAATTGCTGAATGAACAAATTTTAGGTTATACAGCAAACGACCTAATCTAAGTTTTAGCCCAACGCCGTAAAAGAACTATACAAATCAATTATACAGCCGAGTAATGCGACTAATCCACACTTTAGACAATTAACAAATAGTATAAAACAAAGGCATGCAAAATAAAACATGCCGATAAATGACGGGCATGTGAATTAAAACATGCTGAGAAATAATAGGCGTGTGAAATAAAATATGCCAAGAAACGCATGGTATGTGAAATAAAACATGCTTAGAAATGTTAGGCTTGTGAAATAAAACAGGTTGAAAGATAGCAAGGCATGTGAATTAAAACATGATGAGAAACAAATGATGTGAATTAAAGCATGTTGATTAACGAAAACGTAAAGAAACATGCACAAACCATACAAATCGTGAAAGCTCAATTACATGAAAGTCACATACACTCGACATTGCCTTGATTATATTCTAGTGATTTATTATAGGAGAATGCAATATGCCAATACAACAAGTCCTACGGCTTATTCTTAGATTCAACATAAGTGATTCTTAAAACTTTGCCTAGGGCTTCCTCGGCAGCTGGTTTCTCTGAGTGGGCAACTTCTTCGGCTTAAGCTTCATTATCACTTTAATCGATACTCTCAACACCCGTCTCGTCACCTTTATCTTTGTCGTCACTACTAACTTTGTTGTCGACGTCAGCAAAGTCGAGACACGAGAGATCATAATTGGGATGAATCTTGAAGACCTCTTCTCTTGCCGCTTGAACTCCCTCCAACAACTTTTTGTGTAAAAGCTTCTCATATTACCGACTTGGAGTGACTGTATCAAGAGCCTCATCAATAGGTAGCCATCTCCTCCAACTCAATGATATGGCTCTATAAGTTTGAGTTGTTGGTCTCCAACTCCTTTATTTGCACCTTGAGTTTGTCTTCATCGTTGCTCATCGGGCAAATAGTTCTGCCCAAGCCCTAGTACTCTTTCTTTTTCTTCTGCAATTCCTCCTTCAGGCTTTCGAACTCTTTGTACTGTTGTTCCATTTTGGCCTTTAAGCTAGAGATTTCATCAATAGCGAGGTCTTGTGCAATTTCTTGGCAGTAAGTTCCTCCTTAAGCTTTCTCACCTCCATCTCAACCCTAATCCTCGCATTCTTGGTTGCAACAGTTTGGGCCTTTAATGCATTGTACGCATCCTTAACTTTCTATAGCAAATTCAGTTATTATAATCAAGAATGATCAGATATTATACATATATAATAGAGGATATTACCTTCTTTGCCTCTTTATCGGCCTCATCTAAAGGTGTAAGGATGTAGCTACTTATCTACAAAAGGAAAATGCGTTAATTAACTAAAGGAGCTAGAAAAAGAAAATGTTTATGGATACTTACATCATACAATTTGGCTATGACATGGGCCTTATTACAACTGCTAACCCTATTGACATCCTTCTTAGCAATATCTTTGTCTTTCAAAAGAATGACCCCTTCCATTAAAGCCAAATATTTCGTCTTATTTCCTAAGGCTAAGCCAGTTTCCAAAATTTGATGACTCCAACAAGGGATGAAGTACTTGTCGACCTCTTTATTTAGCAAGAATTCAGTGCTAGTGATGTCGAGAGATTCAAAATGCATTAACTCCTTCGCCCTTTCATCCAGGCCTTTAGACTTCTTGATAGGTGCTTAGCCAGCAAGTTCCTTCTTTGGTGTTTTTTCACTGCTTAAAGCTACCGCAATCACCTGTGATGAGCCTTTTACGGTAATGGCATTTTCATCCTACTCATTGAGGTATGTCTCTCGACACTCGCTATCCCTCGGTTCAACAAAAGTTTGAATAATCATTACCAAAGGCTCCTCAGAACGAACCTTAGTCAACTGTATATTCTCATTCTCCTTCACTCTCTTAGTAGGATGAGAGAACTAGGTAGCTGTATGCTTTGCTGCAGCCTCCTTTGCTGGTCTCTTTGCAATAGCAAGCCGTGTGGTAGTTGTAGAGGTAGTTCCTCTCCTATTAGCCTTAGACTTCTTAGTCTTAGCTTGAGTAAGTAACTTTACAGGATCTACCTCTCCAACACCTATATCTACAAGACAAGTAAATCAAATAGTATAAATAGAGAAAAATATGAACTTACATTTTCCGTACCAAACAAGGCTCAAAGGTCATTATTCTCACCCAAAGTCTTAAGAATGGCTTTCATCGTAGCTATACTCGGTATGATGGCAACACATCAGTGTACCTTTCTTTTCAAAAAATATTGGTTTGCCTTTTTCATAATGCCGTATAATTCTCTCGGCATCCTAGAAGAACATTTTGGTTCTCCTTTTCTCCTAAATCTTCTTTGCTGCTGCTGCATCATTCTGCATTAAATCTACATCCTTTGTATGTATCGACTCAGTCCATTGGGTCCAAAAGTTCAAGTCCTCATCAGATACTATTTATACGAACTCATCATGCCACTTGGGAATCTTGGTTTCTAACCCATCCATGAACTTACGCCCATGCCTTACAGTAGCGAAGTACCACCCGTTAGGCTGCTTATGGATAGTAAAGAAAAATCTAAACAACCGAGGTATAGCCCTGACCTCAACCTCTTCACATACTATCTTAAAAACCACTAAAAGCTGATATGTATTAGGTAAGAACATACTCAATACTACTCTAAAGTAGTTGAAGAAGCCCGAACAAAAGCCGAGAAAGGGAAGCACAACCCAAAATCTAGCTGCTTCAAGTATATATGAAACTCATGCTCCCGTGGAAAGCATCTCTCTCCCTGTCTCTCAGCCTCCTTAAGTTCCATGTTCTAGGAAGATCTTGCGAGTATTGATTGTACTTTGTGACGAGAACTCTGTCGACGAAACTGGTGATTCCATCAGGAGAATCATGAAAGTAGGCTATTGTGTTGTACTAATATTTTGCTAAAGTCTTCCCTTCCTTATCCTCAGGACAAGCAAGTCTATCCTACCTTACCTCCATACTATTGGCCAAATTGCCTAAAGAACACACCACATCGCTTCTATTTTGGGGAGGGGGGGAAGTAGACTCATTTTTCGTTGCCTCGAAATCAGATAAAACAAGTCAACGAGCAACTTTGTGAACCATACCTGGACGGTTGTATGAAACAAAATAACAGAAGTTGAAGAGTGAGATTCTAAAGATCGGAAAACAAACGAAAATTTTAGGTGCAACCAGGGAAGTGAAATTTGAGTATGAACAGTACCTTATATATGGACGATCCGTTCTCATAACTGCAAATCTGCTTTTGACAGTATTGATTCACTGATATGATAGTCCCGCGGATTGAGGACTTATGTCTTGTAACAGTAATCTAATGGCTAAAAACTTTTTGACAGTTATTAAGGCTACAACAAAATGATGACCTAGGTGATAAATGTCGTACCTACAACTTTTTAGTCTCTCGAATGGGTGAGAGTTTTAAAATGGCGATGTTTCGGTTGGGATGTGATCCGTCCTACTTCCCACATCACTAGGCATGAATCCAGAGACTCTCCCCACTCAGCTTCTACTACAATATATATATATATATATATAACTCCCTTTGTCGACTATTCGAGTACAGGAGTTAGGGGGTAAATATTGATAGTCAGTTTTCACTCAACTTGTACTCGTCCATTCGTCGGCCGAGATGCTGGGTAATCGACTCTCTTAGCATTTGCTCTCTTTAGAAGATACACGGCACTTATGCCATGTACAAGAAACACTCCTGGTTTGAATTCAAATTTATGGTGTGACCAGTTATCATAAGTATGGTTATATTTTACAACCGCTTGCTATCCCTACATATTAAGAGAGATATCAAGTCAAGAAATCTCTACGTATCTTAACAGTTATCTTAAGAATTGCCTTAGACACAACAATTGTTTATAAATACTGAAAAGAAACTCTATAAGAGCTCTCTGATACTTCTTATTCATACACTTATTATAATAAATTATCATTCTAACTTAGGCATCAGAATGGCCGTACCAGACTGGCCCCGGTACTAAGTATTTTACTCTCTTTTGTAGGACTATTTCCTCATCCCAAAATTCATTACTAACAACAAGCGCTTTTTTACTCTTTAAGGTTTTATTTTTAAATCAACTTACTATCCTCTTTAATAGGTAAGATTCATTCTAATCACCTTCTTATTTTACTTTAAGCTTCGATTCAAATCCCAAGTTCTTTTTGGACTAAGAACTCTCTTAAACATCTTTTCTACATATTCATTATAACAAAGCAAAGTTACTAAATTAAAGATTTAAGGATTAAAGAATCCTTGCAACTAAATAAAAGACTATGATATGAAGGAACAAAACAAGAAGATGAATTCATGCCTTAAAACGTTATGCATATGATATCTAAATGATTTCATATGACATATGCCATGATCAAAACCATATTCGGGACTTCATGGACATATTTCCAACCATCATGACTTACGGACATGTTTAATACCTTATGACCTTATGGCTATAACCTTGTCTACTTCTATTAACATTTTGTACAGTACCTTGATGATTGGACCTATTGCAAGGACCTAAAAACTCATACATGTAGACAAGTATCATATATGGACATTTAAACTTTAGATATGTTATGAAAAATAACAATTTAGACATTATATGACAAAAGACTATTCGAACATAACACAAAAAGACCAATAGAAGACTTCTTTAAACTTTAAAACTTTAGTAAGTGAAAATAGAAAAAGGAAAAAATCGAGCAAAAGCTTTCTCGATAAGTATGGTTATCATTTTCTTCTTAACGTATTCTTTTAGGTAATTTTGATTCTAAACACCTCGATTATTATTATGATGAGTGATAAAAAGCATGGTTGGGTGAGTATCTATGATGAATATCACTTATTTGTGATTGCAGTTAGTAACGGTTTAAATATATATCTTAACTAACTTTTGTATGGGGTATTGGGTAGTGCTTATGCTTGAATTATTTACTAACATACTTTAAGTTATCTAAACCGATATAGTTGATGATTGTGATGTGATGTATGTTTATGAGCATGTTTGATCACGATAGAAATAAATTCTAAGCATGTCGCAACTTAAAGAATAAAGTGATAATTTATAACATACTGCATAATCCTATCTCATTGCTGATGTGCCTTAGAGCTATGTTATCACAAGGTTTTATTATAGGAGTGAAAGTGGTTCCTTTAAATTATCGAAGAAAGTAGAAATGGGTTGGTTAGCAAACTCACATAGTAGCTTCATGAACTTGTTCTACAGATATGACTCACTAAGGAACACTAAACCACTTAACTCTCACTTGATATGACTCACAAGCAAAAGTTAAGGTCTACTCACCACTAACCTCGAGCTGCTAGTAAGGTTAGATAAGAGAATAAAGGATGAGCTTAGAAAAGAGTGTCTCACAAGAACAATAGGAAGAATATTCATTAATAATATGATGATCATTTTCGGCTGCTAATGATAAGGGACTATTTATAGTAAGTCTCTAAGACAATAAGAGGATGCATGCAATTACACAAAAGGATAATACATGAATAAGAAACTTAGTACATTGCTAAAATGGTAAAGGGGACAAATTTACAAAAGGAATATAATACAATGTTAGAAAAGAGAACTATAGGTGGTATGCTATTATTGTAGTTGTATTGAAGATGATAGGGTGCTAAAGCATTGCTACTAAGTTATGCTAAAGATTGCCAAGGTGCTTAAATGAGATAAAAGTTCAATAGAGTGGACTAGGAGAGCTTGATGGTTAGTGACAAGGATCTTGGCTTCGGCACTTAGTAAGTTGGCATTTAGATGATTAGCACGGCATTAAGGAGTTTGGCATCAAGATAAGGCACTAAGTAAAGCAAAGTATGTCCAAACTGGGCAATCAAGGAGTTTAGCAATCTACTGTCCTAATATTGAAGCTTGTTAAGACTAAGTTGAGACATTTGAATCCTCCTAACAAGACCTTGTATGTAATATCCCAAGATTTCAAGCTCATATTATATCCTTAGAATCTAAGCCCCTAAATTTAGAGCATCTGGATATATTATCCGTTTTAGTTAAAACTTCACAATAAGGCTAGAAAAGTTAGACAAAATATTCTAATAAAGTCAATTTCTTAAAATAAGCTATATAAAATGATTAATTTAAGAAAAATGTCAATTTATCAAAAAAGTTGAAAATTATCGAAAAGGCATTGTAAACCCCTAAAATTTTTTATCTAGCTTTTGAAATAGACTCAACTATATTAAACAATTTAAGAGTTGACAAGGCTAAGAAAGTGAAAACACTAAAAGAATTAATCAATCGCGTAAGAAACTTTTCTACCCTAAATGTTTCTAAATGCTAAGGATTTCATTCAAAAGTGATAAAAACCCTAAAATGATCACCTTAAAAACACATGTGCACTAATTCATCATAGTATACCCTAAAACCCTAATTGATAATAAAATCCTTGTATTTTGCCAAATCATTAGTAAAAGGTTAGAGATGACATTCATTCATGCATATATGTTTTGAATCCTCGAATAATCCTTTAGAAATTAGGATAATGAATCATAGATTATATTTATCTCTTAAGTATATGATTAAGATAGTATTACATAGAGTTAGAGATATAGTTGAAGATTAAGCTAAATGTAGTGAACCTTAATACCCTAATTAGTATTTTTCATACTAGTTACACTAAGTAGTTTACCAAATGATGCTTATAGGTTATAACTACTTAAAGTAAGACTTCATCATCTATTTTTACTAATCAATTCACCAAATACTTCATTTCCTTAATTTCTCCCTTAATTTCCCTTAATTACTACATTATGTGTACAAAATTACATATGCTTAAGGAAAGTTGACCAAGTCAACACATGTTGACTAAAGTCAATAATTTGAAAAGTCAACAAAAAACACTAAGAGATAAAGAAAATATCTTAATACTTAATGATGGCTTTTCCTTCCTTTTCTTTTGATTTTTCTCTTTTTCTTTTTCCCCTAAATTACCGTCCACTTATTCCCCTTCTAGACCCCACCATTTGCTTTCTTCCATTATGAAAACAAAACAAAAACATCCCTCCATTGCTGTGAGCTTCTTCTTCCCCTTTCACTTTCAACACTTCTCTTTTTGTCTCCTTAATTCTAACACAAACTAAGGTATGTACTTAAGATTACTTTATGTTGCTTTCTATTATTCATCAATTAGGTAATTAGGTAGATTAGACAAGTAGGCATGTGTTAAGTATGATCTTGAAGAAGAGGATATAAAGTTCTCATCTTTAAGTGTAGAAAGTTAGGAATCATGAAGAAGAGAGAAGGAATACATATATATGTGCTCTTAAGTATGTGTACATAGGGAAATACCAAAAGAATACTAGTATGGGAACCTTTGTACATGGGTATTAACTATGTACATAACCTAAATTAAGACAATACCTAACTATACATACCTATACTATACTAAATACACACTTAAAAACACAAAAGAATAGAATTAGGAAGCTTGTCTTAAGAGGAAAATTAGGCATACGAAATTGTATACAAAAATACGTATATGACTGTATAGGTATATGAGTATGTACACAAGTATAAATACGGTATAAGGATAAGTATAAGTATATGTATAAGTATACTCATATACATATAAGTATAGTAAAGGTATATGTACATAAGGGGTTAAGTGAAATGTACATAAGACCTTTATACATGACATAAGCATGAGGTGAGGCTTATGTAATCAAATAATGAAGTAAGTGATGATGTAATCACATGATGACATAAGCCATAACATAAGCAAGTGATGACATAAGCAAATGATGATATAAAGGATGACATAAGCATAAATTATAAAATAAGAAAATAAGAAGAGTGTATAATAATTAGGTACCTAAATTAGTAAACCCTAATACACTTTCTAAATTGGATTATACCTAATTAAGTACATGAATTAGTAATAGTAAAGTAAAATCCTCTAGGTATAAGAATTTAAGGGTTAACTAAATCATTAAGTATAAACAAAAGATATAAATATAGGTAATAAGAGTACTTAAGTTTTCATAGTTAAAAATTTCTATAAATTTAGTCCATATCGTAAAACATGGGTCTTAATGTCCTAAAATGACATCACCATGTGAACGTACGTCCGAAAATGATAAAAAATGACTATAAAGTCATAAATATCAGAAATAAAACGAAAAAGTTACATACGATTAATAATAACGTCTAATCGAATGAAAATTGATAGTAATTTAAGTAAAATTAGGAAAATAAATATTTAGACTTATTAGTTAATTCAATTACTTACTAGCATTATTATATTGTAATGATCAGGTGATCCTAAGGCGAGCGAGGATCTCCCGATCGATTACTATGATTAGGGCGAGTCGCTATGGCTGAGTGAGTATTTACCCTATGATTCCATGCTTGTATGTGATTGTAGATAGTGAACTTAAATATTATTGTTAATTGACTATTGTGTGGGGTTTGGGAAATGCTTGTGTATGATATTATGTATTGAGTTGTGAATTTACCTTAAATACAGATAATGCCTTGTTTATTGCATGATAATATAGAAAATGATTGTGTGTACTATTGGATGGTCATAGCATAATTTGAACTTAACTATGCTTGGCTTATAAAAAGAAACTGGGACATGCATAGCATGGACACAATTCCGGCCATCACATCACACGGAGGTAAAGAGAGACCATTCGGGGGTTGATATTATTAAATTATTGATTCTATACAGTGCACTCATACAAAATGACCTTACCTTGACCCGCGAGGACACTAAGCATTGGAGGCATCAACCGCTTAACTAGGGGTCGAGTCTAGAGGCCTCCGTTTAGGGGTGAGTGTGGACTACGGGGGCTCACTCACGATTATGCTAGAACTTAGTTTTTATGAAAGAAAAAAAGTTAATTGATTTAAGTACGGAACGTAGAGTTCCGCAGTAAAGTAAGTTCTAGTATAATACTCAGATCTAACTGGTGCTGTATATACTCTAACCCTGACTTCGGTGGGCGTTAAATCCGAGTTGCGTATATGAACTAGTTAATTATACGTATTGTTTGGCATTTTGGTTGATCATTCATTCATATGCGTGAATATAATGTATTTATAACTTGTTTGTGGTGTGACTGAGGGTTTTGCTCACTAGGCTTAGGCTTACACCCCTTTAGACTTTTTTTGTAGGATAACCTATTCATAGAGGCAAGACAAAGGATGCCACAGGTTAGCTTGGGGACTTGGGCAAGAGCGAGCTGTCCTGTGTATTGAGAAAGAACAGTTTATGTAGACTCTTACTCATGTACTTTTGTTTATTTTAGTATTATAGACTTAGATACACTTAATTACTGTATATTGTAAGCTTTATAACTCAAATTTTATATAAATATGTTTGTGTGATGATATCATGTGAATCTGGATATTCTTTGGAAATTAGTGATTGTAGAGCCTTATATATTGTATGAAGAGTTCTTAATTGAAAGGGTAACCAATTAGGGGTTCTTCGTACAGTATACGGCGTCTGCCACGATTAGACCATTCTTAGTTCATGACAGGCATAATTCGAGCTTTGAGATTTAGCATTATATTAAGGATAAGTAATTTAACTTTCAAAAATAATAAATGAAGTTGAATTATCTGTAATATATGTGTATTAACATAGAATATTCACTATATGTATTAAATATATATAATAATAATAAATTATAAAAAAAAGGAAACTTAATATTAAATCATGGAAAATTAATTAAAAAATTAAATGGATGAGTCATCAACAATGTGGTAGCATAGGAAACAATAGAAAACATGAGCCATAAACAATTTAATAGGGAATTTCCACCTTAAGCTTAGAAAATCTAGAAAAATGACATGTGTATGCCATATGTCCAACTTTTAATGAATCTAATCAATTTGTAAATTATAAATAGGACCTAAACACATCAAAAACAACATTTTTGGAAATCTAGAAACATAAGAAAAATCACTTGAGAAAATTAAAAAAAATAGAAAAAATAAGAAAAATAGGGAAAAAACAGAGTCGGATCTAGTCTAAGCTAGTTCCATAGGTTATTAACATCCTGTTGTGGTGGCCATTTAGGGGTTAAGAAGAAGGTGGTGGGGTCAGTTCATTCGACAAGGTGTGGCGATTAGTTTAGGCGAACCAATTTCAAATTAAATATTTCCTAATTTTCTAAAAATACCAACTAGTGTTAATAAATTATGAAACTTAGTTTTATGGCATTATTTTATGTGTAGATTAATGTAATAATTTTATTTTAATTAAATAATCAATGGAAATATATGGTGCTTAAGGAATTACCCTATTTGGACAAAAATTAAATTAAATTTTAGAAATATTAAATAATGTCCTTTCAAGCTAAATTTTTGTACATAATATACTTAATATATTTATTTAATTTTTGTAACAAGATTTTTTTAAAATAAGAAATTTTAATATTTATTATAATTATTTTGAATGAAACTGGCAATTTTTCTATTTTGTTAGATTAAATAGTTTATGGCAAAATCAATGTATGAACCTTATGTATTCTAATTTCTAGAAGTTTACAATGATGTTTGGAGCACTTGATCTTTATCTAGTAATTAAATTCACATATTTTCTTAATTTTCACTAATTTTGAGCTAAAACATTATTTTTAAAAATATAAGAGATAAACTAATTTAGTACAATTGATGGTCAATATCTAAACTATATACGTTTTTTTTAGTTCACACTATTTTTCATAGAATTAATCGAGCTTGTATACTAATTATTATGTATTTTTCTAGTATAAACGTATATATTAGCCCAATATGTGAAATAATGAATAATACTATTAAAGTGTTTGTTAGATAATGTAAGATTAGTAACTATGACCTATAATTGATATTGAGCAGGGTTGAAAAGTATAATTTTTAGGACTTTTAGTTTAGAATTAAAGCTTACTCGAGTCAATTATGAAGTTACGATAATGCATAGTCGAGTTAGTAGTATGAAAGGGTATTTTTAGGCTTTTAACATTATTAATTAGTCTTGATTCAAAAGATATCCTAATAGTACTCGAAACAACGTTCGTAGTGATATAAAGTTTATTAGAATCAAATAAGAAATGAATAAGATATAATTGAAAGAAGCTTGGAAATACAATAGTAAAAGCTTATAAGAGTTTGGTATTGACTTTAGTTGACTTAGGGTTTGTGTATATTTTTCAAGGTGTGATAGGCGAGGAAGGACCACATTATAAAGTTTAAGATTTTACACTACTATTAAGCCTTGATAAGTAGATATTTCTATTTTTGTGCAAGTAGATCTATGTCTACTTAACTTGGAGTAAATTATGTTGTAATCTGTAATCATGTGTAGGATTGATTGGATACATGATTCTATTGAATCTATGCTAACTAAATGAAATGTTTCCTCATGTATGACTAATTCGTCAATGCATATTTCTGTTTGGAAAACTTGGAAACTAAAATAGTCCTTTAAGGTGTTCACCTAAGTGAACCCTATATGAAGGAATGTATTATAAAGTTGAGAAATGAAGCTGAAGTTTAGATAATTGAATCATTTATGATGTAGAACTTAAGATTCGTGCTTAATACTGGGTTATTGTACTGTTTACTACACTTATGACTTGGCACCAAAAGACTTACAGGTCAACTTTCTAAAAGCTTGAACACTACTAAGTTGGGTTTTAAGGATATATAATTCCATTACCCAACTTATTCTAGCTATGATGTGTAGTTTCAACTAAACCATCTATGTATTGGATTTTCAAACCATAAGGGTGGTTTCTATTTTACGAAGTTAAGAGTCTTACTCCCAAGCAGCTCCTTGTTGCCCTAGGTTCTTAGACATTGTATCTAGATGCCCAGTTATGTCGACTAACCAAATGAATAATTTGAAGAGTTTAAGATATTAATACCGATGCATGCCACATACATGAGCATGGTACGAATTCCTTGCATAAATAGTTTGTCTTGATAACTCAAGTTATGAAATTAAATGTTCTATGGTGCTGATCTTAGTGAATGTGTATTATGCTTGTTTTGTGCTTTATTTTATCTACTCTCACTTAGCTCACAAAGAGCTAAGGGGGTGCTTGTGTATCCTTAGGTTATGAAGAGAATTGACTATGCATTAACATTAGCTAGAGGAAAAGTCTTTTAAGAGTGCATAGGATGAAATCAACCACTTTTGAGGAGAACTTTTGTTAAATATAAACAGGTATTCCTATGTGGTGATAAATCCTATGCTATGTCGTGATGTGATATCCTTTAGGTGGTACTAGAGTGTTAATTAGGGACTATAGTATTAGATGCGAGTGTAGTGACCGAGTAACTAAGTGCCATATGAACTTAACTTTGTTAGTAGAGAATAATATAAGGAAACTAACTATGTCTATTGTGTTTGCTGCTATCTAGAAAATGGTGCAAACACGTGTAAGTGGGGATCCTAGTTCATTTATTACTTCTAGGAGATAGATTAGGGAGGAACAACAATCTCAACCAAATTAAACTCTACCTATACAAGTAATGGATGTGGTACAGCAACTTGCAATTGCTTTAGTTAGGGCTAGTAGAATGAATGAGGATAAGTTAGCTTAGGTACAACGTATAGTGAAACCATTTGACAAGACAAAAACTAACCCTTTAGTTATTAAAGTGATAGGGATCAAGGACCGATTACACACTCTCGAGCCCAAGAGCTCTCTCAAGTGGTTCACTAAGCTATTAGAGGTGAGCAGTGCTTACCTTAGTCCAATCTACCAAGTTACTTTGCTCTCCATGCTGTCGAAGATATTGCCAAGTTGATCAACCAACATGCCAAACCAAACCCTCCACTAAACCATAGTCCAAGCGCTAAATTTGAGCACAACAATCTCCACTATGCCGAAGTCGACCAAAACTCTTGGGAGCCGACCCTCTAAAGCCAACCCAAGATGAGCCATCCTTGAACCAACTACAGTCCAGCCCCTTTTGATGCCAAACAGGCCTGAATAGAGGCCCACCCCTACTTAAACCACAATACTGTCAAAATCATAGTAAAAACATACACACACTGTCTTTACTGACAACCGTACTATCCTTTTTAACAAATGACATTCACTGCGTACAATTTCATGTCTCTCTGTGTAGTAATTTTCTTTTTATTTAGCAAATAGGAATTCTTTTTTGTAATAATCTGTAATACAAAACTTGCACTAACAAGGTACTATAAATAGTCACATAATATAACAGCTATAAGAAGATATACAAAAGAATACACTAGACTTTTTACCTTGTCTTGAGTGAAGTGTCCTCTTACTCTTGAGCTACTCTTATCTAACCCATTTGATCGTGAACTAGTGGCGAGTGACCTCCAACTACACTTATACATCATATCAAGTATGACCTAAGTTTGTATGAGGCATTGGTATGTCATATCCAATGTCGGTACACAGGACTCCCTACTCTCCCTTAACTATCATTTACTTTTTAGGCCATCCTACTACTTGGACCCAACCCCTTTGGTTACGCTTAATATTAGATTCGTGTATTCATTTAAGAGTCCGTATTATCTTGGTATCAAAGCTTAGCTACGTTCAAAGCTAGATCTTGCTACTATATTCTTTTAATAGTTTATCACTACTCTCATGTGATAGTGGTTTTATTGTTAGCTTCGAAGTTTAGTAGTGAAAAGTGTTTTGTACTCTATTTTCCCCTATTTTCATTACGCCAAAATAGAATGTGATTGACTCTATGTTTATTGTGAAGTTGTCATTGTGAAGTAAGCATCAATGTAGGATTCAAGTGTGTAAAGGCCTTTGGGAAACCAAGAAAGTGGTATTCAACATGATTAAGGACAGGAAGGAAGCTTCTCACCTCAATTAGTGGGTGACCGCTTGGATAGGCTTACCAATTTGGTAGCTAGTTTGGTGATTGTCATCTAAGAAGATAGACAGCGAGCTAGAAACAGCCCTATGAGGGAATGTGAACAGCAAAGCCCAAGTAACAGTCAGTTTGGCTAAGATAACGCCCCAGTTCGACCACCCTGAGCTAAAGGAATTGGTAGGGATGCTAGACAAAGACTTGTGCTTGAAGAGATTGAGGAGGAGGCAAAAGGAGGTGACGAGGCAAAGTAGTACTACAAACCTAAGGACAGGAATGTACGAGCCGTTAGAGTTAAGGGATTAAGGATGTGTATTCCGAGTTTCTCTAGAGGTGGTAATGCCGAGGACTACTTAGATTGGGTAGATCGAATTAAAAGCAATTTGAATGCCATGAAGTGCCCGAAAATGCAAAGGTTAGGCTAGTTGTGTTGGAGTTTACCGGCTATGCTGCTTTATAGTGGAAGAACTTACAGGCTACTAAAAGAAGGGAAGGAGAATGAGAGCTTTTAGTTAGGATGACATGAAGAGAGTAATGCAGAGAAGGTTTGTACTGAGCTATTATCTATAGGATGCCTTCAAGAGACTACAAGAATTGAGACAAGAAGGATCGAGTATGAATGCTTACATTAATGAGTTACAAATGCAAATGATCCAGTGCGAAGTTGTGGAGCTAGAAGACTGAATTGTATCTTGATTCATTGGCAGTTTGAAGTATGAGATTAAGGATGTCCTAGAAACCTTAGATGTTAGAACGCTTAATGATGCAATCTGAGTCGCCTAAAGGATAGAAAGGCGCTGAATAAGAAGATTTTGACCACTCGTCAACTGTCCTGGTAGTAGCCGACCTTTTACAAGCAAACTTTTGCAAACAGAAACAAACAAGGTCACTAAGACCCAACCTACTCAAACTACTTGAGTAGAGGAGAAGGAACTACCAAGGAAGTTGAAGAAAGACTAGAGTTCAAGGAAGAAGATGAGTAAGATCAAGTGTTTCAAATGGCAAGGATTTGGATACATGGTCGCTTAGTATTTGAACAGGTAAAAAATGGTGATTAGAAGCAAGGTGCTGACCATTGAGGTCGATAGTACTAATATGGAAGTAGAGGAGTCAAAGGAGAATGAATAGACTGAGCTGTTCGAGGAGGAAGTTATCTACAGAGAGGAAGGAAACTTTATGCCAATCGCTCTAGTATTGAGGAGGACAATGAGTATTAGTCTTGTGCTTGAAGATGAGTAGAGAGAAAATCTCTTCCATATTAGGTACAAGGTGAATGAATCACTATGTGTACGGATCGTTGACAATAGGAACTGTACTAATGCAGTCTCTACATTTATGGTCTAGCAGCTGAAATTGCCAAGCATACCCTACCCAAAACCTTACAAGCTTCATTGGCTCAATGATAAGGGAACCCTACAAGTAAACAAACAAGTGTCTATGCTAATTTGTATAAGTAAGTATCAAGATGAAGTGCTTTGTGATGTACTACCTATGAGTGCATCCTACCTTCTACTTAGACAACCATGGATGTTTGACTGAGCAGTTATATATGATGGTAGGAGGAACACATGTTTTGTAGAGCATAAAGGAAGAAGAATGAGATTGAGTCCTGTAGACACCTAATTTTTGCACTTCCATAGTCTTAGTTTTTATTTTTACAAAAAAGGGTCCTAATTCAAAGATAATAAAAGTTAACAAATAATGAAAATACCATAAAAAATAAGTAAAGGAAAAATTATAAAGATTTCGTAGATTTTTAGGAAGTAATTTATACTAAGAATAATTAGTTTAATGTTAGTATTAATTTTAGTTTAGTTAAAAATTTTAGTTTAGGGATTTAGATAGTTTAAATATAATTTAATTGTAATGAATGTTAAGAAACAGGTCAACAGCCTAATGGATAAACAGCGGAGTACTTAAGTGGATTTAATTAAAGGTCACTGGTTCGAATCTCAGTAGGCACCAATGTCTTTATTTTTCTATCTTTGCAAAAGATTCATATTTAATCAAGTTGTATGAGTCTAGTTAAATCAGATTTGACTTTATTTTTCTATCTTTGCAAAAGATTCATATTTAATCAAGTTGTATGAGTCTAGTTAAATCAGATTTGAATGAAATTTGAATCTAGTTTAATCGGATATATTAGGATTTGATTCGGACTTTATAAAAAGAAAAAACCACAACGGGAAGGGAATAATCAGGAGCTTCATAAAAATTGAAAAATCTACTTCATCGAAAAGAGAAGCAGCAGCATCTCTACGCCTGCTGCACATCCAAATTCTAATCTAACAGCAACCACTACCCCAGCTCGTCCAGGATTCTGATACGATAGTCCACGTCAACAGAAAAATGCGGCTTGCGGTAACTCGAAGCTCCATCACAGCCTGATCGATCTACGCGTACGTATTGCTTCGTTCTTCGGCCAACGACGTCCGAGCGTTATCCCATCAACCAGCATCTCTATCCACGATCAGCGTCGCAGCACTCGGCAGATTCATGATCAACGTCGCAGCACTCGGCGAACAGTGAGTTGAACAGTGGCCAACGACGTCCCCTGCGTGAGCCACACGACTCACAGTAGCAAGGCCAGTAATTCCATCGCCGCATAACATCTACGATCAGCATAACTCAACAATCAACTAGAATTGTAGTACTCAACAGCAGTGAATCCCAATACGCGAATTGTAGCCCCCTGATTCAACTAAGCAGCCACACTCCACTACAGCAGCTGTTGAAGCCACTTTCGATTCTACCCCCAAGACTCGTTACACGCTTCTTCACCGTACTGTAGCTCCACAATCACGTTCAGTTTCTATCTAAGTTTTTTTTTTATTATTTCTGATTTATTATTATCATATTATATTATTATTTTGTTAGGACTTTAGTAATACATGTGTATGTCATTAGTTTTCTTTGTAATATAGATTAGTTATATTATATTAATTTAAGTGATTGTTTGTTTAATAAGTAGCAATATAGATATAAAGACATAGATATATTAGATAAGGGAATGTTAAGATTGGTTTTTATTACATATATATGTTATTATATTAATTATATTTTATTAGTTAACATAATATATGTATATGTTAGTTTAGGAGTTTTTGTATTAGTAAGTATATTATATGAAATAAATTTATTTTGATAGATAAGTTTAGGGATTATTAGGATTGGTCATTTTTTTTAAGATTTGGTTTTATTTAAGGATTTGTTACATAGAAAGTTGTTTTTTCTTTAAGTGAAAATTAATAAAAGACCCTTTTTAAAAATAAGATTGTTAGAGCATTTTTTATAAAACAAAAACACTCGAGAAGTTAGGACCCTTTTAGATTTTATTTGAATAAACTAGATTGGTAACAACGTAAATTCTATCGATTTTCAAAAAAATAAAATCAATCAACACGCTAAGTTTTTTTTTTAAAGAACTACGATTGTCTGATCCTAGCTAGTGGGTACGTAGGCACATTCGGGGCGACGATAAAATATGTAATTTTTCTAAATTAAAAAATCATTTTGATGTTGATAAAATAAAAAAAAAATCTTTAATTGACTTCTTTTCTATGGTTAGATGTCTTTTTCATAGTTTAAATATCTTTTCCATAATTTAGATATTTTTTTCATAGTTTAGATGTCTTTTCCATAGTTTAGGTTTCTTTTTTATGATTCAGATATCTTTTCTATGATTAGGAATTTTTTTTTCTTTCTTTTTTTTTTTAATGTTTTAAGCATCTTTTCTATATAAAAGTTTCATCATGTAGAACATTGCATATTTCATAAAATCTTTAGGGTTTTTCTTGAAAATAAAAAAATTATCACTTAGTTATTTTTAAATAAAAATTTTAATTTAGCACTTTTCAAAAATTAGGTTTTTAGGTTTTTTTTTTATAATTAGGAATAAAAATTAGGCTTCTAGGGATTTTTCTTAATAAAAATAAAATGGTTAATAAAAACGCAAATTTAACCAATCATTTTTTATAAAAAGAACCAACTTACTAAAAATTTTTTGAAAGAACTACGATCGTCTAATCCTGGCTAACGGGTACGTAAGCACCTTCGAGGCAACAATAAAATATGTAGAAACTTAGATTCTTTTTTTATTTATTTATTTTTTAAATATTATAATTAGAAAAATAATCCTAATTTCGGTAAATAAATAGTGATACCCGTTAAAGGTTTAATAGGTTAACCCCCCAAATTCGGAACCCTCTAGTTCTTTATTAAAATTAAAATCAAAGACCGGCAGCTAAATCGAAATCAATCCACTCAATTGATTACGGTTTCTTTTTCTTTTCCCGACTTCAGTCGGGTGGCGACTCCAAAAATTATTTTTAATAAAAAACCGGAATTTCTTAATTTCTTTAGTTGAGGATTAATATTAAATAGATAAGAGTTTAGTATTAATCAAGAAATGAGAAATCAATTTTAAATAACAGAAAACCGAAAAATCAAGCTCGACAAGTCCCATGAATGCCGAGTAGGTAAAGGTCATATAGTCCCAGCTTAGCCAAACCTTGAAGAAGGAGGCTTTGGTATTGACTTGAGCTAAACTAAAAAGAGAAATGGAGCCGAAGGGACCGGCCTATTTGCTTATCAAGAGGCTTTTGGACCATAAACCTGAGTAGGAAGAGCTGCTAATCGATGTAAATACCTTCATAAAGGACTTTGCTGACTTGTTTCCAAAGGAGCTACTAAAGGGTCTACCTCCTATCTGAGGTATTGAGTACGATTGACCTGCAACTAAGAGCAATACTGCCGAACAAGCCTGCCTATAGGTTAAACCCTAAAAAGGCTGTCGAACTGTAAAGGCAAGTAGACAACCTCATGAAGAAAGGGTATGTACATAAGTCCCTAAGCCCTAGTGTTGTGTCAGCCCTATTAGTACCGAAGAAGCATGGTTCTTGAAAGATGTGTGTTGATAGTTGAGCCATCAATCAAATCACCTTTAAGTATAGGTATCCATACCCAAGCTTAATGATATGCTAGACGAGTTAAGTGGAGCAAGAGTGATCTCCAAGATCGATCTCAAATTTAGATACCATCAAATTCGAATACATGAAGGAGATGAGTGGAAAACCGCATTCAAGACATGACATGGTTTATATGAGTGCTTGTAATGTCATTTGGACTATCCAATGCACCGAGCACATTCATGCAACTCATGAATCATGTCCTCTAAGAATTATTGGGAAGGTTTATCATAGTTTATTTTGATGACATTCTAATGTACAATCCTAACCTGGAGACTCACCAAGAACATCCCTAATAAGTGCTTATGAAACTCCAACTGAATAGTTCTACACCAATCTAATGAAGTGCGACTTTTACAGTTTCGAGGTGTTCTTCTTAAGATTTGTTATAAGTGGAGGTGGTATTCGAGTCGATGAAGAGAAGATAAGAGCGATCATAGAATGGCTTGAGCCAACCTATTATGCCGATGTGAGAAGTTTCTACAGCTTGGCATCGTTGTATCATCGATTCATCAAGAACTTCAATGTGATTGTGGCCTTACTCACTGAACTCTCAAAGAAGAATGTTAAATTTAGATGGGGTAAGAAAAAGAGGAGTAGTTTTGAGGAAGGGAAAGAGAGGCTAACTATAGCCCCCATCTTAGCTCTACTGAGCTTCGATAAGATATTTGAAGTAAAGTGTGATGCATCTAGACTAGGCATAGGTGCTGTGCTAGTGCAAGAAGGCCGACCTATCACTTACTTAAGTGAGAAACTTCAAGGAGCCACACTCAACTACTCTATCTATGAGAAGGAGTTCTACTCCTTAATTCGAGCCCTAATGGTGTGGTAATACTATCTACTGCCCAAGGAATTTGTGATCTATACCAATCATGAATCCTTGAGATATCTAAAGAACTAATCATAGTTGTCTCAAAGACAAGCCAAGTGGGTTGAATTCATGGTGGGTTTTTCTTATGTAATGAAATATAAGAACAAAAAGAATAATATAGTGGTCAATGCCCTATTGAGATGACATACACTCCTGACTGTGCTACAAATGAGGCTACTTGGTTTTTCAACCATCAAGAATTTGTATGCTAAGGACCTACACTTTAGTCCTATCTACACCCATTATGAGGAACGACGGATACTAGACTACTATCATGAGGAGGATGGATACTTATTCCGGAAGAGGAGGCTATGTGTCCCGACCTATTCTACACTAGAATTGCTAGTGCATGAGGCGCATGGAGGGGGATTGATAGGACACTTTAGCCAGTGCTAAACTTACGATGTATTACCCTCTAGATTTTTTTAGCTAATGATGAAGAGAGATGTCCAATCCATGCCGAAAAGGTGTGCGACATGCCGAAATATGAAGAGTTAAACCAAGCAAGGACATTACCAACCTTTATCGACCCTGACCAAACCATGGTCTGAGTTGAGTATGTACTTCATGTTAGGATTACCAAAAACGTCTCAAGGGAAGGACTCCATCATGGTGATTGTAGATCGATTTAGCAAGATGGCACATTTCGTACCTTATTCCAAAACTAATGATGCTTCGGTTATCTCTTTTCTTTTCTTACAAGAAGTAATCAAGTTGCACAGACTTCTTAAGACCATTGTTTCAGACTGAGACCCCAAGTTCATGAGCCACTTTTGGAGGACGTTGTGGAGGCGAATGGGAACTAAGCTATGATATAGTACGTCTTGCCACCCATATTCTGATGGATAGACTGAAGTTGTTAACAGAACCGTAGGAACTTTGCTGCAAGTTGCTATCAGATGAAACATGGCCAGTTGGAATCTGTACCTACCAATCATTGAGTTCACATACAACAGGACTGCCCATAGCATAATAAGCATGTCTCCATTCAAGGTTACCTATGGGTTCAACCCTAAACTACCATTAGACTAAGCACCATAGTTGATGCTTGATGATGACCAACCAGCCATCAAGAGAGTTAAGGCCATCAAAGCCATACATCAAAAGGTTATAGAGCAACTGGGTCGAGCTGCTATTAAGCTTGAGAAATGAAGCCAAGGATGGAGGAAGAGGGAATTTCAACTAAGCGATTTAGTTTAGATATACCTTAGAAAGGAATAATTCCCAAACTTAAGGAAGAGCAAGTTGTCTCCCAAAGCAGACGAACCTTTTAAAGTGCTTGAAAAGATCAATCCTAATACTTATAAGATTGAATTACCTAAAGGACATGTAGCCTCGAACTCCCTCAACATTGCCGATCTCCAACTTTACACTCTCGAGGACAAACAACTAGGAACCGAACCAGATTTGATCCCAAATCTCAGACTACTTGGAAGGGATGATAGGGATCAAGGACTAAAACCATTAAACTGGTAACTTCTAAGCAATATATTCATCATAAAATTGAAGTATCCAAATCTTTTACACAAATATTTCTTCTTAATTCGACACCAACAAACCCCACACCAATTGCATCTTATAATCATGATTCAACGCTTCAAACTTATAGTTGTAAACTCTTTCAAGGAAATTGTATCAACATTATATAGGTTAAGGAAAGAATTTATTAATTAATGAGTAAACCTTCATATAACAAACACATAATACATATAGTATATAATCTAGAAGTTTAAGTCTTTTAGTTTAGATCCTAAATCTACCCAAGTTCTACCCCATCTCACCATTCGATAGGTTCCTCCTATCTTTAACAACCAAATGCTTTGATACCACTTCTATCATGACCCTAAAGGTAGCCTAATAGGATTACCTAAAATTTTCATAACATGTGTGCACTCATGATATGAAAATTGCCTTGCAAGTCAGAGATTGCAAGACTCTAAATGATTAATCACTAAGGTTACATCGTCTACACTTTGATTATCCCCTGTACTTACCCGTATAGGGCACCTCAGCTTACCCGCATGAGGCTACCTAGGGGCCTCACCCCCTAGGCTGCACTCGACTATTACCCTAGCCAAGACAAGATTTCAATTCAAATAGGGAGATTCTATTTTAGGACTATCCACCCTACAAGGTCTCTTAGGCACAACTTGCGAGTCCATCTTGCAAGCCAAAATTAACCAAGGCCTTACAGGCACAATAAAGTGAGTCCTCTCGCTATTAAGTGGAAAACCCATACTAGCTTTGCCTTAACGATAAAATATCATTTTTGGCACTACAGCCCTTATCAAAATCGTACAAAATACGTTTTAGATTAGGAAAACTTTTTCCAAAAATACCTTTTTCAATATTTTGCAAAACTAGCACTCTCCATCTATACATTTATTGGGTTATAGACATACGACGAATAGAACCAGTTATTTAGGTCAGATATTTATATTTATCAAATTTAAAAAAAAAGTGATCACATAGATGATGGCATACAAGTAGAATAGTCATTCAAACATATAAACAACAGCAAGCAGCAAAACACCATATAAGTAACACGCACAAGTAAATAGCAGGTCATTAGAACTTTCTCACCTGGATTATTGCTCATTCTCCAAACCTTTGGGGTTTCTAGAACTCGATATTGAACACCTAAAATATAATAACACTTATAAGTATTCTGTAAAGTTAAACTCTTTAGTTAACTAAAAATTTATTGTAGTTTATCTAGTTTCCCCCAATATAACCTAAGTATAATGTATATAGGGTTTATCATGCTCAATGGGGTTATTAGTAACTATTTTCTCATATTTGTAAGTTACGAGATTTCCTTTATGTATTTTGGAACATTTTTGTTTTAGCTCGGATCATTATGAACTAATAGTCCATTTTGATCGTTTTTGAACGTATTTTCTCGTAACGAGGTTTGTTTTGGACGTTGTGACTCGTAGTTTAAATTGTGATATAAAAATATCACCAAAATTATTATTTAAGTTTAAAAATTATAAAATATTAATTTTCACTCTTTCTTAACATGTTTATGATTTAATAATTATTGAAATCATATATTCGATATTTTTATCATTTTGAGTATATTTTCCTATTTTTGAGATTTTTACTTTATTATGATTATTATTATTATTATGACCTTTATTATTTTTATTCCTTCTCGTTTCTTATTAGTTATGTATTTCATGATTTATACATACATATATAT
>JAMXBB010000006.1:82130896-82295760 GCA_024138015.1 Lumnitzera littorea | reverse complement strand
GATTTGCTTGATATTGAAATCGAAGAATCCATCTTCTTGAGAACAAATCTTATTTAACATGTTCCAATGTACCCTTAAAAAATGGATCCTTGTTACACTAAATCGTAAAGGCAAGTAAGCCTTATTTTAGGAGATTTGTTTTGTCCTTCAGAATCGTTGGCTTTTCTCGAAAGAAGCGCTTGCTTATCAGGTGCGGTTTTTTCCAATGAATTTGGAAATTTGGACATCCTCAGTCGCAGAATCAAGTAAATCGACTTTTTATAGTATAACGTTTTTTACAAGTTTATTAGAATCCTTAAATTACGAACCTAGGCTATCTCGATAGTAAAACCAAGTTGTCCATTTTGTTGGGAATGTAGGTTATCCGACGTGAGCATTCATTAATCTAGAAAGATGCATATGCAATTGTGGAGTCGTAGTGCTCTTGGGGATTAGACCTTTGCATTTTCTAAATCGTGAAATCATGCTGTCCTTTGTCTACATTGCTAGGATTCTTCAAAAACTTTTTATGAATAAGTTGATGGATTTAAACATTCTGAAGGAAGAAGTCGAGTGATCCTTGTTTTCAAAAGTTTTCGTTATGCTTCGATTTCTAAATCCGGTTATGCTTCATATAGAAATGAAAGAATCTATCATTTTGAGAACAAATGTTATTCTACATATTCGGATGAACCGTTAGAAAACGGATCCTGGTTACACTCAATCGTGAAGGCTAGTAATCCTTATTTTAGGAAATTTGTTTATTCATCTGGAATTCTAGGCTCTTCTCGAAAGAAGTGCTTGCTTAATAAGCGTCGTTGTTTCCTGCGGATTTGGAAATTTGGACATCCACAATCGCAGAATCATGTAAATCGACCTTTTATAATCTAACGTTTTTCTACAAGTTCATGAGAATCCTTAAATTACGAACTTAGGCTATCTCGATAGTAAAACCAAGTTGTCCATCTTATTAGGAACGTAGGTCATCTGACGTCAGCATTCGTTATTCTAGAAAGATGCATATGCAATTTTGGAGCCGCGATGCTCTTGGGGATTAGAGCTTTGCATTTTCCATATCTTTAAATCATGTTGTCCTTTGTCTCCGTTGCTAGGATTCTTCAAAAACTTTTTATGAATAAGATGATGGAACTTGACATTCTGAAAGAAAAAGCTGGGAGGACCTTGTTTTTAGGATTTTTCATTATGCTTCGATTTACAAATCCGGTTATGCTTCATACTGAAATGAAGGAATCTATCATTTTGAGAACAAATGTTATTCCACCTATTCGGATGAACCCTCAGAAAACGGATCCTGGTTATACTCAATTGTAAAGGCTAGTAATCCTTATTTTAGGAGAGTTATTTATTCATCCAGAATCCTAGGCCATTCTCGAGAAAAGCGCTTGCTTATTAAGCGTCGTTGTTTCCATCGGATTTGGAAATTTGGACATCCTCAGCCGCAGAATTAAGTAAATCGACTTTTTATAGTCTAACATTTTTCTTCAAGTTCATTAGAATCCTTAAATTACAAACATAGGCTATCTCGAAAGTAAAACCAAGTAGTCCGTCTTGTTGGGAACGTAGGTCATCCGACGTGAGCATTCGTTTTTCTAGAAAGATGCATATGCATTTTTGGAGCCGCGGTGCTCTTGGGGATTAGAGCTTTGCATTTTCCATATCGTTAAATCATGTTGTCCATTGTCTACGTTGCTAGGATTCTTCAAAAAAATTTTATGAATAAGATGATGGATCTTGACATTTTGAAAGAAAAAGCCGAGTGATCATTGTTTTTAGGAGTTTTCGTTATGCTTCAATTTCCAAATGCGGTTATGCTTCATACTAAAATGAATGAATCTATCATTTTGAGAACAAATGTTATTCTACGTATTCGGATGAACCCTTAGAAAACGGATCTTGGTTACGCTCAATCGTGAAGGCTAGTAATCCTTATTTTAGGAGATTTGTTTATTCATCCAGAATCCTAGGCGCTTCTCGAAAGAAGCGCTTGCTTATTAAGCGCCGTTGTTTCCTGCGGATTTGGAAATTTGGACATCCTCAGTTGCAGAATCTTGTAAATCGACTATTTATAGTCTAACGTTTTTCTAACAGTTTATTAGAATCCTTAAATTACGAACTTAAGCTATCTCCACAGTAAAACCAAGTTATCTATCTTGTTGGGAACGTAGGTCATCCGACGTGAGCATTCGTTATTCTAGAAAGATGCTTTTGCAATTTTGGAGCCGCAGTACTCTTGGGGATTAGAGCTTTGCATTTTCCAAATCGTTAAATCATGTTGTCCTTTGTCTACATTGCTTGGATTCTTCAAAAACTTTTTATGAATAAGATGATGGATCTTGACATTTTGAAAGAAAAAGCCAAGTGATCCTTGTTTTTAGGAGTTTTCGTTATGCTTCAATTTCCAAATGCGATTATGCTTCATACTGAAATGAAGGAATCTATCATTTTGAGAACAAATGTTGTTCCACGTATTCGGGTGAACCCTCAGAAAACGGATCCTGGTTACACTCAATCGTGAAGGCTAGTAATCCTTATTTTAGGAGATTTGTTTATACATCTGGAATCCTAGGCCCTTCTCGAAAGAAGCGCTTCCTTATTAAGCATCGTTGTTTCCTGTGGATTTGGAAATTTGGACATCCTCAGTTGCAGAATCATGTAAATCGACTATTTATAGTCTAACGTTTTTCTAACAGTTTATTAGAATCCTTAAATTACGAACTTAAGCTATCTCCACAGTAAAACCAAGTTATCCATCTTGTTGGGAACGTAGGTCATCCGACGTGAGCATTCGTTATTCTAGAAAGATGCTTTTGCAATTTTGGAGCCGCAGTGCTCTTGGGGATTAGAGCTTTGCATTTTCCAAATCGTTAAATCATGTTGTCCTTTGTCTACATTGCTTGGATTCTTCAAAAACTTTTTATGAATAAGATGATGGATCTTGACATTTTGAAAGAAAAAGCCAAGTGATCCTTGTTTTTAGGAGTTTTCGTTATGCTTCAATTTCCAAATGCGGTTATGCTTCATACTGAAATGAAGGAATCTATCATTTTGAGAACAAATGTTATTCTATGTATTCGGATGAACCCTCTGAAAACGGACCTGGTTACACTCAATCATGAAGGTTAGTAATCCTTATTTTAGGAGATTTGTTTATGCATCCAGAATCCTACGCCCTTCTTGAAAGAAGCGCTTGGTTCTTAAGCGTCGTTGTTTCCTGCGGAATTGGAAATTTGGACATTCTCAGTCGCAGAATCACGTAAATAGACTTTTTCTAGTCTAACGTTTTTCTAGAAGTTTATTAGAATCCTTAAATTTCGAACTTAGGCTATCTGAATAGTAAAACCAAGTTGTCCATCTTATTGGGAACGTAGGTTATCCGTGTGAGCATTCGTTATTCTAGAAAGATGCATATGCAATTTTGGAGCCACGGTACTCATGGGGGTTAGAGCTTTGCATTTTCAAAATCGTTAAATCATATTGTCCTTTGCCTACGTTGCTAGGATTCTTCAAAAACATTTTATGAATAAGATGATGGATCATGACATTCTGAAAGGAGAAGACGAGTGAGCCTTGTTTTTAGGAGTTTTCGTTATGCTTCTATATACAAATCTAGATTTGCTTGATACTGAAATCGAAGAATCCATCTTCTTGAGAACAAATGTTATTTAACATGTTCCGATGTACCCTTAGAAAACGGATCCTTGTTACACTAAATCGTGAAGGCAAGTAAGCCTTATTTTAGGAGATTTGTTTAGTCATTCAGAATCGTTGGCTTTTCTCGAAAGAAGCGCTTGCTTATCAAGTGCCATTGTTTCTTGCGGATTTGGAAATTTGGACATCCTTAGTCGCAAAATCAAGTAAATGGACTTTTTATAGTATAACGTTTTTCTACAAGTTTATTAGAATCCTTAAATTACGAACCTAGGCTATCTCGATAGTAAAACTAAGTTGTCCATCTTATTGGGAACGTAGGTTATCCGGCGTGGGCATTCATTATTCTAGAAAGTTGCATATGCAATTTTGGAGCCGCGGTGCTCTTGGGGATTGGACCTTTGCATTTTCTATATCGTCAAATCATGCTGTCCTTTGTCTACATTGCTAGGATTCTTCAAAAACTTTTTATGAATAAGTTAATGGATCTTGACATTCTGAAAGAAGAAGCTGAGTGATCCTTGTTTTTAATCGTTTTCGTTATGCTTCGATTTCCAAATCCTGTTATGCTTCATATAGAAATGAAACAATCTATCATTTTGAGAACAAATGTTATTCCACGTATTCGGATGAACCGTCAGAAAACGGATCCTGGTTACACTCAATCGTAAAGGCTAGAATCTTTATTTTATGAGATTTGTTTATTCATTCGGAATCCTAAGCCCTTCTCAAAAGAAGTGCTTGCTTGTTAATCGTCGTTGTTTCCTGCGGATTTGGAAATTTGGACATCCTTAGTCGTAGAATCAAGTAAATTGACTTTTTATTGTCTAACGTTTTTCTACAAGTTCATTAGAATCTTTTTATTACGAACTTAGGTATTCTCGATAATAAAACCAAGTTGTCCATCTTGATGGGAACGTGGGTCATCCGATGTGTGCATTCGTTATTCTAGAAAGATGCATATGCAATTTTGGAGCTGCGGTGCTCTTGGGGATTAGTCCTTTGCATTTTCCAAATCCTTAAATCATGTTGTCCTTTGTCTACGTTGCTAGGATTCTTCAAAAACTTTTTATGAATAAGATAATGGATCTTGACATTCTGAAAGAAGAAGCTGAGTGAGCCTTGTTTTTAGGTGTTTTCCTTGTGCTTCGATTTCCAAATCTGATTATGCATGATATTGAGATCGAAGAATCCATCTTCTTGAGAACAAATGTTATTTAACTTGTTCTGATGAACCTTTAAAAATGGATCCTTGTTACTCTCAATCGTGAAGGCAAGTAATCCTTATTTTAAGAGATTTGTTTATTCATCCTAAATCCTAAGCTTTTCTCGAAAGAAGCGCTTGCTTATTAAGCGTCATTGTTTCAGGTGGATTTGGAAATTTGGACATCCTCAGTCGTAGAATCAAGTAAATCGACTTTTTATAGTGTAACGTTTTTATACAAGTTCATTAGAATCCTTAAATTATGAACTTAGGAAATCTCGATAGTAAAACCAAGTTATCCATCTTGTTGGGAACGTAGGTCATCTGACCTGAGCATTCGTTATTCTAGAAAGATGCATATGCAATTTTTGAGCCACGGTGCTCTTGGGGATTAGAGCTTTGCCTTTTTTAAATCGTTAAATCATGTTGTCCGTTGTCTACGTTGCTAGGATTCTTCAAAAACTTTTTATGAATAAGATGATGGATCTTGACATTCTGAAAGAAGAAGTTGAGTGAGCCTTGTTTTTAGGTGTTTTCCTTATGCTTCGATTTCCAAATCTGATTATGCTTGATATTGAAATCGAAGAATCCATGTTCTTGAGAACAAATGTTATTTAATTTGTTCCGATGACCCTTTAAAAACGGATCCTTGTTACTCTCAATCGTAAAGGCAAGTAATCCTTATTTTAGGAGATTTGTTTATTCATCCTAAAACCTAGGCTTTTCTCGAAAGAAGCGCTTTCTTATTAAGTGTCGTTGTTTCCAGCGGATTTGGAAATTTAGACATCCTCAGTCGCAGAATCAAGTAAGTCGACTTTTTATAGTCTAACGTTTTTCTATAAGTTCATTAGAATCCTTAAATTACGAAGTTAGGCAATCTCGATAGTAAAACCAAGTTGCCCATTTTGTTGGGAACGAGGTCATCCGACGTGTGCATTCGTTATTCTAGAAAGTTGCATATGCAATTTTGGAGCCACGGTGCTCTTAGGGATTAGAATTTTGCATTTTCCAAATCGTTAAATTAGGTTATCCTTTGTTTACGTTGCTAGGATTAATAAAAAACTTTTTACGAATAAGATCACCGATCTTGATATTCTCAAAGGACAAGCCGAGTAATCCTTGTTTTTAGGAGTTTTCATTTTGCTTCGATTTCCAATTCTGGTTATGCTTGATATTGAAATAAATGAATCCATCTTCTCGAGAACAAATGTTATTTCACATGTTCTAATGAACCTTTAGAAAACAGATCCTTGGTACTCTCAATTGTGAAGGTAAGTAATCCTTATTTTAGGAGATTTGTTTATTCATCCCAAACCCTAGGATTTTCACAAAAGAAGCGCTTAGTTATTAAGCGTCGTTGTTTCCTGCGGATTTGGAAATTTGAACATCCTCAATCGCAAAATCAAGTAAATCTCCTTTTTATAGTCTAACATTTTTCTACAAGTTCATTAGAATCCTTAAATTACGAACTTAGGCAATCTCGATAGTAAAACCAAGTTGTCTATCTTATTGGGAACGTAGGTGATCCGACGTGCTCATTCGTTATGCTAGATAGATGCATATGCGGTTTTGGAGCCGCGGTGCTCTTGGGGATAAGAACTTTACATTTTCTAAATCATTAAATCAGGTAGTCCTTTGTCTACGTTGCTAGGATTGTTCAAAAACTTTTTACGAATAAGATCACTGATCTTGATATTCTCAAAAGAGAAGCCGAGTAATCCTTGTTTTTAGGAGTTTTCGTTATATTTCGATTTCCAAATTTGGTTATGCTTGATACTGAAATCAAAGAATCCATGTTCTTGAGAACAAATGTTATTTCAGATGTTTTGATGAACCCCTAGAAAACGGATACTTGTTACTCTCAATTGTGAAGGCAAGTAATCCTTATTTTAGAAGATTTGTTTATTTATCCTGAATCCTAAGTTTTTCTCAAAAGAAGCACTTGCTTATTAAGCGTCGTTGTTTCCTGCGGATTTGGAAATTTAGACATCCACACTCGCAGAATCAAGTAAATCGACTTTTTATAGTCTAACGTTTTGATACAAGTTCATTAGAATCCTTAAATTACAAACTTAGGCTATCTCGATAGTAAAACCAAGTTGTCCATTTTGTTGGGAACGTAGGTCATCCGATGTGAGCATTCCTTATTCTAGAAAGATGCATATGCAATTTTGGAGCTGCGGTGCTCTTTCGGATTAGAGCTTTGCCTTTTCTAAATCGTTAAATCATGTTATCCGTTGTCTACGTTGCTAGGATTCTTCAAAATCTTGTTATGAATAAGATGATGGATCTTGACATTCTGAAAGAAGAAGCTGAGTGAGCCATGTTTTTAGGAGTTTTCGTTATGCTTCGATTTCCAAATTTGATTATGCTTGATGTTGAAATCGAAGAATCCATCTTCTTAAGAACAAATGTTATTTAACATGTTCCGATGAACCCTTAAAAACGGATCCTTGTTACTCTCAATCGTGAAGGCAAGTAATCCTTATTTTAGAAGATTTGTTTATTTATCCTGAATCCTAAGTTTTTCTCGAAAGAAGCGCTTGCTTATTAAGCATCGTTGTTTCCTACGGATTTGGAAATTTGGACATCCTCATTCACAGAATCAAGTAAATTGACTTTTTATAGTCTAACATTTTTCTACAAGTTCATTAGAATCCTTAAATTACGAACTTAGGCTATCTCGATAGTAAAACCAAGTTGGCCGTCTTGTTGGGAACGTAGGTCATCCGACGTGAGCATTCGTTTTTCTAGAAAGATGCATATGCAATTTTGGAGCCATGATGCTCTTGCGAATTAGAGCTTTGCCTTTTCTAAATCGTTAAATCATGTTATCCGTTGTCTACGTTGCTAGGATTCTTCAAAATCTTTTTATGAATAAGATGATGGATCTTGACATTCTGAAAGAAGAAGCTGAGTGAGCCATGTTTTTAGGAGTTTTCGTTATGCTTCGATTTCCAAATCTGATTATGCTTGATGTTGAAATCGAAGAATCCATCTTCTTGAGAACAAATGTTATTTAACATGTTCCGATGAACCCTTAAAAACGGATCCTTGTTACTCTCAACCGTGAAGGTAAGTAATCCTTATTTTAGAAGATTTGTTTGTTTGTCCTGAATCCTAAGTTTTTCTCGAAAGAAGTGCTTGCTTATTAAGCGTCGTTATTTCCTGCGGATTTGGAAATTTGGACATCCTTAGTCGCAGAATCAAGTAAATCGACTTTTTATAGTCTAACGTTTTGATACAAGTTCATTAGAATCCTTAAATTACGAACTTAGGCTATCTCGATAGTAAAATCAAGTTGTCCATCTTGTTGGGAACGTAGGTCATCCGATGTGAGCATTCATTATTCTAAAAAGATGCATATGCAATTTTGGAGCCGCAATGCTCTTACGGATTAGAGCTTTGCCTTTTCGAAATCGTTAAATCATGTTGTCCATTGTCTACGTTGCTAGGATTCTTTAAAAACTTTTTATGAATAAGATGATGGATCTTGACATTTTGAAAGATGAAGCCGAGTGAGCTTTGCTTTTAAGAGTTTTCGTTATGCTTCGATTTGCAAATTTGGTTATGCTTGATACTGAAATCACATAATCCATCTTCTTGAGAACAAATGTTATTTAACTTGTTCGGATGAATCCTTTGAAAACGGATCCTTATTATTGTCAATCGTAAAGGCAAGTAATCCTTATTTTAGGAGATTTTTGTTTGTTCATCCTGAACCCTAGGATTTTCTTGAAAGAAGCGCTTGCTTATTAAGCATCGTTGTTTCTTGAGAATTTGGAAATTTGGATATCCTCAATCGCAGAATCAAGTAAATCGACTTTTTATAGTCTAACGTTTTTCTACAAGTTCATTAGAATCCTTAAATTACAAACATAGGCTATCTCAAAAGTAAAACCAAGTTGTCCATCTTGTTGGGAACGTAGGTCATCCGACGTGAGCATTCGTTATTCTAGAAAGATGCATATGCAATTTTGGAGCCACGGTGCTCTTGGGGATTAGAGCTTTGCATTTTCCATATAGTTAAATCATGTTGTCCTTTGTCTACGTTGCTAGGATTCTTCAAAAACTTTTTATGAATAAGATGATGGATCTCGACATTCTGAAAGAAGAAGCCGAGTAATCCTTGCTTTTAGGAGTTTTCGTTTTTCTTCGAATTCCAATTCTGGTTATGCTTGATATTGAAATAAAAGAATCTATCTTCTCGAGAACAAATGTTATTTCACATGTTCCGATGAACCCTTAGAAAACGGATCCTTGTTACTCTCAATCGTGAAAGCAAGTAATCCTTATTTTAGAAGATTTGTTTATTCATCTTGAACCCTAGGATTTTCTCGAAAGAAGCGCTTGCTTATTAAGCTTCGTTGTTTCTTGCGGATTTGGAAATTTGGACATCCTCAATTGCAGAATTAAGTAAATCGCCTTTTTTTAGTCTAACGTTTTTCTACAAGTTCATTAGAATCCTTAAATTACAAACTTAGGCAATCTCAATAGTAAAACCAAGTTGTCTATCTTATTGGGAACGTAGGTGATCCGACGTGCTCATTTGTTATGCTAGATAGATGCATATGCAGTTTTGGAGCCGCGATGCTCTTGGGGATAAGAACTTTGCATTTTCCAAATCGTTAAATCAGGTAGTCCTTTGTCTACGTTGCTAGGATTCTTCAAAACTTTTTACGAATAAGATCACCGATCTTGATATTCTCAAAAGAGAAGTTGAGTAATCCTTGTTTTTAGGAGTTTTCGTTATGTTTCGATTTCCAAATCTAGTTATGCTTGATACTGAAATCAAAGAATCCATGTTCTTGAGAACAAATGTTAATTCACATGTTTCGATGAACCCTTAGAAAACGGATACTTGTTACTCTCAATCGTGAAGGCAAGTAATCCTTATATTAGGAGATTTGTTTATTCATCTTGAATCCTAGGCTTTTCTCGAAAGAAGTGCTTGCATATTAAGCATCGTTGTTTCCTGCGCATTTGGAAATTTGGACATCCTCAGTAGTAGAATCAAGTAAATCGACTCTTTATCGTCTAACGTTTTTCTATAAGTTCATTAGAATCCTTAAATTACGAACTTAGGCAATCTCGATAGTAAAACTAAGTTGTCCATCTTGTTGGGAACGTAGGTCATCCGACGTGAGCATTCGTTATTTTAGAATGATGCATATGCAAATTTGGCGCCACGGTGCTCTTAGGGATTAGAACTTTGCATTTTCCAAATCGTTAAATCTTGTTGTCCTGTCTACGTTGCTAGGATTCTTTAAAAACTTTTTAAGAATAAGATGATGGATCTTGACATTCTGAAAGAAGAAGCCGAGTGATCCTTGTTTTTAGGAGTTTTCGTTATGCTTTGATTTCTATATCTGGTTATGCTTGACATTGAAATCAAAGAATCCATCTTCTTGAAAACAAATGTTATTTCACATGTTCCAATGAAACCTTAGAAAATGGATCCTTGTTACTCTCGATCGTGAAGGCATCTAATCCTTATTTTAGGAGATTTGTTTATTCATCATGAATCTTTAGCTTTTCTCGAAAGAAGCTCTTGCTTATTAAGCGTCATTGTTTCCTGCGGATTTGGAAATTTAGACATCCTCAGTCGTAGAATTAAGTAAATCGACTTTTTATAGTCTACCGTTTTTCTACAAGTTCATTAGAATCCTTAAATTACGAACTTAGGTAATCTCGATAGTAAAACCAAGTTGTCCATCTTATTGGGAACGTAGGTGATCCGACGTGATCACTCGTTATGCTAGATAGATGCATATGCAATTTTGGAGCCGCGGTGCTCTTGGGGATTAGTACTTTGCTTTTTCCAAGTCGTTAAATCAGGTTGTCCTTTCTCTACTTGGCTAGGATTCTTCCAAAAAATTTTTTGAATAAGATGATGGATCTTGACATTCTGAAAGAAGAAGCCGAGTGATCCATGTTTTTAGGAGTTTTCATTATGCTACGATTTCCATCTTTTTGAGAACAAATGTTATTCCACGTATTCGGATGAACCCTCAGAAAACGGATCCTGGTTACTCTCAATCGTGAAGGCTAGTAATCCATATTTTAGGAGATTTGTTTATTCATCTGGAATCCTCGGCTTTTCTCGAAAGAACCACTTGCTTTTTAAGCATCCTTGTTTCCCGCGGATTTGGAAACTTATCTGTCCTCATTCGCAGAATCAAGTAATTCAACTTTTTATGGTCTAACGTTATTCTACAAGTTCATTAAAATCCTTAAATTATAAACCTCGGCTATCTCGATAGTAAAACCAAGTTGTCCATCTTGTTAGGAGCGTTGGTCATCCAACGTGAGCATTCGTTATTGAAGATAGATGCATAAGCTATTTGGGAGCCACGGTGCTCTAGGGGATAGGAACTTTGCATTTTCCAAATCGTTAAATTAGGTAATCCTTTGTCTATGTTGCTCGGAATTTTCCAAAACATTTAATTAATAAGTTCACGAATCTTGGCATTCTCGAAGAAGAATCCGAGTAATTCTTGTTTTTAGTATTTTTCGTTGTGCTTCGGTTTCCAAATCTAGTTATGCTTGATACTGAAATCAAATAATCTATCTTCTTGAGAACAAATGTTATTCCTCATATTCCGATGAACCCTTAAAAAACGCATCTTGGTAACTCTCAATCTTGAAGGTAAGTAATCCTTATTTTAGAAGATTTGTTAATTCATCCCGAATCCTTGGCTTTTCTCGAAAGAACCTCTAGCTTTCTAAGCGTCATTGTTTCCTACAGATTTGGAAATTTATTCATCCTCAGTCGCAGAATCAAGTAATTCATCTTTTTATGGTCTAACGCTTTTCTACAAGTTCATTAGAATCCTTAAATTACGAACCTCGGCTATCCCGATAGTAAAACTAAGTTGTCTACCTGGTTGGGAACGTAGGTCTTCCAACGTGAGCATTCGTTATTTTAGAAAGATGCATATGCTATTTTGGAGTCGCGATGCTCTTCGGGATAGGAACTTTGCATTTTCCAAATCATTAAATCAGGTGGTCCTTTGTCCACGTTGTTAGGATTCTTCAAAAACTTTTTTTTTAAATAAGATGACCGATCTTGGCATATGCTATCTTGGTCATCTGACGTGAGCATTCGTTATTCTAGAAAGATGCATATGCTATTTGGGAGCCGCGATACTCTTGGGGATAGGAACTTCACTCTTTCTAAATCGTTAAATCAGTTTGTCCTTCATCTACGTTGCTAGTATTCTTTAAAAACATTTTATGAATAAGATAATTGATCTTGACATTCTTAAAGAAGAAGCCGAGTGATCCTTGTTTTTAGGAGTTTTCTTCATGCTTCGATTTCCAAATCTAGTTATGCTTGATACTGAAATCAAAGAATCCATCTTCTTGAGAACAAATGTTATTCCATATGTTCCGATGAACCCTTAGAAAACGGATCCATGTTACTCTCAATCGTGAAGGCAAGTAATCCTTATTTTAGAAGATTTGTTTATTTATCATGAATCCTTAGCTTTTCTCGAAAGAAGCTCTTGCTTATTAAGCGTCGTTGTTTCCTGCGGATTTGAAAATTTAGACATCCTCAGTCGTAGAATCTTGTAATTCGACTTTTTATAGTCTAACATTTTTCTATAAGTTCATTAGAATCCTTAAAATGCGAACCTCGGCTACTCGATAGTAAAACCAAGTTGTCCATCTTGTTGGGAACGTCGGTTATCGGATGTGTGTATTCATTATTCTACAAAGAAGCATATGCTATTTGGAAGCCGCGGTGCTCTTAGGGATACGAACTTTGCATTTTCTAAATCATTAAATCAGGTAGTCCTTTGTCGACGTTGCTAAGATTCTTCAAAAACTTTTTTTTGAATAAGATGACCGATCTTTGCATTCTCAAAGAAGAATCCGAGTGATCCTTGTTTTTAGTAGTTTTTGTTATGCTTCGGTTTCCAAATCCGGTTATGCGTGATACTGAAATGAAAGATTCCATCTTCTTGAGAACAAATGTTATTCTAGTTGTTGCGATTAACCCTCGGAAAACGGACTCGGGCTACTCTAATTCGTGAAGGAAAGTAATCCTTATTTTAGGTGCTTTGTTTATTCATCTAGAATCAATGGCTTTTCTCGAAAGAACCTCTAGCTTTCTAAGCGTCATTGTTTCCTACGGATTTGGAAATTTATTCATCCTCAGTCGCAGAATCATGTAATTCATCTTTTTATGGTCTAACACTTTTCTACAAGTTCATTAGAATCCTTAAATTACGAACCTCGGCTATCCCGATAGTAAAACTAAGTTGTCTACCTTGTTGGGAACGTAGGTCTTCAAACGTGAGCATTCGTTATTTTAGAAAGATGCATATGCTATTTTGGAGTCGCGATGCTCTTCGGGATAGGAACTTTGCATTTTCCAATTCATTAAATCAGGTAGTCCTTTGTCCACGTTGCTAGGATTCCTCAAAAACTTTTTTTTTAAATAAGATGACCGATCTTGGCATTCCCAAAGAAGAATCCGAGTGATCCTTGTTTTTAGTAGTTTTTGTTATGCTTCGGTTTCCAAATCCGGTTATGCGTGATAATGAAATGAAAGAATCCATCTTCTTGAGAACAAATGTTATTCTAGTTGTTCCGATTAACCCTCAGAAAATGGACCCGGGCTGCTCTAATTCATGAAGGTATGTAATCCTTATTTTAGAAGATTTATTTATTCATCATGAATCCTTGGCTTTTCTCGAAAGAAGCTCTTGCTTATTAAGCGTCGTTGTTTCCTGCGGATTTGGAAATTTGGACATCCTCAATCGCAGAATCAAGTAAATCGACTTTTTATAGTTTAACGTTTTTCTACAAGTTCATTAGAATCCTTAAATTATGAACCTCGGCTATCTCGATAGTAAAACCAAGTTGTCCATCTTGTTGGGAACGTCGGTTATCGGACGTGAGCATTCGTTATTCTAGAAAGATGAATATGCTTTTTGGCATCCGCGATGCTCTTGGGGGATATGAACTTTGCATTTTCCAAATCGTTAAATCAGGTAGTCCTTTTTCTACCTTGCTAAGATTCTTCACAAACTTTTTTTTGAATAAGATGACCGATCTTGGCATTCTCAAAGAAGAATCCGAGTGATCCTTGTTTTTAGTAGTTTTCGTTATGCTTCGGTTTCCAAATCCGGTTATGCGTGATACTGAAATGAAATAATCCATCTTCTTGACAACAAATGTTATTCTAGTTGTTCCGATTAACCCTCAGAAAATGGACCCGGGCTGCTCTAATTCGTGAAGGTATGTAATCCTTATTTTAGGTGATTTGTTTATTCATCTAGAATCCTCGGCTTTTCTCGAAGGAACCTCTTGCTTTTTAAGCGTTGTTGTTTCTTGCAATGTGGAAATTTATTCGTCCTCAGTCATAGAATCAAGCAATTTGACTTTTTATGGTCTAACGTTTTTCAACAAGTTCATTAGAATCCTTAAATTATGAACCTCGGCTATCTCAATAGTAAAACCAATTCGTATATCTTGTTGGGAACATCGGTCATTTGACGTGAGCATTCGTTATTCTAGAAAGATACATATGCTATTTGGGAGCCGCGATACTCTTGGGGATAGGAACTGCACTCTTTCGAAATCGTTAAATCAGTTTGTCCTTCGTCTACGTTGCTAGGATTCTTCAAAAACATTTTATGAATAAGATAATTGATCTTGACATTCTCAAAGAAGAAGCCGAGTGATCCTTGTTTTTAGGAGTTTTCTTCATGCTTCGATTTCCAAATCTAGTTATGCTTGATACTGAAATCAAAGAATCCATCTTCTTGAGAACAAATGTTATTCCATATGTTCCGATGAACCCTTAGAAAACGGATCCATGTTACTCTCAATCGTGAAGGCAAGTAATCCTTATTTTAGAAGATTTGTTTATTTATCATGAATCCTTGGCTTTTCTCTATAGAAGCTCTTGCTTATTAAGCGTCGTTGTTTCCTGCGGATTTGGAAATTTAGACATCCTCAGTCGTAGAATCAAGTAATTCGACTTTTTATAGTCTAACCTTTTTCTACAAGTTCATTAGAATCCTTAAATTACGAACCTCGGCTATCTCGATAGTAAAACCAAGTTGTCCAGCTTGTTGGGAACGTCGGTTATCGGACGTAAGCATTCATTATTCTACAAAGAAGCATATGCTATTTGGGAGCCGCGGTGCTCTTAGGGATACGAACTTTGCATTTTCCAAATCATTAAATCAGGAAGTCCTTTGTCTACGTTGCTAGGATTCTTTAAAAACTTTTATTTGAATAAGATGACTGATCTTGGCATTCTCAAAGAAGAATCCGAGTGATCCTTGTTTTTAGGAGTTTTTGTTATGCTTCGGTTTCCAAATCCGGTTATGCGTGATACTGAAATGAAAGAATCCATCTTCTTGAGAACAAATGTTATTTTAGTTGTTCCGATTAACCCTCGGAAAACGGACTCGGGCTACTCTAATTCGTGAAGGTATGTAATCCTTATTTTAGGTGATTTGTTTATTCATCCAGAATCCTCGGCTTTTCTCGAAAGAACCTCTTACTTTTTAAGCGTCGTTGTTTCTTGCGATGTGAAAATTTATTCGTCCTCAGTCGTAGAATCAAGCAATTTGACTTTTTATGGTCTAATGTTTTTCAACAAGTTCATTAGAATCCTTAAATTATGAATCTCGGCTATCTCAATAGTAAAACCAAGTTGTATAACTTGTTGGGAACGTTGGTTATCTGACGTGAGCATTCGTTATTCTAGAAAGTTGCATATGCTATTTGGGAGCCGCGATACTCTTGGGGATAGGAACTTCACTCTTTCTAAATCGCTAAATCAGTTTGTCCTTCGTCTACGTTGCTAGTATTCTTCAAAAACATTTTATGAATAAGATAATTGATCTTGACTTTCTTAAAGAAGAAGCCAAGTGATCCTTGTTTTTAGGAGTTTTCTTCATGCTTCGATTTCCAAATCTAGTTATGCTTGATACTGAAATCAAAGAATCCATCTTCTTAAGAGCAAATGTTATTCCATATGTTCCGATGAACCCTTAGAAAACGTATCCTTATTACTCTCAATCGTGAAGGCAAGTAATCCTTATTTTAGAAGATTTGTTTATTCATCATGAATCCTTAGCTTTTCTCGAAAGAAGCTCTTGCTTATTAAGTGTCGTTGTTTCCTGCGGATTTGGAAATTTGGACATCCTCAGTCGTAGAATCTTGTAATTCGACTTTTTATAGTCTAACGTTTTTCTTCAAGTTCATTAGAATCCTTAAATTATGAATCTCGGCTATGTCGATAGTAAAACCAAGTTATCCACCTTGTTGGGAATGTCGGTTATCGGATGTGAGCATTCGTTATTCTACAAAGAAGCATATGCTATTTGGGAGCCGCGGTGCTCTTGGGGATACGAACTTTGCATTTTCTAAATCGTTAAATCAGGTAGTCCTTTTTCTACCTTGCTAGGATTCTTCAAAAACCTTTATTTGAATAAGATGACCAATCTTGGCATTCTCAAAGAAGAATCCGAGTGATCCTTGTTTTTAGTAGTTTTCGTTACGCTTCGGTTTCCAAATCCGGTTATGCGTGATACTGAAATGAAAGAATCCATCTTCTTGAGAACAAATGTTATTCTAGTTGTTCCGATTAACCCTCAGAAAACGGACTCGGGCTACTCTAATTTGTGAAGGAAAGTAATCCTTATTTTAGGTGCTTTGTTTATTCATCTAGAATCCACGGCTTTTCTCGAAAGAACCTCTTTCTTTTTAAGCGTCATTGTTTCTTGCGGATTTGCAAATTTATTCATCCTCAGTTGCAGAATTAATTAATTCGACTTTTTATGGTCTAACGTTTTTCTATAAGTTCATTAGAATCCTTAAATTTTGAACGTCGGCTATCTCGATAGTAAAACCTAGTTGTCCATCTTGTTGGGAACATATGTCATCTAATGTGAGCATCCATTATTTAAGAAAGACGCATATGCAATTTGGGTGGCGCGGTGCTCTTGGGGATAGGTACTTTGCATTTTTCAAATCGTTAAATCAGGTAATCCTTTGTCTGCGTTGCTAGGATTCTTCTTGAACATTTTATGGATAAGATGACAGATCTTGTCATTCTCAATGAAGAAGCCGAGTGATCCTTTTTTTTAGGAGTTTTCGTTATGCTTCAATTTCTTAATCTGGTTATGCTTGGTACTGAAATCAAAGAATCCATCTTCTTGAGAACAAATGTTATTCCACATGTTTCGATGAACCGTTAGAAAATGTATCCTGGTTAATCTAATTCGTAAAGGCAAGTAATCCATATTTTAGGAGATTTGTTTATTCATCTTGAATCCTCGTCTTTTCTCGAAAGAACCACTTGCTTTTTAAGCGTTGTTGTTTCCTGTGAATTTGGAAATTTATTCGTCCTCAATCGTAGAATCAAATAATTCAACTTTTTATGGTCTAACGTTTTTCTACAAGTTCAGTAGAATCATTAAATTACTAACCTCGGCTATCTCGATAGTAAAACCAAGTTGTCCATCTTATTGGAAGCGTTAGTCATCCGACATGAGCATTTGTTATTCTAGAAAGAAGCATATGCTATTTGGGAGCCGAGGTGCTCTTGGGTGTAAGAACTTTGTATTTTCCAAATCGTTAAATCAGGTAATCCTTTGTCTACGTTGCTAGGATTTTTCCAAAACATTTAATGAATAAGTTGACAGATCTTGGCATTCTCGAAGAAGAATCCGAGTGATCCTTGTTTTTAGTAGTTTTCGTTATGCTTCGGTTTCCAAATCTGCTTATGCTTGATACTGAAATCAAACAATCCATCTTCTTGAGAACAAATGTTATTTCACATATTCCAATGAACCCTCAGAAAACGCATCTTAGTTTCTCTTAATTGTGAAGGCAAGTGTGGACTCTGTAAATTTAACCTTCTGAACGTAGTGTCGGACTTGAGTGTCGTAGACATTTCCCTAAGTCGACAAAGCTATATAAAATGAAAACCGACAAAAATTTTGAACTTGGAACTTAAAACGAACATGAAAGACCTAATGATACAATTTGCAAACCCTGATCATGCAAAAAAACCCTAATCTCTATATTTGCGTACTTTTAAAAAAAATGAAAACCTAAACTTAACAGAAACCGTAAATATCAAATTGTAAAAATTTTTAAAACTTTATAAAATTATCTTAATGCTTGAAAAGCCATAAATCAATAAAATTATCAATAGTTTTAGGAAATCATATAAAACCGATAACAAACGAATCAAGGATTATTTTGAGTTATAATAAACAACTAAACTAAGCTAGTTAAAGGAATAAATTAATAAATTTACAAAAATTATTTTACTTGCGCATATAAGTAGCCCCATAATATGTATACATATATAAATATATTAATAAGCAATTTCCTTCTCTTTTGTTAATCTATCGTATGATATATATATATGCAATGTTCCTAAATAATTAAACCAATTATACCTTAAGCTCCTAAGCGTAAGTAAATTATTCCCGAGTTGGTGAAAAACCTGAAACATACATAATCTCACTCAAACACTAAAACATACATAAACTCACTAGAACCCTAAAACTTAGGATGATCAAGGACTTACGATCCTAAATAAATAATTAAAAATATAATTTCAATAAATTTTATTTAACTCTAGAAAACTAAAAAATTTATTAAGAGGCAAATCACAACCTACAAATTAATTTGAGAACAAAACTCTAAAAGAATTTCATATCAAACAATCTCCTTATCTTTATACATAAGATTTGTGCACATGAATAAGTAAACCAACCAATCGTCCTAAATAACTTATCAATTGATAAATATAAACCTTACTTTTAGTAGGCCTATGATTCAATTAAAAGTACTGTCCGAACGTTCCTAAGGATCAATTAAACTAAAAACTTAAGTGTACATTTAGAAACAAATTAAAATTTTCCAATTCAAAAATCAATTATCGAGAAAACCTGAGCTTGAAGAACTATGAGCTCTAAACTCACTTAAGACCTTAAACCTTAAAACAATTAGGGAATTTTGACCCTAAGTAATTAATCGATAATTTAATTTGAGTAATTTCATTCAACTTTAGAAAATTTCACAATTTTATGAAAATCAAATCATTAATCACAAAACAATGCAAGATGAAAACCCTAAAACAATTTCCTATAAGACTAACCAATAAGTAGACCAACCAATCACCTTAGATGACTTATCAATTGAGAGTTGGAATCATTTATCAATTGATAACTTATCAAAATTTAGTGATAAGACATTTTCCTTATCACCTCTTCACTTATACTACATATGGACAATTCTTCACAAGATTTCACATGCTTAACTTCATTAAATGAGACAAGACCATTCCATAACCCCAAAGGACATTAAATGGCAGATTTAAACAAGGAGGAAAGGGGGGCCATACTCTTATTTTTCAACCATCAATCACTTTCTCTTACACACCACTATTCACCCCTTAATGCTTACATCATCAATAGTTGCAATTGTTGACTTTTGTGTAAGCTAGAAGACAATCAATTAAAGCTTCTTGCACACACTTTTTCTTTCATTCAAAAATCTGCCACTCTCTTCCTCTTTCACTCTCATTTTCACTTCCTTTTCTCTCACTTTAAACACAAATCATAAGAAGAAATTCAACCCCACAAAAATTCTCCATTTGGCTGCCACTTCTAAGTCCCACTCACGGCACTCCCATTTCTTTTTCTTATGTCATTTTCTTCCAACATCTAAGCTCTTTTAGAACCATTACAACCTTCCACAAACCCCATTCCAAAAGAACAAAAGATTTGGGTTTCAAAAGGTGGCAAAAAGGAGGAAGCAGAGTTAAGAGCTTAAATTGAACCTTAGTGCATAACCACCAAACTTTGCTTTAAGGACGAGTAAATGTTTCTTATGATATGTGGATTAGTATTTATGTTAGGAGACTTTGATTTCTTGAAGATATGAGTAAGGTTTAAGTTGTTATAACACCAAAAATCGTTTTAAGAAACAAACCATGAAACGCTTACATGAAATTGGAACATGAGCATGTAAAGTTGGTGTTTTGTGAAGACATTTGTTTAATGCTTTGAATGGAAGATTTTAAGCTAATAAAATCTTGAAATAAGAACTTTAATGGAGGATGAGCATGCTGGACGTGAGGGTTCCATAGTCATTTAGATGTTGAGTTTGTTTCCATTAAGTTAAACATGCTCAAATCTAGACTTAAGGAAAAATCCATCATATAAAGTTTTATGAAGAAACCAACTTTGTATGACATGAACTATGATATGGGAGTTGTATTAAATATAAGATCTTCTATTTCTTTGTGTGGAACATAAGTTAAGGAATCATCTTATGAAAGAAAAGTTAAGTTGAGATTTGGACACAAGTAGTCTAAGTGCATAATCTACCACCTAAACTTAAGGAAATGATGAAACAAGTTGAAAAACCAAGTAAGGACCCTTTAGAACCATCATGAACAGATTTGGAACATGGGAAAAAGAAGCTCAAAAATATGATGAAAGTGAATAAACAAAGTGAAAAGATCAACTAAAGCAAGTATAGTAAGTATATAAAGCCCAAAACTCAAAACCGAGCCTAAAACTCTCAAAACAAGTCTAGAACTCTAAGTTGGGCCTTCAATGAAATTCTAACTAGCACCTTAAAGTATCAAGAGAGGTTGTTTTGAAGCCTATAAGAAATCTACCTAAGGCCCCATAAGCACACTAAAGTCACTAATTTTAGTTTGAACCAAAAACAATCCCATTTGACAACTTAAGCCCATTAAAAGGCCCAAGAAGTGGTTGTTAGCCTTAGGAATATAAATCAAAGTTGTAAATCTGATCTCAAGGAGTATTTTAAGCTTAGGATAAAATCTTAAGACCAAGCCCAAATGATTTCTCAAGTTATCAAAAAGCCCATTTACCATATAAAGCCCAAAAGCACTCCAATACATGAGGAATGCTACTGTTCTGACCAATGGACAGAATTGTATGCCTCATTTCAAAAAAATAACCTCACCACATTAAAGTACACTCGAAAATGATGAAGATTGACTATAAGATCATAAAAATTGAATCTAAAACGAGAAAGTTATACGAGATTGAACTTTTAAGTAAAACCGGGAAAAATTATGAAATCAAATCAAAAGTATAACTTAAAGGGTTTTAGCTTAGTTTTCTAGGTTTTAATTCAAATCCTTATAGTATCATATTTGCGATGTCTAGAGGACCCGGCTTTAGGGAGACAACTTATCCCGAATTGTTTTGATTGATTCGCATGGCTGAGTGAGTAAATTCCCGATGACTCTTTACTTGATTGTGCTTCTAGAATAGATGCACCTAAACTTATATATATAAATTTGGATGCTTGTGGGATATGGGAGATGCATGTGTATGAATTTATGGATGAATGTGATGACTTGTTAATTATATTTAATAAGGGGAATTGTTTGCATTATATATACATATGAATTGTATGGAATGAAATTATCTAATCACCCTAAAAATCGAGATAATCACTTATCTGATTAAGAAATCAAAATGAATCATGCATTCCCCATATAGCATATGGATAACACCGACTGCCGCTTCACGCAGAAGATGGGAAGGGACTCACAGGAATACGAGTTTCCTGCAGGAATGGGCACTAGCTATGCCATCATATATATTGAGTCTCTATCTTAAGTTGATGGGCTTATTAGGGGCGAGGAGATGCCAACCGTTGGTAAGGGGCTGAGTCTTGTGGCTTCTACTTAGGGCATGTGTTTGTGGATTGCAAAGGCCACTACACCGCTAGACTTGGGATTTTGAAAATATGATTTATTATTCGGTAATGAAAGTATATATATGTATATATATATACATAGTTTTGTTTTGGCATGAGCACGATAGTGCAAATGAATTAAAACCCAAGGTCTAGAACCCGAATTTTGGTTTGGGTCGGTTAATTATCTCTAAACCCCGACTTCAGGGGATGCATTTTTGAGTCGTATGCAGTTCCTAGGTCACTGCATGTGTTGTTTGGCATACTGATTGTTCATGCATTAATATGATTGTGCATCTAATAAACTTCTGCTATGTGGTACTGACGAGGGAAATTATCTCACTAAGCTAAAGCTTATACCCCAACAGTTCTTTTCCTTGCAGGTTGATCGATAGTTGGGAATGGGATAAGAATCAAGTGCAGAGTACAAACATTAAATTAGTATGATGAAAAGCTTATGTAGTTAATTCGGAATGCTCTGAAAAACGACTAATATCTTAATTAAGTTTAGTATCTTTAGTAAGTTTAGAAATTTTTTTTAGAATTGTCTATCTATTTCACTATTTTGGTAGGGAATACCGATTCTCTACGGTTCTGAGTAATTGCGGAAAAATGGTTATCCATAATTATTTATATTATATAATGAGTCGATGAACAAAAATTGAAGACCCTAGCGAATAACTATTTAGAGTCTTACAATCTCTGATATGCAAGGCGATTTTCATATCAAAGGTGCACTCGTGATATGGAAACTCTAGGCAATACTACTAGGGCCCTCCAAGGGTCGCTACAGCAAGTAATCCTTATTTTAGGAGATTTGTTCATCCATCCTGAACCTTCGGCTTTTCTCAAAAGAACCTCTTGCTTTTTAAGCGTCGTTTTTTCCTGTGGATTTGGAATTTTATTAGTCCTCAGTCATAGAATCAAGTAATTTGACTTTCTAAGGTCTAACATTTTTCTACAAGTTCATTAGAATCCATAAATTACGAACCTCGGCTATTTTGATAGTAAAACTAAGTTGTCCATCTTGTTGGGAACATAGGTCATCCGACATGTGTATTTGTTATTTTAGAAAGATACATATGCTATTTTGGAGCCGCGGTGTTCTTGGGGATAGGAACATTGCATTTTCCAAATCGTTAACTCAGGTAGTCCTTTGTCTAAGTTGCTAGGATTCCTCAAAAACTTTTTACAAATAAGATGATGGATCTTGACATTCTCAAAGAAGAAGCCAAGTAATCTTTGTTTTTAGGAGTTTTCGTTATGCTTCGGTTTCCAAAATCTGGTTATTCTTGATACAAAAATCAAAGAATCCATCTTCTTGAGAAAAAATGTTATTCCACATGTTCCGATGAACCCTCAGAAAACGGATCCTAGTTACTCTCAATCGTGAAGGTAAGTAATCCTTATTTTAGGATAATTGCTTATTCATCCAGAATCCTCGGCTTTTCTCAAAAGAACCTCTGGATATTTAAGCATTGTTGTTTCCTGCAGATTTGGAAATTTATTTGACCTCAGTGGCAGAATCAAGTAATTCAACTTTTTATGGTCTAACACTTTTCTACAAGTTCATTAGAATCCCTAAATTACGAACCTCGGCTATCTCGATAGTAAAACCAAGTTGTCCATCTTGTTGGCAATGTAGTTTATTTGACGTAAGCGTTCGTTATTCTAGAAAGCTGCATATGCAATTTTATAGCTACGGTGCTCTTGGGGATAGGAACTTTGTATTTTCCAAATCGTTAAATCAGGTAATCCTTTGTTTACGTTGCTAGGATTCATCAAATACTTTTTATGAATAAGAAGATGGAAATCGGATTTGGAAATTTGGACATCCTTAATCGCAGAATCAAGTAAATCGACTTTTTATAATCAAAAGTTTTTTACAAGTTCATTAGAATCCTTAAATTACGAACCTCGACTATCTCGATAGTAAAACCAAGTTGTCCATCTTGTTGGGAACGTAGGTTATCCGACGTGAGCATTCGTTATTCTAGAAAGCTGCATATGCAATTTTGCAGCCGCGGTGCTCTTGGGGATAGGAACTTTGCATTTTCCAAATAGTTAAATCAGGTAGTCCTTTGTCTACGTTGCTAGGATTCTTCAAAAACTTTTTATGAATAAGATAACCGATCTTGACATTCTCAAAGAAGAAGTCGAGTGATCCTTGTTTTTAAGAGTTTTCGTTAAGCTTCGGTTTCCAAAATCTGGTTATGCTTGATACTAAAATCAAAGAATCCATCATATTGAGAACAAATGTTCATCTACATGTTCTGATGAACCCTCAAAAAACGGATCTTGGTTACTCTCAATAGCGAAGGCAATTAATCCTTATTTTAGGAGATTTGTCTACTCGTCTTGAATCCTCGACTTTTCTCGAAAGAACCTCTTGCTTTTTAAGCATCCTTGTTTCCTGCGGATTTGGAAATTTGGACATCCTCTGTTGCAAAATCAAGTAAATTGACATCTAACGTTTTTCTACAAGGTCATTAGAATCCTTAAATTACGAACCTCGACTATCTCGATAGTAAAACCAAGTTGTCCATCTTGTTGGGGACGTAGGTCATCCGATGTAAGCATTCGTTATTCTAGAAAGATGCATATGTAATTTTTGATCCGCGGTGCTCTTGGGGATACGAACTTTGCATTTTCTGAATCGTTAAATCAAGTGGTTCCTTGTCTACGTTGCTAGGATTCTTCAAAAACTTTTTTTAAATAAGATGACCGATCTTGACATTCTCACAGAAGAAGCCGAATGATCCTTGTTTTTAGGTGTTTTCGTTATGCTTCGGTTTCCAAAATCTGGTTATGCTTGATATTGAAATCAAAGAATTCATCATATTGGGAACAAATGTTATTCCACATGTTTCAATAAACCCTCAAAAAATGGATCCTAGTTACTCTCTATAGCGAAGGCAATTAATCCTTATTTTTGGAGATTTATTTACTCGTCCTGAATCTTAGGCTTTTCTCGAAAGAAGCACTTGCTTATTAAGCATCGTTGTTTCCTACGGATTTGGAAATTTGGACATCCTCAATCGCAGAATCAACTAATTCGACTTTTTATAGTCTAACGTTTTCCTACATGTTCAGTAGAATCCTTAAATTACGAACATCGGCTATCTCGATAGTAAAACTAAGTTATCCATCTTATTAGGAATGTAGGTCATCCGACGTGTACACTCGTTATTTTAGAAAGATGGATATGATATTTTGGAGTTGCAGTGCTCTTGGGGATAGGAACTTTGCATTTTCTAAATCGTTAAATCAGGTAGTCCTTTGTTTATGTTGCTAGGATTCTTCAAAAACTTTTAATGAATAAGATGATCGATCTTAAAATTGTCAAAGAAGAAGCCAAGTGATCCTTGTTTTTAGGAGTTTTTGTTATGCTTCGGTTTCCAAAATCTGGTTATGCTCGATACTGTAATCAATGAATTCATCATATTGAGAACAAATGTTATTACACATGTTCCAATGAATTCTCAGAAAACGGATCCTGGCTACACTCAATAGCGAAGGCAAGTAATACTTATTTTAGGAGATTTGTTTACTCATCTCGAATCCTTGGCTTTTTTCGAAAGAACCTCTTGCTTTTTAAGCGTCGTTGTTTCTTGCAATTTTGGAAACTTATTTTTCTTCAGTTGCAGAATTAAGTAATTCGACTTTCTATGGTCTAACGTTTTTCTATAAGTTCATTAGAATCCTTAAATTATGAACCTCGACTATCTCGATAGTAAAACTAAGTTGTCCATCTTGTTGGAAACCTAGATCATCCGACGTGTGTATTCGTTATTTTAGAAAGATGCATAAGCTATTTTGAAGCCGCGGTGCTCTTGGGGATAGGAACTTTGCAATTTCCAAATCGTTAAATCAGGTAGTCCATTGTCTACGTTGCTAGGATTCTTCAAAAACTTTTTATGAATAAGATGATCGATCTTGACATTCTCAAAGAAGATGTCGAGTGATCCTTGTTTTTAGGAGTTTTTTTTATGCTTCGGTTTCTAAAATCTGGTTATGCTTGATAGTGAAATCAAAGAATGCATCATATTGGGAACAAATGTTGTTCCACATGTTCCAATGAACCTTTAGAAAACGGATCCTGGTTACTCTCAATAACGAAGGCATCTAATCCTTATTTTAGGAGATTTGTTTACTCATTCTTGCTTATTAAGCATCGTTGTTTCCTACGGATTTGGAAATTTGGACTTCCTTAGTCGCAGAATCAAGTAAATCAACTTTTTATAATCTAACATTATTCTACAAGTTCATTAGAATCCTTAAATTATGAACCTCGGCTATCTCGATAGTAAAACTAAGATATCCACCTTGTTGGGAGCGTTGGTCATCCGATGTAAGCATTCGTTATTTTAGAAAGATGCATAAGCAATTTTGGAGCCGCGGTGCCCTTAAGGATGCGAACTTTGCATTTTCCAAATCGTTAAATCAAGTAGTCCTTTGTCTACGTTGCTAGGATTCCTCAAAAACTTTTTTTGAATAAGATGACCAATCTTGACATTCTCAAAGAAGAAGCAGAGTGATCCTTGTTTTTAGTAGTATTCGTTATGCTTCGGTTTCTAAAATCTAGTTATGCTTGATACTGAAATCAAAGAATCCATCATATTGAGAACAAATGTTATTCCATATGTTCTAATGAACCCTCAGAAAACGAATCCTGGTTACTCTCAATAGCGAAGCAAGTAATCCTTATTTTAGGAGATTTGTTTATTCATCCTGAATCTTACTCTTTTCTTGAAAGAACCTCTTGCATTTTAAGCGCCGTTATTTCCTGCAGATTTGGAAATTTATTTGTCCTCTGTCGTAGAATTAAGTAATTCGACTTTTTATTGTCTCACGTTTTTATACAAGTTCATTAGAATCCTTAAATTACGAACCTTGGCTATCTTGAAAGTAAAACTAAGTTGTCCATCTTGTTAGGAACGTAGGTTGTCACGAACTGAAGACGGCCTAGTCGTGGCAGACGCCGTATACTGTACAAAGAACCCCTGATTGGTTACCCTTCCAATCAAGAACTCTTCACACAATATACAAGGCTCTACAACCACTAGTTTCCAAAGAACATCCAGACTCATTTGATATCATTACACAAATATATTTATATAAAATTTAAGTTACAAAGCTTATATTACACAACATTTAAGTATGTCTAGGTCTAATATAATAAGATAAACAAAAGTACATAAGTAGAAGTCTACATAAACTGTTCTCTCAGTACACATAGCAGCTCGCTCTTGCCCAAATCCCCAGGCTAACCTGTGGCATTCCTCACCCTGTCTCTACGAACAGGCTAACCTGCAACAAAAGTCTAAAGGGGTGTAAGCCTAAGCTTAGTGAGCAAAACCCTCAGCCACACCACAACCAAGTTATAAACACATTATATTCAGGCATATGAATGAATGATCAACCAGAATGCCAAACAATACGTATAATTAACTAGTTCATATACGTAACTCAGATTTAATACCCTCCGAAGTCAGGGTTGGAGTATACACGGCACCAATCAGATCCGGGTATTATACTAGAACTTACTTTACTACGGAACCCTACGTTCCGTACTTATATCAAATAATTCTTTTATTTTCAAAAAACCCAAGTTCTAGTATAATTGTGAGTGGGCCCCCGCAGTCCACACTCACCCCTAAACGGAGGCCTCTAGACTCGACCCTTAGCCAGGCGGTTGGCGCCTCCAACGCCTAGTATTCCCGCGGGCTAGGGTAAGGTCATTTTGTACAAGTGCACCGTATAGAACCAAATAAATAAATGATATCAACCCCCGAATGGCCTCTCTTTACCTCCGTGTGATGTGACGGCCGGAATAGTATCCATGCTATGCATGTTAATGCATGTCTCAATTTCTTTTTATAGGCCGAGGATAATTAGGTTCAAATTATGCTATGACCATCCAATTATGCACACAATCATTTTCTATACTACCATGCAACAAACATAGCATTATCAATAGTTAAGATAGGTTCACAACTCAAGACATACCGGCATACACAAGCGTTTCCCAAACCCCACACAATCATCAATTAACAATAATATTTAAGTCCACTATCTACAATCACAAAACAAGCATGGAATCATTGGGTAAATACTCACTCAGCCATGGTGATTTGCCCTAATCGTAGTAGTCGATTGGGAGGTCCTCACGCTCCTCAGAGTCACCTGATCATTATGATTTGATAAGACTAGTAAGTAACTAATTTAACTAATACTTCTAAACATTTAATTACCTAATCTACTTAGACTATTATCAACTTTTACCCGGTTAGACTTTATTATTAATCGTATATAACTTTTTCGTTTCATTTATGATATTTATGAATTTATAGTCGTTTTTCATCGTTTTCGAACGTTTATTCATATGGTAATGTTTGTTTGGGACGTTAAGACCCCTATTTTATATTATGAACTAATTTTATAGAAATTTTTAGCTATAATACTTAAGTATTGCTATTACTTATATTTATAACCTTTATTCCTTAAATTCTTATAATTAAGGGATTTACTTTATCATTACTAATTCATGTACTGATTTAGGTATAATCTAGTTTACAAAGTGTATTAAGATTTACTAATTTTAGTATCTAATTATCTACATTTTGCTTATTTTTCTCATTTTCTAAACTTATGTTTATGTCATTGCTTACATCATCTTTTCTTTATGCCTTCATATGCTTATGTCATTTTTTCTTTATGTCCTCATATGCTTCTGTCATCATCTACCTCATCATTTGATTATATAAGCATTACATCATGCTTATGTCACTTGTACATGTCTTATGTACATTTATTTCTTACTTTATACTTATGTCTTATACTTATACTTATGTACATATGTCTTATACTTATACTTATGTACATATACCTTATACATACATATACTTATACATCTACATATACTTATACCATATTTATACATGTATTTCTACTCATATACCTATACGGTTAAATACGTATTTTTATACTAAAATTTCGTATGCCAAATTTTCCCTTAAGAAAATCCTCTCAATTTTCATTCTTTTGCATTTCTATGTATGTAGTTAGTATAGTATACACATATATAGTTAGATATGATCTTAAGTTAGGTTATGTACATGATACATACTTATGTATAAAGGTTCACATACTTGTATTCCTTTGGTATTTCTTTATGTACACATATCTAAGAGTACATACACATGTATTTCTTCCATTTCCTTCATGATCCATCACTTTCTACACTTAAAGATGGAGACTTTGTTTTCTTCTCTTCAAGACTTCACTAAACACCTAACTACTTACCTAATCTACTTAATCAACTAACTAATGAATAACATAAAGTAACATAAAACAACTTAAGAACATACCTTTATTTTGTTGAAGTTTAAGGAGACAAAAGGGAAAGGAATGAAAGTGAAAGTGAAGGGGGAGTTCACGGCATGAAATGGGGAGTTTTGTTTTTGTTTCTTTTGTTTTGTTTCAATTATGGAAGACAACCAAATGGTGGGGCCAAGATGGAAAATTGTGGACGGCAACAATTGCAAAGAGGAGAAAAGAAAAATCAAAAGGAAAAGAAAAGAAAATCATCATTAAGAACTAAGATATTTTTCCTTATCTCTTAAGACTTTTGACTTTTCAAAATGTTGACTTGGTCAACCCTTTGACTTTGGTCAACATGCATTACCTTAGTCAACATTCCTTAAGTATGTTTAATTTTGTGCACATAATGTGGTAATTAAGGGAAATTAGAGGAAAAATGAAGGAAATGAGGGGAAATGAGGTATTTGATGAATTGATTTGTAAACATTGTTAATGAGATCTTACTTTAGGTCTTTATAGCCTATATATCTCATTTGATAAACTACTTTGAATAACAAATGCAAAAAGTACCAATTTAAGTGTTAAGGTTCACTACATAAACCTAATCTTCAACTATTACCCTAACTCTAAGTGAAACTATCTTAATCACTTACTTAAGAAGTGAATATAATCTATGACTCATTATCTTAATTTCTAATGGATTACTTAAGGATTCAAAGCATATAAGTATGAATAAGGGTCATCTCTAACCTTTTACTAGTGAATTGGACAAAAGGATAAGCATTATATTATCAATTAGGGTTTTAGGGTATATCATGTTGGATTAGTGCACATGTGTCTTTAAAATAATCATTTTTAGGGTTTCTATTACTTTTGAATAAAATCTTTAGCATTTAGAAACATTTAGGGTAGAAAAATTCTTTACGCGATTGAGTAATTCTTTTAGGGTTTTCACTTTCATTAGCCTTGTCGACTCTTAAATTATCTAACATAGTCGAGTCTCTAACAAAAACTAGGTTGATAATTTTAGGGGTTTACATATGTCATCCGACGTGTGCATTCGTTATTTTAGAAAGATGCATATGCTATTTTGAAGCCGCGATGCTCTTGGAGATAGGAACTTTGCATTTTCCAAATCGTTAAATCAGGTAGTCCTTTGTCTATGTTGCTAGGATTCTTCAAAAACATTTTATGAATAAGATAATCGACCTTAAAATTCTCAAAGAAGAAGCCGAGTGATCCCTGTTTTTTGGAGTTTTCGTTATGCTTCGGTTTCCTAAATCTGGTTATGCTTGATACTGAAATCAAAGAATCCATCATATTGAGAACAAATGTTATTCCACATATTCCGATAAGCCTTCAGAAAATGGATCCTAGTTACTCTCAATAGTGAAGGTAAGTAATTCTTATTTTAGGATATTTGTTTACTCATCCTGAATCCTAGGCATTTCTCGAAAGAACCTCTTGCCTATTAAGCGTCGTTGTTTCCTACGGATTTATAAATTTGGACTTCCTTAGTCATAGAATCACGTAAATTGACTTTTTGTAGTCTAACGTATTTCTATAAGTTCATTAGAATCCTTAAATTATGAACCTCGGCTATCTCGATAGTAAAACTAAGATGTCCACCTTGTTGGGAACGTAGGTCATCCGACGTGTGCACTTATTATTTTAGAAAGATGCATATGCTATCTTGGAGCTGCAGTACTCTTGGGGATAGGAACTTTGCATTTTCCCAATTGTTAAATTTGGTAGTCCTTTGTCTACGTTTCTAAGATTCTTCAAAAACTTCTTATGAATAAGATGACCGATCCTGACATTCTCAAAGAAGAAGCTGAGTAATCGTTGTTTTTAGCAATTTTTGTTATGTTTCGGTTTGCAAAATCTTGTTATGCTTGATACTGAAATCAAAGAATCCATCATATTGAGAACAAATGTTCATCCACATGTTCTGATGAACCCTCAGAAAACGGGTACTGGTTACTTATTTTAGGAGATTTGTTTACTCGTCCTGAATCTTCGGCTTTTCTCGAAAGAACCTCTTGCTTTTTAAGCGTCGTTGTTTCTTGCGAATTTGGAAATTTTTTTGTCCTCTATCATAGAATTAAGTAATTCGACTTTTTATGGTCTAACGTTTTTCTACAAGTTCACTAGAATCCTTAAAATACGTACCTCGGCTATCTCAATAGTAAAACTAAGTTGTCCATCTTGTTGGGAACATTGGTCATCCGACGTGTGCATTCGTTATTTTAGAAAGATGCATATGCTATTTTGAAGCCGCGGTGCTCCTAGGGATAGGAATTTTGCATTTTCCAAATCGTTAAATCAGGTAGTCCTTTGTCTATGTTGCTAAGATTCTTCAAAAACTTTTTATCAATAAGATGACCTATCTTGACATTCTGAAAGAAAAAGCCGAGTGATCCTTGTTTTTAGAAGTTTTCATTATGCTTCGGTTTCCAAAATCTGGTTATGCTTGATACTGAAATCAAAGAATCCATCATATTGAGAACAAATGTTATTGTACATGTTCCGATGAACCCTTAGAAAATGGATCCTAGTTACTCTCAATAGCGAAGGCATGTAATCCTTATTTTAGGAGATTTGTTTACTCATCCTGAATCCTAGGCATTTCTCGAAAGAACCTCTTGCGTATTAAGCATCGTTGTTTCCTACCGATTTGGAAATTTGGACATCCTTAGTCGCAGAATCATGTAAATGGACTTTTTATAGGCTAACATTTTTCTACAAGTTCATTAGAATCCTTAAATTACGAACCTCAGCTATCTCGATAGCAAAACTAAGTTGTCCACCTTATTAGGAACGTAGGTCATCCGACGTGAGCATTCGTTATTCTAGAAAGATGCATAAGCAATTTTGGAGCCACGGTGCCCTTAGGGATACGAACTTTGCATTTTCCAAATCGTTAAATCAAGTAGTCCTTTGTCTACGTTACTAGGATTCTTCAAAAACATTTTTTGAATATGATGACCGATCTTGACATTCTCAAAGAAGAAGCCGAGTGATGCTTGTTTTTAAGAGTTTTCGTTACGCTTCGATTTCCAAAATCTGATTATGCTTGATACTGAAATCAAAGAATCCATCATATTGAGAACAAATGTTATTCCACATGTTCCGATGAACCCTCAGAAAATGGATCCTAGTTGCTCTCAATAGCAAAGGCATCTAATCCTCATTTTACGAGATTTATGTACTCATCCGGAATCCTCGGCATCCTTCGAAAGAACTTGGCACCGTTGTTTCCTGCGGATTTGGAAATTTATTCGTCCTCAATCGCTGAATTATGTAATTCGCCTTTTTAAGGTCAAGAGTTTTTCTACAAGTTCATTAGAATCCTTAAATTACGAACCTCGACTATCTCTATAGTAAAACTAAGTTGTCCATCTTGTTGGGAATGTAGGTCATCTGACATGTGCATTCGTTATTTTGGAAAGATGCATATGCTATTTTGGAGCCGCGGTGCTCTTGAGGATAGGAACTTTGCATTTTCCAAATCGTTAAATCAAGTAATCCTTTGTCTACGTTACTAGGATTCTTCAAAAACTTTTTGTGAATAAGATGACCGATCTTGACATTCCCAAAGAAGAAGCCGAGTGATCCTTGTTTTTAGGAGTTTTCGTTATGCTTCAGTTTCCAAAATCTTGTTATGCTTGACACTGAAATCAAAGAATCCATCATATTGAGAACAAATGTTCATCCACATGTTTGGATGAACCCTCAAAAAATGGATCCTGGTTACTCTCAATAGCGAAGGCAAGTAATCCTTATCTTAGGAGATTTGTTTATTCATCCTGAATCCTAGGCTTTTCTCAAAAGAACCTCTTGCTTATTAAGCATCATTGTTTCCTGCAGATTTGGAAATTTGGACATCCTCTGTTGCAGAATCAAGTAAATCGACGTCTAACGTTTTTCTACAAGTTCATTAGAATCCTTAAATTACGAACCTCGACTATCTCGATAGTAAAACTAAGTTGTCCATCTTGTTGGGTACGTAGGTCATCCGGTGTGAGCATTCGTTATTCTAGAAAGATGCATAAGTAATTTTGGAGCCGCGATGCCCTTAGGGATACGAACTTTGCATTTTCCAAATCGTTAAATCAAGTAGTCCTTTGTCTACGTTGCTAGGATTCTTCAAAAACTTTTCTTGAATAAGATGACCGATCTTGACATTCTTAAAGAAGAAGCCGAGTGATGCTTGTTTTTAGGAGTTTTCGTTACGCTTCGATTTCCAAATTCTGGTTATGCTTTATATTGAAATCAATGAATCCATCATATTGAGAACAAATGTTATTCCACATGTTCTGATGAACCCTCAGAAAATGGATCCTAGTTACTCTCAATAGCGAAGGCATCTAATCTTCATTTTAGGAGATTTGTTTACTCTTCTTGAATCCTAGGCTTTTCTCAAAAGAACCACTTGCTTATTAATCATTGTTGTTTCCTACGGATTTGGAAATTTGGACATCTTTAGTCGCAGAATCACGTAAATCGACTTTTTATGGTCTAACGTTTTTCTACAAGTTCATTGGAATCCTTAAATTACAAACCTCGGCTATCTCAATAGTAAAACTAAGTTATCCATCTTGTTAGGAATGTAGGTCATCTGACATGTGCACTCATTATTTTAGAAAGATGCATATGCTATTTTGGAGCCGCAATGCTCTTGGGGAAAGGAACTTTGCATTTTCCAAATCATTAAATCAGGTAGTCCTCTGTCTACGTTGCTAAGATTCTTCAAAAACATTTTATGAATAAGATGATCGACCTTAAAATTCTCAAAGAAAAAGCCGAGTGATCCTTATTTTTAGGAGTTTTCGTTATCCTTCGGTTTCCAAAATCTGGTTATGCTTGATACTGTAATCGAAGAAACCATCATATTGACAACAAAGGTTATTACACATGTTCCGATGAACCCTCAGAAAACGAATCCTAGTTACTCTCAATAACGAAGACAAGTAATCCTTATTTTAGGAGATTTGTTTACCCATCCTGAATCCTAGGCTTTTCTCGAAAGAGCCTCTTGCTTATTAAGCGTAGTTGTTTCCTATGGATTTGGAAATTTGGATATCCTCGGTCGCAGAATCAAGTAAATCGACTTTTTATAGCCTAACGTTTTTCTACAAGTTCATTAGAATCTTTAAATTACGAACCTCGGCTATCTCGATAGTAAAAGTAAGTTGTCCATCTTGTTGGGAACGTTGGTCATCCGATGTGAGCACTCGTTATTTTAGAAAGTTGCATAAGCTATTTTAGAGCCGCAGTGTTCTTGGGGATAAGAAACTTTGCATTTTCCAAATCGTTAAATCAGGTAGTCCATTGTCTACGTTGCTAGGATTCTTCAAAAACATTTTATGAACAAGATGACCGATCTTGACTTTCTCAAAGAACAAGCCGAGTGATCCTTGTATTTAAGAGTTTTCGTTTTGCTTTGGTTTCCAAAATCTGGTTATGCTTGATACTAAAATAAAAAAATCCATCATATTGAGAACAAATGTTATTCCACATGTTCCGATGAACCCTTAGAAAACGGATCCTGGTTACACTCAATAGCGAAGGCNAGCATTCGTTATTCTAGAAAGCTGCATATGCAATTTTGGAGCCGCGGTGCTCTTGGGCAAAATGAACTATACATTTTCCAAATCGTTTAATCAGGTAGTCCTTTGTCTACGTTGCTAGGATTCATCAAAAACTTTTTATGAATAAGATGACCGATCTTGACATTCTTAACGGAGAAGCCGTGTGATCCTTGTTTTTAGGAGTTTTCGTTATGCTTCGGCTTCCAAAATCTGGTTATGCTTGATACTGAAATCAAAGAATCCATCATATTGAGAACAAATGTTATTCCACTTGTTCCGATGACCCCTCAGAAAACAGATCTTGGTTACACTCAATTGCGAAGGCAAGTAATCGTTATTTTAGGAGATTTGTTTACTCATCCTGAATCCTCAGGTTTCCTCAAAAGAATCTCTTGCATTTTAAGCGCTGTTGTTTCCTGCGAATTTGGAAATTTATTCATCCACAGTCGTAGAATCAAGTAATTCGACCTTTTATGGTCTAACGTTTTTCTGCAAGTTCATTAGAATCCTTAATTTACGAACTTCGGTTAGCTCGATAGTATAACTAAGTTGTCCGTCTTGTTGGGAACGTAGGTCATCCGACGTGTGCATTCATTATTTTAGAAAGATGCATATGCTATTTTGGAGCCACGGTGCTCTTGGGGAAATGAACTTTGCATTTTCCAAATCGTTCAATCAGGTAGTCCTTTGCCTATATTGCTAGGATTCTTCAAAAACTTTTTATGAACAAGATGACCGATCTTGACATTCTCAAAGAAGAAGCCGTGTGATCCTTGTTTTTAGGAGTTTTGGTTATACTTCGGTTTCCAAAATTTTGATATGCTTGATACTGAAATCAAATAATCTATCATATTGAGAACAAATGTTATTCCACATGTTTTGACGAACCCTCAGAAAACGAATCCTAGTTAATCTCAATAGCGAAGGCAAGTAATCCTTATTTTAGCAGTTTTGTTTACTCATACTGAATCCTCCACTTTTCTCGAAAGAACCTCCTGCATTTTAAGCGCCGTTGTTTCTTGTAGATTTGCAAAATTTATTCGTCTTCAGTTGCAGAATAAAGTAATTCGAATTTTTGTGGCCTGACGTTATTCTACAAGTTCATTAGAATCCTTAAATTACGAACCTCAGCTATCTCGAATGTAAAACTAAGTTATCTATCTTGTTGGGAACTAAGTCGTTCGACGTGTGCATTCGTTATTTTAGAAAGATGCATATGCTATTTTGGAGCCACGATGCTCTTGGGGATAGGAACTTTGCATTTTCTAAATCGTTAAATCAAGTAGTCCATTGTCTACGTTGCAAGGATTCATCAAAAATTTTTTATGAATAAGATGATCGATCTTGACATTCTCAAAGAAGTCGAGTAATCCTTGTTTTTAGAAGTTTTCGTTATGTTTCGGTTTCCAAAATCTGGTTATGCTTGATACTGAAATCAAAGAATCCATCATAATGAGAACAAATGTTATTCCATATGTTCCGATGAAACCCACATAAAACGGATCCTAGTTACTCTCAATAGCGAAGGCATCTAATCCTTATTTTAGGAGATTTGTTTACTCATTCTGAATCCTAGGCTTTTCTTGAAAGAACCTCTTGCTTTTTAAGTGTCGTTGTTTCCTACAGATTTGGAAATTTGGACATCTTCAGTCACAGAATCAAGTAAATCGACTTTTTATGGTCTAACATTTTTCTACAAGTTCATTAGAATCCTTAAATTACGAACCTCGGCTATCTCGATAGTAAAACTAAGATGTCCACCTTGTTGGGAACGTAGGTCATCCGACGTGTGCACTAGTTATTTTAGAAAGATGAATATGCTATTTTGCAGCCGCGGTGCTCTTGGGGATAGGAACTTTGCATTTTCCAAATCGTTAAATCAAATAGTCCTTTGCTTACGTTGTTAGGATTCTTCAAAAACTTTTTATGAATAAGATGACCGATCATGACATTCTCAAAGAAGAAGCCGAGTGATCCTTGTTTTTAAGAGTTTTCATTATGCTTTGGTTTCCAAAATCTGGTTATGCTTGATACTAAAATCAAAGAATCCATCATATTGAGAACAAATGTTCATCCACATGTTCTAATGAACCCTCAGAAAACGGATCCTGGTTACTCTTAATAGTGAAGGCAAGTAATCCTTATTTTAGGAGATTTGTTTACTCATCCTGAATCCTCCGCTTTTCTCGATAGAACCTCTTGCTTTTTAAGCGTCGTTGTTTCTTGCGGTTTTGGAAATTTATTCGTCCTCAGTTGCAGAATTAAGTAATGCGACTTTTTATGGTGTAACATATTTCTACAAGTTCATTAGAATCCTTAAATTACGAATTCGTTATTCATGAAAGATGCATATGCTATTTGGCAGCCGCTGTACCCTTAGCGATAGGAGCCTTGTATTTTCCAAATCATTAAATCAGATATTCCTTTGTCTGCATAGCTACGATTCTTCAAAAGCTATTTAATAATAAGATGACGGATCTTGACATTCTCAAAGAAGAAGCCGAGTGATCCTTGTTTTTAGGAGTTTTTGTTATGCTTCGGTTTCCAAATCTAGTTATACTTGATATTGAAATCAAAGAATCCATCTTATTGAGAACAAATGTTATTCTACATGTTCTGATGTACCCTTGGAAAATGGACCCTTGCTAATCTCAATCGTGAAAGCATGTAATCCTTATTTTAGGAGGTTTGTTTATTCAACCAGAATCCTCGGCTTTTCACGAAAGAAACTCTTGCTTTTTGTGCATCGTTGTTTCCTGCAGATTTGGAAATTTATTTATCCTCAGCCACAGAATCAAGTAATTTGACTTTTTATGGTCTAACGTTTTTCAACAAGTTCATTAGAATCCTAAATTACAAACCTCGGCTATCTCGATAGTGAAACCAAGTTGTCCATCTTGTTGGGAATGTAGGTTATCCGACGTGAGCATTCGTTATTCTAGAAAGATGCATATGCTATTTGGGGGCCGCGGTGCTCTTGCCGATAGGAGCCTTACATTTTCCAAATTGTTAAATCAGATAGTCATTTGTCTACATAGCTAGGATTCTTCAAAAACTATTTAATAATAAGATGATGGATCTTGATATTCACAAAGAAAAAGACGGGTGATCCTTGTTTTTAAGAGTTTTTGTTTTGCTTTGGTTTCCAAATCTGGTTGTACTTAATACTGAAATCAGAGAATCCATCTTATTGAGAACAAATTTTATTCCACATGTTCCGATGAACCCTCAGAAAATGGACCCTGGCTAATCTCAATTGTGATGGCATGTAATCCTTATTTTAGGAGAATTGTTTATTCATCCAGAATCCTTGGCTTTTCATGAAAGAAGCTCTTGCTTTTTATGCGTCATTGTTTCCTGCGGATTTGGTATTTATTCGTCTTCAGTTGCAAAATCAAGTAATTTGACTTTTTATGGTCTAACGTTTTCCAACAAGTTCATTACAATCCATAAATTACGAACCTCGCTATCTCGATAGTAAAACCAAGTTATCCATCTTGTTGGGAACGTAGGTCATCCGATGTGAGCATTCGTTCTTTTAGAAAGATGCGTCTGCTATTTGGGAGCCACAGTGCTCTTGGGGATAGGAGCTTTGCATTTTCCAAATTGTTAAATCGTGTAATCCTTGGCCTACGCAGCTAGGATTCTTCAAAAACTATTTAATAATAAGATGACCGATCTTGACATTCTCAAAGAAGAAGCCGAGTGATCCTTGTTTTTATGAGTTTTTGTTATGCTTCGGTTTCCATATCTGGTTATACATGATACTGAAATCAAAGAATCCATCTTATTGAGAACAAATATTATTCCACATGTTTTGATTATCCCTTAGAAAATGGATCCTAGTTACTCTCAATAGCGAAGGCTAGTAATCCTTATTTTAGGAGATTTGTTTACTCATCCTGAATCCTAGGCTTTTCTTGAAAGAACCTCTTGCTTATTAAGCATCGTTGTTTCCTACGAATTTTGATATTTATTTGTCCTCAGTTGCAGAATCAAGTAATTCGACTTTTTATGGTCTAACGTTTTCTAACAAGTTCATTACAATCCATAGATTATGAACCTCGGCTATCTCGATAGTAAAACCAAGTTGTCCATCTTGTTGGGAACGTAGGTCATCCGACGTGAGCATTCGTTCTTCTAGAAAGATGCGTCTGCTATTTGGGAGCCACAGTGCTCTTGGGGATAGGTGCCTTGCATTTTCCAAATCGTTAAATCGTGTAATCCTTTGCCTGCGTAGCTAGGATTCTTCAAAAACTTTTTATGAATAAGATGACACATCTTGACATTCTCAAAGAAGAAGCCGAGTGATCCTTTTTTTTAGGACTTTTCATTAAGTTTCGGTTTCCAAATCTAGTTATCTTTGACACTGAAATCAAAGAATCTATCTTACTGAGAACAAATGTTATGCCAGACGTTCCAAAAAACCCTCCGAAAACAGACCCTGGCTACTCTCAATCGTGAAAGCAAGTAATCCTTATTTTAGGAGATTTGTTTATTCATCTAGAATCCTCGGCTTTTCTCGAAAGAAGCTCTTGATTTATAAGCGTCGTTGTTTACTGCGGATTTGGATATTTATTCGTCCTCAGTTGCAGAATTAAGTAATTTGACTTTTTATGGTCTAACGTTTTTCAACAAGTTCATTAGAATCCTTATATTACGAACGTCGGTTATCTCAATAGTAAAACCAGGTTGTCCATCTTATTGGGAATGTAGGTTATCCGACGTAAGCATTCGTTATTCTAGAAAGATGCATATGCTATTTGGGTCGCGGTGCTCTTGGCGATAGGAGCCTTATATTTTCCAAATCGTTAAATCAGATAGTCCTTTGTCTGCGTAGGTAGGATTCTTCAAAAACTATTTAATAACAAGATGACAGATCTTGATATTCTTAAAGAAGACCCCGAGTGATCCTTGTTTTTAGGAGTTTTTGTAATGCTTCAGTTTCCAAATCTGGTTATACTTGATACTAAAATCAAAGAATCCATCTTATTGAGAACAAATGTTATTCCACATGTTCTGATGAACCCTCAGAAATTGGACCCTGGCTAATCTCAATCGTGAAAGCAAGTAATCCTTATTTTAAGAGTTTGTTTATTCAACCAGAATCCGTGGCTTTTCACGAAAGAAGCTCTTGCTTTTTATGCATCGTTGTTTCCTGCAGATTTGAAAATTTATTCGTTCTCAGTCGCAAAATCAAGTAATTCGACTTTTGATGGTCTATCGTTTTTCAACAAGTTCACTAGAATCCATAAATTACGAACCTCAGCTATCTCGATAGTAAAACCAAGTTGTCCATCTTATTAGGAACGCAGGTCATCCGATGTGAGCATTCGTTCTTCTAGAAAGATGCGTCTGCTATTTAGGAGTCGTAGTGCTCTTTGGGATAGGAGCCTTGCATTTTCCAAATCATTAAATCGTATAATCCTTTGCTTATGTTGTGTAGCTAGGATTCTTCGAAAACTTTTTATGAATAAGATGACGGACCCTAATATTCTCAAAGAAGAAGCCGAGTGATCCTTGTTTTTAAGAGTTTTTGTTAAGCTTCGATTTCCAAATCTGGCTATCCTTGATAGTGAAATCAAAGAATCTATCTTATTAAGAACAAATATTATTCCAGACGTTCCGATGAACCCTCCGAAAACGGATCCTGGCTACTCTCAATCATGAAAGCAAGTAATCCTTATTTTAGGAGATTTGTTTATTAATCCAGAATCCTCAGCTTTTCTCGAAAGAAGCTCTTGCTTTATAAGCGTCATTGTTTCCTGCGGATTTGGATATTTATTCATCCTCAGTTGCAGAATCAAGTAATTTGACTTTTTATGGCCTAACGTTTTTCAACAAGTTCATTAGAATCCTTAAATTTGCGAACGTTGGCAATCTCGATAGTAAAACCAGGTTGTGCATCTTGTTAGGAACGTAGGTTATCTGACGTGAGCATTCATTATTTTAGGAAGATGCATATGCTATTTGGGAGCCGTAGCACTCTTGGTGATAGGAGCCTTGCATTTTCCAAATCGTTAAATCGTATAATCCTTTGTCTACGTAGCTAGGATTCTTCAAAAACTATTTAATAATAAGATGACCGATCTTGACATTCTCAAAGAAGAAGCCGAGTGATCCTTGTTTTTATGAGTTTTTGTTATGCTTCGGTTTCCATATCTGGTTATACATGATACTGAAATCAAAGAATCCATCTTATTTAGAACAAATGTTATTCCATATGTTTCGATGAACCCTTAGAAAACGGATCCTAGATACTCTCAATCGTGAAAGCAAGTAATCCTTATTTTAGGAGATTTGTTTATTCAACCAGAATCCCCGGCTTTTCTCGAAAGAAGCACTTGCTTTTTAAGCGTCGTTGTTTCCTGCGGATTTGGAAATTTATTTGTCCTCAGTCGCAGAATCAAGTAATTTGACTTTTTATGGTCTAACGTTTTCTAACAAGTTCATTACAATCCATAAATTACGAACCTCGGCTATCTCGATAGTAAAACCAAGTTATCCATCTTGTTGGGAACGTAGGTCATCTAATGTGAGCATTCGTTTTTCTAGAAAGATGTGTCTGTTATTTGGGAGCCGCAGTGCTCTTGGGGATAGGAGCCTTGCATTTTCCACATCATTAAATCGTGTAATCCTTTGCTTGCGTAGCTAGGATTCTTTAAAAACTTTTTATGAATAAGATGACGGACCTTAACATTCTCAAAGAAGAAGCCGAATGATCTTTGTTTTTAGGAGTTTTCATTAAGCTTCAATTTTCAAATCTGGTTATCCTTGATATTGAAGTCAAAGAATCCATCTTATTGAGAACAAATGTTATTCCAGACATTCCGATGAACCCTCCGAAAACGGACCCTAGCTACTCTCAATCGTGGAAGCAAGTAATCCTTATTTTAGGAGATTTGTTTATTAATCTAAAATCCTTGGCTACTCTCAAAAGATGCTCTTGCTTTTTATGCGCTATTGTTTCCTGTGGATTTGGAAATTTAGACATCTTCAGTTGCAGAATCCAGTAATTCGACCTTTTATTGTCTATCGTTCTTTAACAAATTCATTAGAATCCTTAGGTTACGATGTTCGGCTATGTCGATAATAAGACCAAGTTGTCCATCTTGTTGGGAAAATGGGTCATCCGATGTGATCATTCATTACTCTAGAAAGAAGCATATGATATTTCGGAGCCGCAGTGCTCTTGGGAATAAGAGCCTTGCATTTTCCAAATCGTTAAATCGTATAATCCTTTGTCTACGTAGCTAGGATTCTTCAAAAACTATTTAATAATAAGATGACCGATCTTGACATTCTCAAAGAAGAAGCCGAGTGACCCTTGTTTTTAGGAGTTTTTGTTATGCTTCGATTTTCATATCTGGTTATACATGATACTGAAATCAAAGAATCCATCTTATTTAGAACAAATGTTATTCCATATGTTTCGATGAACCTTTAGAAAATGGACCCTAGATACTCTCAATCGTGAAAGCAAGTAATCCTTATTTTAGGAGATTTGTTTATTCAACCAGAATCCTCGGCTTTTCTCGAAAGAAGCACTTGCTTTTTAAGCGTCGTTGTTTCCTGCGAATTTGGAAATTTATTTGTCCTCAGTCGCAGAATCAAGTAATTTGACTTTTTATGCTCTAACGTTTTCTAACAAGTTCATTACAATCCATAAATTATGAACCTCGGCTATCTCGATAGTAAAACCAAGTTATCCATCTTGTTGGGAACGTAGGTCATCTAATGTGAGCATTCGTTTTTCTAGAAAGATGTGTCTGTTATTTGGGAGCCGCAGTGCTCTTGGGGATAGGAGCCTTGCATTTTCCACATCGTTAAATCGTGTAATCCTTTGCTTGCGTAGCTAGGATTCTTTAAAAACTTTTTATGAATAAGATGACGGACCTTGACATTCTCAAAGAAGAAGCCGAATGATCCTTGTTTTTAGGAGTTTTCGTTAAGCTTCGATTTTCAAATCTAGTTATCCTTGATATTGAAGTCAAAGAATCCATCTTATTGAGAACAAATGTTATTCCAAACGTTCCGATGAACCCTTCGAAAACGGACCCTAGCTACTCTCAATCGTGGAAGCAAGTAATCCTTATTTTAGGAGATTTGTTTATTAATCTAAAATCCTTGGCTACTCTCAAAAGATGCTCTTGCTTTTTATGCACTATTGTTTCCTGCGGATTTGGAAATTTAGACATCTTCAGTTGCAGAATCCAGTAATTCGACCTTTTATTGTCTATCGTTCTTCAACAAATTCATTAGAATCCTTAGGTTACAATGTTCGGCTATGTCGATAATAAGACAAAGTTGTCCATCTTGTTGGGAAAATGGGTCATCCGATGTGAGCATTCGTTACTCTAGAAAGAAGCATATGATATTTCGAAGCCGCAATGCTCTTGGGAATAAGAGCCTTGCATTTTCCAAATCGTTAAATCGTATAATCCTTTGCCTATGTAGCTAGGATTCTTCAAAAACTATTTAATAATAAGATGACGGATCTTGATATTCACAAAGAAAAAGATGAGTGATCCTTGTTTTTAGGAGTTTTTGTTATGCTTTCGAAATCTAGTTATGCTTGATACTGAAATAAAAGAATCCATCTTATTGAGAACAAATGTTATTCCAGATGTTCTAATGAACCCTTAGATAATGGACCCTGGCTAATCTCAGTCGTAATGGCAAGTAATCCTTATTTAAGGAGATTTGTTTATTCATACAGAATCCTTAGCTTTTCATGAAAGAAGCTATTGCTTCTTAAGCATGATTGTTTCTTGTGGATTTAGAAATTTAGTCATCCTCAGTCACAGAATTAAGTAATTCGACTTTTTACGTTCTAATGTTTTTTAACAAGTTCATTAGAATCCTTAAATTACGAACATCACCTATCTCGATAGTAAAACCAAGATGTCCATCTTAATGGGAACATAGGTTGTCTGAGGTGAGCATTTGTAATTCTAGAAAGAAGCATATGCTATTTGGGAGCCACGGTGCTCTTAGGGATAGGATCCTTGCATTTTCCAAATCTTTAAATCAGGTAGTCCTTTACTTACATTGCTAGGATTCTTCAAAAACTTTTTATGAATAAGATGATGCATCTTGACATTCTCAAAGAAGAAGCCGAGTGATCCCTTTTTTTAGGAGTTTTCGTTATGCTTTGGTTTCGAAGTCTGGTTATGCTTGATTCAGAAATCAAAGAATCCATCTTATTGAGAACAAATGTTATTCCAGATGTTCCGATGAACTCTCAGAAAATGGACCCTGGCTACTCTCAATCGTGAAAGCAAGTAATCCTTATTTTAGGAGATTTGCTTATTCATCCAGAATCCTCGGCTTTTCTCAATAGAAGCTCTTGCTTTTTAAGGGTCGTTGTTTCCTGGGGATTTGGAAATTTATTTGTCATTAGTCGTAGAATCAAGTAATTTGACTTTTTATGGTCTAATGTTTTTCAACAAGTTCATTAGAATCCTTAAATTACAAACCTCGGCTATCTCGATAGTAAAACCAAGTTGTCCATCTTGTTGGGAACGTAGGTTATCCGACGTGAGCATTCGTTATTATAAAAAGAAGCATATGATATTTTAGAGCCACGGTGCTTTTGGGGATAGGAGCCTTACATTTTCCAAACCGCTAAATCGTGTAATCCTTTGTCTGCGTAGCTAGGATTCTTCAAAAACTATTTAATAATAAGATGACAGATCTTGACATTCACAAAGAAAAAGACGAGAGATCCTTGTTTTTAGGAGTTTTTGTTATGCTTCGGTTTCGAAGTCTAGTTATGCTTAATACTGAAATAAAAGAATCCATCTTATTGAGAACAAATGTTATTCTAGATGTTCCGATGAACCCTCAGAAAATGGACCCTAGCTAATCTCAGTCCTGATGGCAAGTAATCCTTATTTAAGGAGATTTGTTTATTCATCCAAAATCCTTGGCATTTCACAAAAGAAGCTATTGCTTTTTAAGCGTCGTGGTTTCCTGTGGATTTAGAAATTTAGTTATCCTCAATCACAGAATCAAGTAATTCGATTTTTTACGGTCTAACATTTTTCAACAAATTCATTAGAATCCTTAAATTACGAATCTCACTTATCTCGATAGTAAAACCAAGTTGTCCATCGTAATGGGAACGTAAGTTGTCTGACGTGGACATTTGCAATTCTAGAAAGAAGCATATGCTATTTGGAAGCCGCGGTGCTCTTGGGGATAGGAACTTTACATTTTCCTAATCCTTAAATCAAGTAATCCTTTGTCTGTGTAGCTAGGATTCTTCTAAAAGTTTTTATGAATAAGATGACGGATCTTGACATTCTCAATGAAAAAGCCGAGTGATCCTTGTTTTTAGGAGTTTTTGTTATGCTTCGGTTTCAAAGTCTAGTTATGCTTGATTCAGAAATCAAATAATCCATCTTATTGAGAACAAATGTTATTGCTGATGTTCCGATGAACCTTTAGAAAACGGACCCGGGCTACTCTCAATTGTGAAGGCAAGTAATCCTTATTTTAGGAGATTTGTTTATTCATCAAAAATCCTCGACTTTTCTCAAAAGCTCTTGCTTTTTAAGCATCGTTGTTTCTTGCAGATTTGGACATTTAGTCATCCTCAGTCGTAGAATCAAGTAATTCGACTTTTTATAGTCTAACGTTTTTCAATAAGTTCATTAGAATCCTTAAATTACGAACCTTGACTATCTCGATAGTAAAACTAAGTTGTCCATCCTATTGGGAACGTCGGTCATCCGATGTGAGCATTCATTATTCAAGAAAGAAGCATATGCTATTTGGGAGCCGCGGTGCTCTTGGGGATAGGAACTTTGCATTTTCAAAATCGCTAAATCATGTAATCCTTTGTCTGCATAACTAGGATTCTTCTAAAACTTTTTAATAATAGGATGATGGATCTTGACATTCCCAAAGAAGAAGCTAAGTGATCCCTGTTTTTAGGAGTTATCGTTATGCTTCGATTTCGAAATCTGGTTATGCTTGATATTGAAATAAAGGAATCCATCTTATTAAGAACAAATGTTATTCTAGATGTTCTGATGAACCCTCTGAAAACGAACCCTGGTTACTCTCAATCGTGAAGGCAAGTACTCCTTATTTTAGGAGATTTATTTATTCATGTAGAATCCTCGGCTTTTCTCGAAAGATGCTCTTGCTTTTTAAGCGTCGTTATTTCCTGTGGATTTGGAAATTTAGTCATACTCAATCACAGAATCAAGTAATTTGACTTTTTATGGCCTAACGTTTTTCAACAAGTTCAATAGAATCCTTAAATTACGAGCCTCGACTATCTGAATAAAAATACCAAGTTGTCCATCTTGTTGGGAAAATGGGTCATTCGTCATGAGCATTCGTTATTCTAGAATGAAGGATATGATTTTTGGGAGTCGCGATGCTCTTGGGGATAGGAACTTTACATTTTCCTAATCCTTAAATCAAGTAATCCTTTGTCTGCGTAGCTAGCATTCTTCTAAAAGTTTTTATGAATAAGATGACCGATCTTGACATTTTCAATGAAAAAGCCGAGTGATACTTGTTTTTAGGAGTTTTGTTATGCTTCGGTTTCGAAGTCTAGTTATGCTTGATTCAGAAATCAAATAATTCATCTTATTGAGAACAAATGTTATTCTAGATGTTCCGATGAACCCTTAGAAAACGGACCCGGGCTATTCTCAATCGTGAAGGCAAGTAATTCTTATTTTAGGAGATTTGTTTATTTATCCATAATCCTTAAAAATACCAAGTTGTCCATCTTGTTGGGAAAATGGGTCATTCGCCGTGAGCATTCGTTATTCTAGAATGAAGGATATGATATTTGGGAGCCACGGTTGTAAACCCTACGAATTAAGCTTTCTAAGTATAGAAACAAACATCCAAACTGTAGATGATTTCCTAAACTCAAAAGAGCCAGTGAGATTTAAAACCGATTAAAATCTCAATCCAAAACCTAAACTGGATACGAAAAACCTTAAATCATCAATTGAACCCCAAACTGCATACGATGACCCTAAAACCTCGAACCTCATCGAAACCCTAAGATAACAATCAAAGATTTAATCGCGTAAGAATATATAAAACCTTCAATGTATAAAAACATTAGAGATTATGCCCTAAAGTAATAAAAACCCTAAAACTATAACTTTAAGGATATAAAAGCACTAATTCACCATAATTTACCCTAAAATCCTAAGTGATAATATATCCTCCATATTTTGCCATTTCATCGATAAACGACTAAAGATAACCCTCAATCATGCATAAACATTTAGAATACTTAAGTGATCCCTTAGAAACTAAGATATTACATTCTAGATCACATTCATCTTCTAAGTATATAACTAGGTTAGTATTACATAGAGTTAAAGATTTAGTTGAGGCTTAGGTTAAATGTAGTGAACCTTAATACCTTAATAAGTATTTTTCATACTAGTTACACTAAGTAGTTTACCAAATGATGTTTATAGGTTATAATTACTTAAAGTAAGACTTCATCATCTATTTTTACTAATCAATTCACCAAATACTTCATTTCCTTAATTTTTCCCTTAATTTCTCTTAATTACTACATTATGTGTACTAAATTACATATGCTTAAGGAAAGTTGACTATGGTCAAAGGGTTGACCAAGTCAATACATGTTGACCAAAGTCAACAATTTGAAAAGTCAACAAAAGATACTAAGAGATAAAGAAAATATCTAATCCTTCATGATGGCTTTCCTTATCTTTTCTTTTGATTTTTCTCTTCTTCTCTTTCTCCTCAATTGTTGCCGTCCACATCTTCCTCTTCAACACCCCACCATTTGCTTCCTTTCATTCTGAAAATAAAACAAAAGAAACAAACCAAAAAATTCCCTTTCATTGCCGTGAGCTTCTTCTTCCTCTTTCACTTTCACAACTTCTCTTTTTGTCTCCATAATCCCAACACAACTAAAGGTATGTACTTAAGTCACTTTATGTTGCTTTATATTATTCATTAGTTAGTTGATTAGGTAGATTAGACAATTAGGTATGTGAGAAGTATGATCCTGAAGAAGAGAGCACAAAGTTCTCATCTTTAAGTGTAGAAATCTAGGAATCATGAAGAAGAAGAAAGGAAAACATGAATATGTGCTCAAAGAATATGTACATGAGGTAAACCGAAAAGAAAGGAAGCATGAGAAGCATGGTACATGAGTATTTTCCATGTACATAACCTAAATTAAAATAAAACCTAACCATACATACTTATACTACACTAATTACACACTTAAAAACACAAAAGAATGGAATTAGGAAGCTTTTCTTAAGGAAAAGATTAGGCATACGAATTTGTGTATAAAAATATGTATCTAACCGTATAGGTATATGAGTATGTATACATGTATAAATACGGTATAAGTCTAAGTAGATGTATAAGTATATATATGTATAAGATATATGTCCATAAGCATAAGGGAAGAAGTGAAATATACATAAGACATGTACATATAACATAAGCATGAGGTGAGGCTTATGTAATCAAATGATGAAGTAAGTGATGAGGTAAGCACATGATGACATAAGCCATGACATAAGCAATGACCTAAGCAAATGATGATGTAAGTGATGACATAAGCATAGATTATAAACTAAGAAAAGAAGAAGAGTGTATCATAATTAGGATCCTAAATTAGTAAACCCTAATACACTTTCTAAATTGGATTATACTTAATTAAGTACATGAATTAATAATAGCAAAGTAAAAGCCTCTAAGTATAAGAAGTTAAGGATTAACTAACTCATTAAGTATAAACAAAAGATATAAATATAAGTAATAAGAGTACTTAAGTTTTCATAGTTAAAATTTCTCTAAATTTAGTTCATATCGTAAAACATGGGTCATAACGTCTAAAACAGACATTACTGTGTGAACGTACATCCAAAAATGATGAAAAACGACTATAAGTTCGTAAATATCGAAATCAGAATGAAAAAAATTACAAAATACATAAAGGAAGTCTCATACCTTACTAATATAAGAAAATAGTTACTCTTAATCTCATGGAGTATGGTAATCCTATATACACTATACTCAGGTTATATTGGGGGAAACTAGATAAACTACAATAAACTTTTAGTTAACTAAGGAGTCTAACTTCTCAAAACACTTATAAGTTTTAACATTTTGATTTAGGTGTTCGATATCGAGTCCTGGAAACCCTAAAGGCTTGGAGAATGAGCAATAATCCAAGTGAGGGAGTTCTAATGACCTGCTACCTTCTTGTGCGTGTTACTTGTATAATGTTTTGCTACTTGCTATTGCTTGTATGTTTGAATGACTATTTTGTTTGTATGTCATCATCTATGTGATCACCTTTTTAAATTGATAAATATAAATATCTGACCCAAATAACCGGTTCTACTCGTCGCATGTCTATGACTTGGTAAAGGTATGAATGGAGAGTGCTAGCCTTGCAAAAATCTTAAGAAAAGTCTTTTTAGAAAAAGCTTTTCTATCCTTAAACAAATTTTTGCATGATCTCTGTAAGGGCTTGTGGAGCCATAAGTAATATTTTTAACGTTAATGCAAAGCTAGCATAGGTTCTTCACCTAATAACGAGAGGACTCGTTTTATTATGCCTATAAGGCCTTGGTTAATTCTGGTTGCGAGAAGACTTGCATGTTTGTGCCCGAGGGGCCTTGGAGGGTGGATAATCCTAGTTTAGACTCTCCCTATTTGGATTGAAACTCTTTTCTCGGCTAGGGTAATAGTCGAGTTTTGCCTAGAGGGATGGTGCCCTTAGGTAGCCTCATGCAGGTAAGTTAAGGTGCTCTATGCGAGTAAGTACAGGGGATAATCGAAGTGTAGACAACATAATTCTACACCTTCCATAGTTCCGGACTCTTATGGATGTGTTGCTTGCATTCATCATGTTTGCATTCATTATGTATGTAGATAGCTTGCTTGCATGTATGATAATAATGTATGATAACTTGCTTGAACGGTAATGGTGAAGGACAAACTCACTGAGCTGTTTTATGCTCATTCCCCCTTAGTTTCCTTTGCAGGTTTACTTACGATGGGATTGGGATATGTCTTGAGTGCTGAATGCAAGATGAAGATATGTATATTAGTATTAGAAGTAGCAGAGTACTTTTTAGATGATACATAGACATCCTTTGTAGAAAAGATTCATTTATTAAAACTTACTATAATATAATTTTTCTTGTATCTATATTTTTTATATAATGCTAGTATATCCTGTCTTATTATTTGGTAGGGGATACCGATTCTTTGCGATTCTGAGGAACTGTAGGATATCGGACACCTATAGTTATTTATATTTGTATTCTACAGTAAATTAATTACTTAAAAATCATTAACATTAGTAATTAATCATTTAGAGTCATGCAATCTCTGACTTGCAAGGCGGTTTTCATAACATGGGTGCACACATGTTATGGAAATTTTAGGTAATTCTACTAGGCCCCCTTTAGGGTCCTGACAGCGGTACTCTTGGGGATAAGAACTTTACATTTTCCTAATCCTTAAATCAAGTAATCCTTTGTCTGCGTAGCTAGCATTCTTCTAAAAGTTTTTATGAATAAGATGACGGATCTTGACATTCTCAATGAAAAAGCCGAGTGATCCTTATTTTTAGGAGTTTTTATTATGCTTTGGTTTCGTAGTCTAGTTATGCTTGATTCAAAAATCAAGTAATCCATCTTATTGAGAACAAATGTTATTCCAAATGTTCCGATGAACCCTTAGAAAATGGACCCGGACTACTTTCAATCGTGAAGGCAAGTAATCCTTATTTTAGGAGATTTGTTTATTCATCCATAATCCTCGGCTTTTCTCGAAAGAAGCTCTTGCTTTTGAAGTATCGTTGTTTCCTGTGGATTTGGACATTTAGTCATCCTCAGTCGCAGAATCAAGTAATTCGACTTTTTGTGGTCTAACGTTTTTCAACAAGTTCATTAGAATCCTTAAATTATGAACCTCGTCTATCTTGACTGTAAAACTAAGTTTTCCATCCTGTTGGGAATGTCGGTCATTCGACATGAGCATTTGTTATTCAAGAAAGAAGCATATGCTATTTGAGAGCCGCGGTGCTCTTGGGGATAGGAACTTTGCATTTTCAAAATCGTTAAATCATGTAATCCTTTGTCTGTGTAACTAGGATTCTTCTAAAACATTTTATTAATAGGATGACGGATCTTGACATTCCCAAAGAAGAAGCCGAGTGATCCCTGTTTTTAGGAGTTATCGTTATGCTTCGGTTTCGAAATCTGGTTATGCTTGATACTAAAATAAAGGAATCTATCTTATTGAGAACAAATGTTATTCCAGATGTTCCGATGAATCCTCTGAAAACGAACCCTGGCTACGCTCAATCGTAAAGGCAAATAATCCTTATTTTAGGAGATTTATTTATTCATCTAGAATCCTTGGCCATTCTTGAAAGTAGCCCTTGCTTTTTAAGCATTGTTGTTTCCATCGAATTTGGAAATTTAGTCATCCTCAGTCGCAAAATCATGTAATTCAACTTTTTATGGTCTAACATTTTTCAACAAGTTCATTAGAATCCTTAAATTACGAACCTCAGCTATCTTGATAGTAAAACCAAGTTGTCCATCTTGTTAGCATCAGAGGTCATCCGACATGAGCATTCGTTATTCTAGAAAGAAAGATATGATATTTGGGAGCCGCTATACACCCCTAAAATTTTAGATCTAGCTTTTGAAATAGACTCGAGTATGTTAGACAATTTAAGAGTTGATAAGGCTAATGAAAGTGAAAATCGTAAAAGAATTAATCAATCGTATAAGAAATTTTCTACCCTAAATGTATGTAAACACTAAAGATTTCATTTAAAAGTGATAAAAACCCTAAAATGATCACCTTAAAAACATGTGTGCACTAATTCATCATAGTATACTCTAAAAACCCTAAATTGGTAATATAATCCTCGTATTTTGCCAAATCGTTAGTAAAAGGTTAAAGATGACCTTCATTCATGCATATATGTTTTGAATCCTCAATAATCTTTTAGAAATTAAGATAATGAATCATAGATTCTATTTATCTCTTAAGTATATGATTAAGATAGTATTGCATAGATTTAAAAGTATAGTTGAAGATTAGGTTAAATGTAGTAAACCTTAATACCCTAAATGATAGTTTTCATCTTAATTATACTAAGTAGCTTACCAAATGATGTATATAGGATATAAGCGCCTAATGGAAGATCTCATTATCTATTTTTACTAATCACTTCCTATTACCTTTCATTTCCTTAATCTTTCTCCAAATTTTTCCTAATTAGTTCATTATGTACACAAAAGGATATTTATTTTTTTGAAAGTTGACCAAGTCAACACATGTTGACTAAAGTCAACAATTTGAAAAGTCAACAAAAGTATCTTTTTCATTTGAAGAAAATATCTTCTTCTCATGATTTCCTTTCTTTTCTTTTCCTTTTACATTTCTTTTTCCACCTCTACCATAATTGCCGTCCACTTATTCTTCTTCTAGACCCCACCATTTGTTTTCTTCCATAACCAAAAATAAAGAAAAAGAAACAAAGCAAAACCTCCTGTCACGAACTGAGGACGGCCTAGTTGTGGCAGACGCCGTATACTGTACAAAAAACCCCTGATTGGTTACCCTTCCAATCAAGAACTCTTCACACAATATACAAGGCTCTACAACCACTAGTTTCCAAAGAACATCCAGACTCACATGATATCATTACACAAACATATTTATATAAAATTTAAGTTACAAAGCTTACATTATGCAGCGTTTAAGTATGTCTACGTCTACAATAATAAGACAAACAAAAGTACATGAGTAGAAGTCTACATAAACAGTTCTCTCAATACACATAACAGCTCGCTCTTGCCCAAGTCCCCAAGCTAACCTGTGGCATCCCTCGTCCTATCTCTACGAACAGGCTATCCTGCAACAAAAGTCTAAAGGGGTGTAAGCCTAAGCTTAGTGAGCAAAACCCTCAGCCACACCACAAGCAAGTTATAAACACATTATATTCAAGCATATGAATGAATGATCAACCAGAATGCCAAACAATACGTATAATTAACTAGTTCATATACGTAACTCAGATTTAACACCCTCCGAAGTCAGGGTTGGAGTATACACGGCACCAATCAGATCCGGGTATTATATTAGAACTTACTTTACTACGGAACCCCACGTTCCGTACTTATATCAAATAATTCTTTTATTTTTAGAAAACCCAAGTTCTAGTATAATTGTGAGTAGGCCCCCGCAGTCCACACTCACCCCTAAACGGAGGCTTCTAGACTCGACCCTTAGCCAGGCGATTGGCGCCTCCAACGCCTAGTATTCCCGTGGGCCAGGGTAAGGTCATTTTGTATGAGTGCACCGTACAGAACCAAATAAATAAATGATATCAACCCCCGAATGGCCTCTCTTTACCTCCGTATGATGTGACTGCCGGAATAGTATCCATGCTATGCATGTTAATGCATGTCTCAATTTCTTTTTATAGGCCGAGGATAATTAGGTTTAAATTATGCTATGACCATCCAATTGTGTACACAATCATTTTCTATACTACCATGCAACAAACATAGCATTATCAATAGTTAAGATAGGTTCACAACTCAAGACATACCGGCATACACAAGCGTTTCCCAAACCCCACACAATCATCAATTAACAATAATATTTAAGTCAACTATCTACAATCACAAAACAAGCATGGAATCATTGGGTAAATACTCACTCGGCCATGGTGATTTGCCCTAATCGTAGTAGTCGATTGGGAGGTCCTCACGCTCCTCAGAGTCACCTGATCATTATGATTTGATAAGACTAGTAAGTAACTAATTTAACTAATACTTCTAAACATTTAATTACCTAATCTACTTAGACTATTATCAACTTTTACCCGGTTAGACTTTATTATTAATCGTATATAACTTTTTCGTTTCATTTATGATATTTATGAATTTATAGTCGTTTTTCATCGTTTTCGAACGTATATTCATACGGTAATGTTTGTTTGGGACGTTAAGACCCCTATTTTATATTATGAACTAATTTTATAGAAATTTTTAGCTATAATACTTAAGTATTGCTATTACTTATATTTATAACCTTTATTCCTTAAATTCTTATAATTAAGGGATTTACTTTATCATTACTAATTCATGTACTGATTTAGGTATAATCTAGTTTACAAAGTGTATTAAGATTTACTAATTTTAGTATCTAATTATCTACATTTTGTTATTTTTCTCATTTTCTAAACTTATGTTTATGTCATTGCTTACATCATCTTTTCTTTATGCCTTCATATGCTTATGTCATCTTTTCTTTATGTCCTCATATGCTTATGTCATCATCTACCTCATCATTTGATTACATAAGCATTACATCATGCTTATGTCACATGTACATGTCTTATGTACATTTATTTCTTACTTTATACTTATGTCTTATACTTATACTTATGTACATATACCTTATACATACATATACTTATACATCTACATATACTTATACCATATTTATACATGTATTTCTACTCATATACCTATATGGTTAAATACGCATTTTTATATTAAAATTTCGTATGCCAAATTTTCCCTTAAGAAAATCCTCTCAATTTTCATCCTTTTGCATTTCTATGTATGTAGTTAGTATAGTATACACATATATAGTTAGATATGATCTTAAGTTAGGTTATGTACGTGATACATACTTATGTATAAAGGTTCACATACTTGTATTCCTTTGGTATTTCTTTATGTACACATATCTAAGAGTACATACACATGTATTTCTTCCATTTCCTTCATGATCCATCACTTTCTACACTTAAAGATGGAGACTTTGTTTTCTTCTCTTCAAGACTTCACTAAACACCTAACTACTTACCTAATCTACTTAATCAACTAACTAATGAATAACATAAAGTAACATAAAACAACTTAAGAACATACCTTTATTTTGTTGAAGTTTAAGGAGACAAAAGGGAAAGGAATGAAAGTGAAAGTGAAGGGGGAGTTCACGGCATGAAATGGGGAGTTTTGTTTTTGTTTCTTTTGTTTTGTTTCAATTATGGAAGACAACCAAATGGTGGGGCCAAGATGGAAAATTGTGGACAACAACAATTGCAAAGAGGAGAAAAGAAAAATCAAAAGGAAAAGAAAAGAAAATCATCATTAAGAACTAAGATATTTTTCCTTATCTCTTAAGACTTTTGACTTTTCAAAATGTTGACTTGGTCAACCCTTTGACTTTGGTCAACATGCATTACCTTAGTCAACATTCCTTAAGTATGTTTAATTTTGTGCACATAATGTGGTAATTAAGGGAAATTAGAGGAAAAATGAAGGAAATGAGGTATTTGATGAATTGATTTGTAAACATTGTTAATGAGATCTTACTTTAGGTCTTTATAGCCTATATATCTCATTTGATAAACTACTTTGGATAACAAATGCAAAAAGTACCAATTTAAGTGTTAAGGTTCACTACATAAACCTAATCTTCAACTATTACTCTAACTCTAAGTGAAACTATCTTAATCACTTACTTAAGAAGTGAATATAATCTATGACTCATTATCTTAATTTCTAATGGATCACCTAAGGATTCAAAGCATATAAGTATGAATAAGGGTCATCTTTAACCCTTTACTAGTGAATTGGACAAAAGGATAAGCATTATATTATCAATTAGGGTTTTAGGGTATATCATGTTGGATTAGTGCACATGTGTCTTTAAAATAATCATTTTTAGGGTTTCTATCACTTTTGAATAAAATCTTTAGCATTTAGAAACATTTAGGGTAGAAAAATTCTTTGCGCGATTGAGTAATTTTTTTAGGGTTTTCACTTTCATTAGCCTTGTCGACTCCTAAATTATCTAACATAGTCGAGTCTCTAACAAAAACTAGGTTGATAATTTTAGGGGTTTACACCTCCCTCCATGCCGTGAGCTTCCCTTCCCCTTTCACTCTTCTTTCCTTTTCAACTTTTCAACCATTTCATCCATAGTCAAGGGCAACTTAAGGTATGCTATTTTATTCTTATGTCTTACTTCATCCTCTTTACTACTTAGAAGGAGAAAAGGTTAGGTTATGTATTGTGTACATATAAATAAATAAATATATATATATATATATATATGTTGATCTAGGCTTAAAGTTGCAATCTTTACATGTAGAAATCATGGTGAAGAAGAAGGATATGCATGTGTATATGTCCTTAAGTATATGTATATAAGGATATGCTAAAAGAATACATGTATAAATACCTTTGTACATAAGTATACAATATGTACATAATCTAAAATAAGGTAAATACTAACTATACATACATATACTATGTCAAATATACCCTTAAAATACAAAAAGAATGAAATTGTGAAGCTTTCTTAAGGAGGTAGATAAGGCATACGAAAATACGTATAAAAATACGTATGTCACCGTATGCGTATATGGGTATGTGTAATAGTATATGTATAAGTACTTATAAGTACACAAGTATATATATTAGTATATTAGAAGTATAGGCATGTATATCACATATATATAAAGTGTGTAAATATATAAAGATAATAATGAACTAATGATGTAAGCAATGATGTCATTAAAGGATTACCTAAGCCATGACATCATCAAATAATTGCATAAGTCATGACATCATCAAAAAGATTACATGAGCCATGACATAAGCATAAGCTTGTAAAAGAATAGATTATAAGATGACATAAGAATATAACCTATATATGTATACATGTACATAGGAGTCGAAGATCCTTTAAACCCTAATACACTTCTTAGATTGAATTAAACTTAATCAAGTATGTGAATTAGTAGCACTAATGTAAAATTTCCCAAGTGTAAGAATCAAATAGCTAATTCAATCATTAAATCCTAAACTAGGGCATAAACATAAGCAATAAGAATAATTAAACTTCAATAAGATAAAATTTCAATAAATTTAGCCCATATTGTAAAACAAGGGTCTTAACATCTAAAACAGTCATCACCGTGTGAACGTGTGTCCGAAAACGATGAAAAACGACTATAAATTGGTAAATATTGAAAATAGAATGAAAAAGTTACGTACGATTAGCAATTAGGTTTAATCGAATAAGGGATGATAGTAATCTAAGTAGAATTAGGTAGATAGATATCTAGAACCATTAGTTGAGTCAACTACTTATTATCCCTGTTATCTCATAATGATTAGGTAATCTTGACGAGAGCGAGGATCTTCCGATCAGTTATTACGACTAAAGCGAGTCGTTATAGTCAAGTGAGTACTCCCGATGACTCTATACTTGTTTGTGCTTGTAGTTAGTTCACTTAAATTGAATATCAATAACTTGATGCATGGGGTTTCGGGATATGCGTGTATTTGATATTGATTGATTATTGTAAGAAAAATTGTTAAATACGATAATTGATGATTTGATGGTATGATTGATTTTTATATGATTTGGATGGTTTACTGATATTGATTGATCGCCTCATAATTTGACCTAATTATATTTGGCTTATCTTAAATTAAAAGGGTCATGCATTATCTATGCATCGCATTACTTATTCCGGCCATCACTTCACGCAGTTGGTAATGAGGGGCCTTAGAGGGATAGATTCCCACATGATTTGATTAATACCGTACATGACTACCCTTGGCTCGTAGGTTCCATTGGCACCGGAGACGTTAACTGTGGGTAGCTGGGGGTCGTATCTAGAGACCACCGCTGTAGGGTGTGAGTGTGGACTATGGGGGCCACGTCACCGCTAAGCCTAGGACTTTGTGAACTACTGGATTTTTAGAAATAGAAATGTATTTTTCTGAAATACAAAATTCAAAGTTATGGGTAAAAACCCAAGTGCTAAAGCCCGGTCGTGATTGGTACCAATGAATCTCTAACCCTTATCTTAGAGGGCGTTAAAATCCGATATTATATGCAGTACCAGTCAACTGCATATATTGTTTGGCATTTTGCATGTGCATGCATTCATATGGTTGTAATAATTTGTTTGATAACTTATTTGCCAATATGGTATGAGAGATAGCTCACTAAGCTCTTGTAACTTATTCCCCAATAGTCTTTCTTTTGCAGGTTTACATACAATGGGATTGGGATAAGTCTCGAGTGCTGAGTGCGAGATGAAAATATGTACATTAGTGTTAGAATTAGTTGAGATCTTTATAGGTGAATGCATAAATATTCTTTGTAGAAAATATTCACATGTTAGAATTTAATATAATTTAATTTTTCCTACAGTTTTATAATGTTGGCATATCCTGTCCTATTATTTGGTAGGGGATACTGTAAACCCCACGAATTTAGCTTCCTAAGTATAGAAACAAATGTCCAAACTGTAGATGATTTCCCGAACTCAAAAGAGCCAGTAAAATTTAAAACTGATTAAAATCTCAATCCAAAACCTAAAGTGGATACGAAAAACCTTAAATCATCAATTGAATCCCTAACCACATACGAAGACCCAAAACCTTGAACCTCATCAAAACCCTAAGATAATAATCGAAGATTTAATCACGTAAGAATATATGAAACCCTAAATGTGTAAAAACATTAGAGATTGTGCCCTAAAGTAATAAAAACCCTAAAACTATAACTTTAAGGATATAAAAGCACTAATTCACCATAATTTAACCTAAAACCCCAAATGATAATATATCCTCTATACTTTGCCATTTCATCGGTAAACGGCTAAAGATAACCCTCAATCATGCATAAACATTTAGAATACTTAAGTGATCCCTTAGAAACTAAGATAATGAATCATAGATTACATTTATCTCTTAAGTATATGATTAAGATAGTATTACATAGAGTTAGGAGTATAGTTGAAGATTAGGTTAAATGTAGTAAACCTTAATACCCTAATTAGTATTTTTCATACTAGTTGCACTAAGTAGTTTACCAAATGATGTTTATAGGTTATAAATACTTAAAGTAAGACCTCATCATCTACTCTTACTAATCAATTCACCAAATACTTCATTTCCTTCATTTTTCCCTTAATTACTACATTATGTGCACAAATTTACATATGCTTAAGGAAAGTTGACCAAGTCAACACATGTTGACCAAAGTCAAAGGGTTGACCAATTCAACACATGTTAACTAAAGTCAACAATTGAAAAGTCAACAAAAGTGTCCTTTTCATTTGAAGAAAATATCTTCTTCTCATGATTTCCTTTCTTTTCTTTTCCTTTTGCATTTCTTTTTCCTTCTTCTCTTAAATTGCCGTCCACACATCTCTCCTTCTAAACCCTACCATTCTCCTTCTTCCATAATCAAAATAAAGCAAAAGAAACAAAACAAAAATTCCTTTCCATTGCCGTGAGCTTCCATCTTCCATTTTACCTTCAACATCTTCCTTTTTGTCTCCTTAATTCCAACATAAGCAAAGGTATGTATCTAAGTTACTTTATCTTGTTTTATCTTCTTCATTAGTTAGTTAATTAGGTAGATTAGATAAGTAGTTATGTGTTTAGTGTTGTCTTGAAGAAGAGGAAACAAAGTTCTCATCTTTAAGTGTAGGAATTAGGAATTACGAAGAAGAAGAAAGAAAGACATGAGTATATGCACATAAGTATGTGCACATAAGGGAATACTAAAAGAACACAAGTATGTGAACCTTTGTACATAAGTATTTATCATGTACACAACCTAAATTAAGACCATATTTAACTATACATACCTATACTACACTAAATACATACATAAAAACATAAAAAGGATGAAATTAGGAAGCTTTTCTTAAGGAAAAGATTAGGCATACGAATTTTTGTATAAAAATGCGTATCTAACCATATAAGCATATAAGTATGTATACATGTATAAATACGGTATAAGTCTAAGCAGATGTATAAGTATATATATGTATAAGGTATATGTACATAAGCATAAGGAGAGAAGTGAAATGTACATAAAACATGTACATATGACATAAGTATGAGGTGAGGCTTATGTAATCAAATTATGAAGTAAGGGATGAGGTAAGTATATGATGACATAAGCCATGACATACGCAAGTGATGACATAAACAATGACCTAAGCAAATGATGATGTAAGCATGACATAAGCATAGATAATAAACTAAGAAAAGAAGAAGAGTGTATCATAATTTGGATCCTAAATTAGTAAACCCTAATACACTTTCTAAATTGGATCATACTTAAATAAGTACATGAATTAATAATAGCAAAGTAAAAGCCCCTAAGTATAAGAATAAATGACTAATTAAATCATTAACTACCAAAATAGAACATAAAACTAGCTAATAGGAATAATTAAGCTTCAATAGTTGGAATTTCTCTAAATTTAGTTCATATCATAAAACACGGGTCATAACGTCCAAAACAGACATCACCGTGTGAACGTGCGTCTGAAAACGATAAAAAATGACTATAAATTTATAAATATTGAAAATAGAATGAAAAAGTTACGTACGATTAGCAATTAGGTTTAATCGAATAAGGGCTGATAGTAATCTAAGTAGAATTAGGTAGATAGATATCCAGAACCATTAGTTGATTCAACTACTTATTATCCCTGTTATCTCGTAATGATCAGGTGATCCCGATGAGGGCGAGAATCTCCCGATCGGTTGTTACAACTAGAACGAGTCGTCATAGTCAAGTGAGTACTCTCGATGATTCTATACTTGTTTATGCTTGTAGTTAGTGCACTTAAATTGAATATCAATAACTTGATGCATGGGGTTTCGGGATATGTGTGTGCTTGATATTGATTGATTGTTGTAAGTATTATTGTTAAATACGATAATTGATGATTTGATGGTATGATTGATTTTTATATGATTTGGATGGTTTACTGATATTGATTGATCGCCTCATAATCTGACCTAATTATATTTGGTTTATCTTGAATCAAAAGGGTCATGCATTATCCATGCATCTCATTACTTATTTTAGCCGTCACTTCATGCGGTTGGTAATGAAGGGCCTTGGAGGGATGGATTCCCACTTGATTTGATTAGTACCGTACAGGAGCATGGGTACAACAAGACCCTACCCTTAGCTCATGGGTTCTATTGGCGCCGGAGACGCTAACCGTGGATGGCTGGAGGTCGCGTGTGGACTACAGGGCCACCTCACCGCTAGGCCTGGGACTTTATGAACTATTGGATTTTTGGAAATGGGAATGTGTTCTTGTAAAATACGGAATTCAAAGTTATGGGTAAAAACCTAGGTGCTAGAGCCCAGTTGTGATTGGTGCCGATGAATCTCCAACCCTTATCTCGGAGGGCGTTAAAATCCGATATTATATGCAGTACCGGTTAACTATATATATTATTTAGCATTCATATGGTTGGAATAATTTGTTTGATAACTTGTTTACCAGTATGGTATGAGAGATAGCTCACTAAGCTCTTGCAACTTATTCCCCAGTAGTCTTTCTTTTGCAGGTTTACATACGATGGGATTAGGATAAGTCTCGAGTGCTGAATGCGAGATGAAGAGATGTACCTTAGTGTTAGAATTAGTTGAGATCTTTATAAGTAATACATAAACACTCTTTGTAGAAAATATTCACATGTTAGAATTTAATATAATTTAATTCTTCCTACAATTTTATAACGTTGGTAATCCTATCTTATTATTTGGTAGGGGATACCGATTCTCTGCGGTTCTGAGGAACTGTGGGATATCGGACATCCATAGTTATTTATAATTATATATTATGTCATGTTATAATAAATTAATTACTTGAAAATCATTAATCTTAGTGATTTATTATTTAGAGTCTTGCAATCTCTGACTTGCAAGACGGTTTTCATATCATGGGTGCACACATGTTATGAAAATTTTAGGTAATTCTACTAGGCCCCCTTTAGGGTCTTGACAGATACCGATTCTTTGCGGTTCTGAGGAACTGTGGGATATCGGACATCCATAGTCATTTATAATTATATATTATGTCATGTTACAATAAATTAATTACTTGAAAATCATTAACCTTAATGATTTATTATTTAAAGTCTTGCAATCTCTAGCTTGCAAGACGGTTTTCATATCATGGGTGCACACATGTTATGGAAATTTTAGAAAATCTTACTAGGCCCCATTTAGGGTCCTGACAGCTGCGGTGCTCTTGGGGATAGGAACTTTACATTTTCCTAATCCTTAAATCAAGTAATTCTTTGTCTGCGTAGCTAGGATTCTTCTAAAAGTTTTTATGAATAAGATGACGGATCTTGACATTCTCAATGAAAAAGCGGAGTGATCCTTGTTTTTAGGAGTTTTTGTTATGCTTCGGTTTCGAAGTTTGGTTATGTTTGATTCAGAAATCAAATAATCCATCTTATTGAGAACAAATGTTATTTTAAATGTTTCGATGAACCCTCAAAAAACGGACCCTAGTTAGTCTTAATTGTGATGGCAAGTAATCCTTATTTTAAGAGATTTGTTTATTCATCCAGAATCCTCGACTTTTCTCGAAAGAAGCTCTTACTTTTTAAGCATCGTTGTTTCCTGCAGATTTAGACATTTAGTCATCTTCAATCACAAAATCAAGCAATTTGACTTTTTGTGGTCTAACGTTTTTTAACAAGTTCATTAGAATCCTTAAATTACGAACCTGGGCTATCTCGATAGTAAAACTAAGTTGTCCATCTTGTTGGGAAAATGGGTCATCGGACATGACCATTCGTTATTCTAGAAATTAGCATATGCTATTTAAGAGCCGTGGTGCTCTTAGGTACCGAAACATTGCATTTTCTAAATTGTTAAATCCGGTATTCCTTTGTCTCTGTAGCTAGGATTCTTCAAAAACTTTTTATGAATAAGATGACGGATCTTGAAATTCTCAAAGAAGTAGTCGAGTGATCCTTGTTTTTAAGATTTATTGTTATGCTTTGGTTTCAAAATCTGGTTATGCATAATCCCAAAATCAGAGAATCCATCTTATTAAGAACAAATACTATTTCGGAAGTTCCTATGAACACTTAGAAAACGGACCCTGACTATTCTCAATTGTCAAGGCAAGTAATCCTTATTTTAGGAGATTTGTTTATTCATCTAGAATCCTTGGCTATCCTCGAAAGTAGCCCTTGCTTTTTAAGTGTCGTTGTTTCCATCGGATTTGGAAATTTAGTCATCCTGAGTCACAAAATCAAGTAATTCGATTTTTTATGGTCTAACGTTTTTTAACAAGGTCATTATAATCCTTAAATTACGAACCTTTGCTATCTTGATAATAAGACCAAGTTGTACATCTTGTTGGCATCGGAGGTCATTCGACATGAGCATTTGTTATTTCAGATAGAAGCATATGCTATTTAGGAGCAGCGGTGCTCTTAGGGATAGGAACCTTGCATTTTCCAAATTGTTAAATCAGGTAATCCGTTGTCTGCGTAGTTAGGATTTTTCTAAAACTTTTCATGAATAAGATGTCGGATCTTAACATTCTTAAAGAAGAAATCGAGTGATCCTTGTTTTTAGGAGTTTTTGTTATGCTTCAGTTTCGAAATCTGGTTATGCTTAATACTGAAATAAAAGAATCCATCTTATCGAGAACAAATGTTTTTCAAGAAGTTCCGATGAACCCATAGAAAACGGACCCTAGCTGTTCTCAATCGTGAAGGTAAGTAATCCTTATTTTAGGAGATTTGTTTATTCATCTAGAGTCCTCGGCCATCCTCGAAAGAAGCCCTTGCTTTTTAAGCGTCGTTGTTTCCATCGGATTTCGAAATTTAGTCATCCTCAATCGCAAAATCAAGTAATTCGACTTTTTATAGTCTAATGTTTTTCAACAAGTTCCATAGAATCCTTAAATTACGAACCTTGACTATCTCGATAGTAAAACCAATTTGTTTATCTCGTTGGGAACGTAGGTCATCTGACATGAGCATTCGTTATTTTAAAAAGAAGCATATGCTATTTGGGAGCAATGGTGCTCTTAGGGATAAGAACCTTACATTTTTCAAATTGTTAAATTAGGTAATCCGTTGTCTGCGTTGCTAGGATTTTTCTAAAACATTTCATGAATAAGATGTAAGATCTTAACATTCTTAAAGAAGAAACCAAGTGATCCTTGTTTTTAGGAGTTTTCATTATGCTTTAGTTTCGAAATCTAGTTATGCTTGATACTACAATCAATGAATCTATTTTATTGAGAACAAATGTTATTCCAGAAGTTCCGATGAACCCTTAGAAAACGGACCTTGGCTACTCTCAATTGTCAAGGCAAGTAATCCTTATTTTAGGAGATTTGTTTATGTCACGCCCCGAAGCGGCAGAGTCGTAACAGCCCCGTCGTGTAAACCACCCTAAGATAGAAGTTGGCTTCACAACCGCTATCTTAGACCTGATCTACACAAGGCGTCCACAACTAACCCGCTTTGAAGTAGACAGTTTGTAATTTAAATAAATCATTTACCTATAAAAGTGAGGAATTATATATATATGTTATCATTCAGTTATTGCAGTTAAAGTTTATAACATTTCTCTATAGTATATTCCCTAGTATTACATCATTTGGAAATGAAAAATAATTCTAAAATAAAAACTTAGACCTTAAAATATGTGTTTATTCTTCAATGTTTTTCCTCACTCCCCAAGATCCAACAGTTGCTAGCTTCAGAGTAATTGGTTGCCGCTTCTTAGCCAGCACCTGTACGACGTCTATAGGGATGTGAGCATCCACAGCTTAGTAAGTTAGGACGGAGGACTTAAAACTATACCATACACACAACAAGGTTTTTAATCACTTATTAGGTGCAATGCATGTGCAAGCAAATGCCATCGCACGACGTTGTCCAGCCCGTCGTGAGATTAAAGAAATTGCGCCCGCTCTAATCCGGGTTGAGGAGTTGCCGTTAATGCAACAGCTCACGACCAAACCTAGGCTTGTGTAATGGAGACCTTGCTCCTCCCGCGACTACCTTCGAACCACTGCCTTCACCCTCGCCGCGACCTCCTCTCCTGTCACTTAGTTCGACTGAGGATGAAGAAGGGACCATTTTGCAATCCTACACTATCCCTTCCGAAGGGGTCGGTATTTGGCCGGAGAGTCCTAAGTTCCCCTAACGGGTTGCAATGCATGTCCGATTATGATTACTGGTCGGATATTTAATTAAGTCCAATTTAGGGTGATTAATCATTTCATACAATATGTGCAGAGCAACAAACAGAATCATGGCATCACCCATAATCAAGCACATGCATACATTCAACTATCTAACAAGCACAACCAAGCATAATCTTAAGCCTCTAAAAATACAGCATCGTATTAATCCCAACTTACCTCGACTCCTCGCTCACTCACTCGAGGTCCGATTTGCTCAGGCCATCGCCAATTATCCCTATAACACGAACGTGGTTTTAGCTTTTCATATAAATATTATAAGTTCATTTTATCCTATAATGCTTATTGTTAGGTTTTGTTTAAGGTTTAATATGCCTAATTATTTAGGTATTAAGTCTTTTACAATTATTCTAGGTATGGGGTTGGGTTCGGGTTCGGTTTTGGTTTCCGCATCAATTTCTAAATTAGATTTTAGTTCGATTTCTAAATCTTAAAAATGCTCGAATCCCAATGTGAAATTAATCACATTAAGTTCGAGTATTCAAATATCCTATTGGATCTTAATTTAGTATTCTAAGCTATTCGGTACACGCTAGTCCTAATTAAGGTATCAGATTTATTTCCGATGTGTAAAAATCTTACATTTTGAGATATTTACTTAAAATTAAATGAGATTTCAGATTTATTATTTTTCTGATTTCTATTATAATATTATCTAAATAACCATATTTTTTTAGATTTATTAATTTACATTTTCACATATTACTAATTTATTATATTACTTACCTAATTTCCCTAATTAACCATACTTAGTACCCAAAGGCTAGGATTAGGGTTCCACTACAGAGATTAACTTCCCTAAACATATAATTAATATCCTAATCAGTAATTAACATCCTAATCACCTAATTCACCCTAAATCACCCAATTTTACTATCATTTTAGGGCTAAAAATTAACTTAAAATTAATTTTAAAAAAATGGCTTCATAGCAATGTTCTATATCACATGAGAATCCTACAGAAAAAAATTGAGCTCCAAACTACACTCCTAAGGTCATTTATTTCTAAACCGAAATGTGCTCGGTTTTGCATGATTTCTTAAGGACCCTATATTATGGGACATGTTTTCATCTAAATAATATTTTTCCTACAAACTACATACAAAAATATCCCAGAATAACAAAATTCATAATTTTCTAATTATATTTACTATTTTTACAAAATTTCACAAGAATCGGGCTGGAATTTGGACTCACCGGTTTGGGTGGCTCCGGCCACCGCGGGCCGCCGTGGCCTTGTCAGCCGGCCTGGGGGCTGCCACCACCGTGTGGTGGTGGTGGCCGTCCACTCCCAGCTCCTCGTCTGGTGTGGGTTCCCTTTAAAATCCCTAACTGAATAATTTTTCTTATTTTTTTTTTATTTTCTAGATTTTCTCTCGAATTTTCAACTCTCTCTAATTTTTTCTAATTTGTATCTATCCAAATGAGCTTTTGAATTTTTCTTGCTATTTATAGACCATTTTTGTAATTATTATGCATTAATTTGACAAGACTTTATCCAATTTCCTTAATTTTTGGCGTTTAAGTTGTTCAATTTTTATTGGCCAATTTTTCTTTTTCTGATCACGACCTGATCTTGCATCAGCTTATCCTCTTCTGATTTTTCCATAATTATTTTATATTTTTCTTTAATTATTTGCTTAGTTTTCGGCTAATTTAGGTAATTACGTGTATTTTTATCTACACGTAAACACATGTAGGGTACACGTGAACATTCCTAAATATTATTTTGGTCATTCTAAAATTTTTAGTATACATATAATCTATCTTTAGTAATTTATTAATTATTACATTACACTTTTTACCTTTTCAATAATTAGCAATTATTATGCTTAAAATTTGAAAATTTTATAGTTTCCTATTTTACTATTTATTTTCTTAAATTTAAGCTTACGGGGTCATTTTTACTAATATTTCTCTCAATAGTTTATAATTTGGGTGTGATTGGATCCTTTAGCCGATCGCCCTAAACCTTGGGTTCTAAGTTCAATCCTATGATTACTTGGCTGAACTTTGGGGCTTACAGTTTATTCATCCAGAATCCTTGGCCATCTTCGAAAGTAGCCCTTGCTTTTTAAGCGTTGTTGTTTCTATCGAATTTGGAAATTTAGTGATCCTCAATCACAAAATCAAGTAATTCAACTTTTTATGGTCTAACGTTTTTCAACAAGTTCATTAGAATCCTTAAATTACGAACCTCAACTATCTCGATAGTAAAACCAAGTTGTCCATCTTGTTGGCATCAGAGGTCATTCAATGTGAGCATTTGTTATTCCAGATAAAAGCATGTGTTATTTGGGAGCTACGGTGCTCTTTGGGATTGGAACTTTGCATTTTTCAAATCGTTAAATTAGGTAATCCGTTGTCTTCGTAGCTAGGATTCTTCTAAAACTTTTTATGAAGAAAATGATGGATCTTGACATTCTTAAAGAAGAAACTGAGTGATCCTTGTGTTTAGGAGTTTTCATTATGCTTCGGTTTCGAAATCTGGTTATGCTTGATATTGAAATCAAAGAATCCATCTTATCAAGAACAAATGTTATTCCAGATGTTCCGATGAACCCATAGAAAATGGACCCTGGCTGCTCTCAATCGTGAAGGCAAGTAATCCTTATTTTAGGGGATTTGTTTATTCATCTAGAGTTCTCAGCTATCCTCGAAAGAAGCCCTTGCTTTTTAAGCGTCATTGTTTCTGTCGGATTTCAAAATTTAGTCATCCTCAATCGCAAAATCAAGTAATTCGACTTTTTATGGTCTAATGTTTTTCAACAAGTTCCATAGAATCCTTAAATTACGAACCTTGGCTATCTCGATAGTAAAACCAATTTGTTAATCTCATTGGGGACGTAAGTCATCCGACGTGAGCATTCGTTATTCTAGAAAGAAACATATACTATTTAGGAGCCGCGATGCTCTTGGGGATAGGAACTTTGTATTTTCCAAATCGTTAAATCAAGTAATCCGTTGTCTACGTAGCTAGGATTTTTCTAAAACATTTTATGAATAATATGACAGATCTTGACATTCACAAACTTGAAACTGAGTAATTCTTGTTTTTAGGAGTTTTCGTTATGCTTTGGTTTTGAAATCTGGTTATGTTTGATCCTCAAATCAAAGAATCTACCTTATTTGTGATAAAATGTTATTTCAGATGTTTTGATGAACCCTAAAAAAACAGACCCTGGCTACTCTGAATCGCGAAGGCAAGTAATCCTTACTATAGGAGATTTGTTTATTCATCCACAATCCTCGGCTATTCGTGAAAGAAGCTCTTGCTTTTTAAGCGTCGTTGTTTCCTTCGAATTTGGAAATTTAGTCATCCTTAGTTAGAAAATCAAGTAATTCGACTTTTTATGATCAAATGTTTTTCAATAAGTTCATTAGAATCCTAAAATTACAAACCTCGGCTATCTCGATAGTAAAACAAAGTTGTCCTTCTTGTTGGGAACATAGGTCATTCGATGAGAGCATTTGTTATTCTAGAAATAAGCATGTGCTATTTGGAAGCCACGGTACTATTGAGGGTAGGAACTTTGCATTTTCAAAATCGTTCAATCTGGTAATTCGTTGTCTGTGTGGCAAGGATTCTTCTAAAACATTTTATAAATAAGATGATGGATCTTGACATTCTTAGAGAAGAAGTTGAGTGATCCTTGTTTTTAGGAGTTTTCGTTATGCTTCGGTTTCGAAATTTGGTTATGCTTGATCTAAAAATCAAAGAATCCATCTTATTGAGAACAAATGTTATTCCAGATGTTCCAATTAACCCTCCGTAAACGGACCTTGGGTGCTCTCTATCGGGAAGGTAATTAATCCTTATTTTTTAAGATTTGTTTATTCATCCAAAATCCTTATCTATTCTCGAAAGAAGCTCTTTCTTTTTAAGCATCGTTGTTTCCTTTAGATTTGGAAATTTAGTCATCCTCAATCGCAAAATCAAGTAATTCTACTTTTTATGGTCTAATGTTTTTCAACAAGTTCCGTAGAACCCTTAAATTACGAACCTTAGCTATCTCGTTAGTAAAACCAAGTTATTCCTCTTGTTGGGAACATACGTCATCCGACATGTGCATTCGTTATTCTAGAAATAAGCATATGCTATTTAGGAGCCACGGTGCTCTTGGGGATAGAAACTTTGTATTTTCCAAATCGTTAAATCAGGTAATCCGTTGTGTGCATAGCTAGGATTTTTCTAAAGCTTTTTATTAAAAAGATGACGGATCTTGACCCTCTCAAACATGAAACCCAATAATCCTTGTTTATACGAGTTTTCATTATACTTCGGTTTCGAAATTAAGGTATGCTTGATCCTAAAATCAAAGACTCCATCTTATTGACAACAAATGGTATTCCAGATGTTCCAATGAACATTCTGGAAAACGAACCCTGGCTACACTAAATCGTGAAGGCAAATAATCCTTATTATAGGAGATTTGTTTATTCATCCAGAATCCTCGGCTATTCTCGAAAGAAGCTCTTTCTTTTTAAGTGTCATTGTTTCCTTCGGATTTGGAAATTTAGTCATCTTCAGTCGCAAAATCAAGTAATTCTACTTTTTATGGTCTAATGTTTTTTAACAAGTTCTGTAGAACCCTTAAATTACGAACCTCAGCTATCTCGTTAGTAAAACCAAGTTATCTATCTTGTTGGGAACATACGTCATCCGACATGTGCATTCGTTATTCTAGAAATAAGCATATGCTATTTGGGAGCCACGGTACTCTTAGGGATAGGAACTTTGTATTTTCCAAATTGTTAAATCAAGTAATTCGTTGTCTGCATAGCTAGGATTCTTTTAAAACTTTTTATAAATAAGATGACGGATCTTGATATTCTCAAACAAGAAACTGAGTGATCCTTGTTTTTAGGAGTTTTCTTTATGCTTCGGTTTCAAAATTTGTTTATGCTTGATCCTAAAATTAAAGAATCCATCTTATTGAAAACAAATGTTATTCCAGATGTTCCGATGAACCCTCATAAAATGGACCCTAGCTACTCTCAATCATGATGGCAAGTAATCCTTATTTTATGAGATTTGTTTTTTCATCTAGAATCCTTGGCTATTCATGGAAGAAGCTATTGCTTTTTAAGTGTCATTTTCCTTCGAATTTGGAAATTTAGTCATCCTCATTTGCAAAATTAAGTAATTCGACTTTTTATGGTCTAATGTTTTTCAATAAGTTCCATAGAATACATATGCTATTTGGGGGCCGCGTTGCTCTTGGGTATAGGAATTTTGCATTTTCCAAATCGTCAAATCAAGTAATCCGTTGTCTGCGTAGCTAGGATTCTTCCAAAACATTTTATGATTAAGATGACGGATCTTGACATTCTCAAACATGAAACCGAGTAATCCTTGTTTATACTAGTTTTTGTTATGCTTCGGTTTCGAAATCTGGCTATACTTGATCTTGAAATAAAAGAATCCATCTTGTTGAGAACAAATGTTATTCCAGATGTTTTGATGAACTCTCAAAAAACGGACCCCGACTACTCCCAATCATGAAGGCAAGTAATCCTTATTTTAAGAGATTTGTTTATTCTTCCAAAATCCTTGCCTATTCTCAGAAGATGCTCTTGCTTTTTAAGCGTCATTGTTTCCTTCGGATTTGGAAATTTAGCCATCCTCAATCGCAAAATCAAGTAATTTGACTTTTTTATGGTCTAATGCTTTTCAACAAGTTCATTAGATTCCCTAAATTACGAACCTCGGCTATCTCGATAGTAGAACCGCGTTGTCCATCTTTTTGGGAATGTAGGTCATTCGACGTGATTCGACGTGAGCATTCGTTATTCTAGAAAGAAGCATATGCTATTTGGGGGCTGCAGTGCTCTTAGGGAAAGGAATTTTGAATTTTCCAAATTGTTAAATCAAGTAATCCGTTATCTGCATTGCCAGGATTCTTCTAAAACTTCTTATGATTATGATGACAAATCTTGACATTCTCAAACATGAAACCGAGTAATCCTTGTTTATACTAGTTTTTGTTATGCTTCGGTTTCGAAATCTGGCTATGCATGATCTTGAAATCAAAGAATCCATCTTGTTGAGAACAAATGTTATTCCAGACATTTTGATGAACTCTCAAAAAACGGACCCCGACTACTCCCAATCATGAAGGCAAGTAAACCTTATTTTAAGAGATTTGTATATTCATCAAGAATCCTCAACTATTCTCGAAAGAAGCCCTTGCTTTTTAAGCGCCATTGCTTCCTTCGGATTTGGAAATTTAGTCATCCTCAATCGCAAAATCAAGTAATTGGACTTTTTATGGTCTAATGTTTTTCATTAAGCTCCTTAGAATCCTTAAATTACGAACCACGGCTATCTTGATAATTAAACCATGTTGTCAATCCTGTTGGGAACGTTGGTCATCCGACGTGAGCATTCATTATGCTAGAAAGAAGCAAATGCTATTTGGGAGCCGCGGTTCTCTTGGGGATAAGAACTTTGCATTTTCCAAATCGTTCAATCAGGTAAACCGTTATCTATGGAGCAAGGATTCTTCTGAAGCTTTTTGTGAATAAGATGACCGATCTTGACACTCTCAAACAAGAAACCAAGTGATCCTTGTTTTAAGGAGTTTTCGTTATGATTCGGTTTCGAAATCCGGTTATGCTTGATCTTGAAATCAAAGAATCCATCTTAATGTAAACAAATGTTATTCCAGATGTTCCGTTAAACCCTTAGAAAGCGAACCCTGGCTACTCTCAATCGTGAAGGCAAGTAATCCTTATTTTAGGAGATTTGTTTATTCTTCCAGAATCCTTGCCTATTCTCGAAAGATGCTCTTGCTTTTTTAGCGTCGTTGTTTCTTTTAGATTTGGAAATTTAGTCATCCATAGTTGCAAAATCAAGTAATTCACCCTTTTATGGTCTAATGTTTTTCAACAAGTTCATTAGAATCCTTAAATTACGAACCTCGACTATCTCGATAATAAAACCAAGTTGTCAATCTTGTTAGGAATGTAGGTCATCCGACATGAGCATTCGTTATTCTAGAAATAAGCATATGCTATTTAGGAGCCACGATGCTCTTGGTGATAGGAATTTTGTATTTTCTAAATTGTTAAATCTGGTAATCCGTTGTCTGCATAGCTAAGATTCTTCTAAAACTCTTTATGAATAAGATGACGGATCTTGACATTCTTAAACTTGAAACTAAGTAATCCTTGTTTTGAAGAGTTTTTGTTGTGCTTCGGTTTTGAAATCTAGTTATGCTTGATCTTGAAATCAAAGAATCCATCTTATTGAGAACAAATGTTGTTCCAGATGTTCCAATTAACCCTCAGAAAACAAACCCTTGCTACTCTAAATCGCGAAGGCAAGTAATCCTTATTATAGGAGATTTGTTTATTCATCCAGAAATGTTGCATATTCTCAAAAGAAGCTCTTACTTTTTAAGCGTTGTGATTTCCTTCGGATTTGGAAATTTAATCATCCTCAATTGCAAAATCAAGTAATTCAACTTTTAATTGTCTAACGTCATTCAACAAGTTCATTAGAATCCTTAAATTACGAACCTTAGCTATCTTGATAGTAAAACCAAGTTGTTCATCTTATTGGGAACGTAAGTCATCCGACGTGAGCATTCGTTATTCTAGAAAGAATCATTTGCTATTTGGGAGCGGCAGTGCTCTTGGGGATAGGAAATTTGCATTTTCCAAATCGTTAAATCAGGTATGCTGTTGTCTGCATAGCTAGGATTCTTCTAAAACTTTTTATGAATAAGATGACGAATCTTGACATTCTCAAACTTGAAACCAAGTAATCCTTGTTTTTAGGAGTTTCTGTTGCTTCAGTTTCGAATTCTGGTTATGCTTGATCCTGAAATCAAAGAATTCATCTTATTAAGAACAAATGTTATTCCAGATGTTCCGATAAACCCTCAGAAAATGAACCCTAGCTACTCTGAATCGCGAAGGTAAGTAATCCTTATTATAGGAGATTTGTTTATTCGTCCAGAAACATTGCCTATTCTCGAAAGAAGCTCTTGCTTTTTAAGCGTCGTGGTTTCATTTGGATTTGGAAATTTAATCATCCCCAGTCGCAAAATCAAGTAATTCGACTTTTTATTGTGCAATGTCATTCGACAAGTTCATTAGAATCCTTAAATTATGAACTTCAACTATTTCGATAGTAAAACTAAGTTATCTATCTTGTTGGCAATGTAGGTCATTAAGCATTCGTTATTCTAGAAAGAACCATATGCTATTTGGGAGTCGCAATGCTCTTGGGGATGGGAACTTTGCATTTTCCAAAACGTTACATTAGGTAATCCGTTGTCTGTGCAGTTAGGATTCTTTTAAAACTTTTAATGAATAAGATGATGGATCTTGACTTTCTTAAACATGAAACCGTGTAATCCTTGTTTATAGGAGTTTTCGTTATGCTTCGGTTTCGAAATCTGGTTATGCTTGATCCTAAAATCAAAGAATCCATCTTATTGTGAACAAATTTTATTCCAAATGTTTCGATGAACTCTTAGAAAGCGGACCCTAGCTATGCTCAATCGCAAAGAGAAGTAATCCTTATTTTTGGAGATTTGTTTATTCATCAGAATCCTCGACTATTCTAGAAAGAAGCCCTTTCTTTTTAAGCATCGTTGTTTCCTTTGGATTTGGAAATTTAGTCATCCTTAGTCGCAAAATCAAGTAATTCAACTTTTTATTGTTTAATGTTTTTCAACATATTCATTAGAATCCTTAAATTATGAATTTTGGCTATCTCAATAGTAAAACCAAGTTGTCCATCTTGTAGGGAACGTTGGTCATTCGATGTGAGCATTCGTTATTCTAGAAAGAAGCATATGCTATTTGGGATAAGAACTTTGCATTTTCCAAATCGTTAAATCAAGTAATTTGTTGTTTGCGTAGCTAGGATTCTTCTAAAACTTTTTATGAGTAAGATGACGGATCTTGACATTCTTAAAAATGAAACTGAGTAATCCTTGTTTATAGGAGTTTTTGTTATGCTTCGGTTTCGAAATCTGGTTATACTTGATCCTGAAATCAAAAAGTCCATCTTATTGAGAACAAATGTTATTCCAGATGTTCCGATGAACCTACAAAAACCGATCCTGGCTACTCTGAATTACGAAGGCAAGTAATCCTTACTATAGGAGATTTGTTATTTCATCTACAATCTTGGCTATTCTTGAAAGAATTTCATGCTTTTTAAGCGTCATTGTTTCCTTCAGATTTGGAAATTTAGTCATCCTCAATCGCAAAATCAAGTAATTCCACTTTTTATGGTCTTATGTTTTTCAACAAGTTCGTTTAAATCCTTAAATTACGAACCTCGGCTTTTTGAATGGTAAAACCAAATAATCCATCTTGTAGGGTATGTAGGTTATACGATGTGAGCATTCGTTATTGTAGAAAGAAGAATATGCAATTTAGGAGCCGCGGTGCTCTTTGGGATAAGAACTTTACATTTCTAAATTCTTTAAATCAGCTAATCCGTTGTCTGTATAGCCAGGATTCTTCTAAAACTTTTTATGAATAAGATAACGGATCTTAACATTCTCAAATGTGAAACCATATGATCCTTGTGTTTAGGAGTTTTCGTTATACTTCGGTTTCGTAATCTGGTTATGCTTGATTCTAAAATCAAAGAATCCATCTTATTGAGAACAAATGTTATTCTAGATGTTCTAATGAACCCTCATAAAATGGACCCTAGCTAACCTGAATCGCGAAAGCAAGTAAGCCTTACTATAGAATATTTGTTTATTCATCCACAATCCTCGGCTATTTTCGAAAGAACCTCGTGCTTTTGAAGCATTGTTGTTTCCTTCGAATTTGGAAATTTAGTCATCATCAGTTGCAAAATCAAGTAATTCCACTTTTTATGGTCTAATGTTTTTCAATAAATTCGTTAGAATCTTTAAATTACGAACCTTGGCTATCTCGATAGTAAAACCAAATAATCCATCTTATAGGGTACGTAGGTCGTATGACGTGAGCATTTGTTATTGTAGAAAGAAGCATATGCTATTTAGGAGCTACGGTGCTCTTGGGGATTGGAACTTTACATTTCCAAAATCTTTAAATCAGGTAATTCGTTGTCTACGTAGCTAGGATTCTTCTAAAGCTTTTTATGAATAAGATGACAGATCTTGACCTTCTCAAACATGAAACCAAGTAATCCTTGTATTTAGGAGTTTTCGTTGTGCTTCAGTTTCGTAATCTGGTTATGCTTGATCCTAAAATCAAAGAATCCAACTTATTGAGAACAAATGTTATTCCAGATCTTCCAATGACCCCTCAGAAAACAGACCTTGGGTACTCTCAATCGAGAAGGGAATTGATCCTTATTTTCCAAGATTTGTTTATTTATCCAGAATCCTCATCTTTTCTCAGAAGAAGCTCTTGCTTTCAAAGCGTCATTGTTTCCTACGGATTTGGAAATTTAGTCATCCTCAATCGCAGAATCAAGTAATTCGACTTTTATGGTCTAACATTTTTCAACAAGTTCATTAGAATCCTTAAATTACAAACCTCGGCTATCTCGATACTAAAACCAAGTTGTCCATCTTTTAAGGAATGCAGGTCATCTGACATGAGCATTCGTTATTCTGGAAAGAAGCATATGCTATTTGGGAGCCGCGGTACTCTTGGGGATAGGAACTTTGCATTTTCCAAATCGTTAAATCAGGTAATCCGTTGTCTGCATAGCTAAGATTTTTCAAAAGCTTTTTATTAATAAGATGATGGATCTTGTCACTCTCAAACATGAAACCCAGTAATCCTTGTTTATAGGCATTTTCGTTATACTTCAGTTTTGAAATCCAGTTATGCTTGATCTTAAAATTAAAGAAACCATCTTATTGAGAACAAATGGTATTGTAGATGTTCTGATGAACCCTCAGAAAATGGACCCTGGCTACTCTGAATCGCAAAGGCAAGTAATCCTTACTATAGGAGATTTCTTTATTCATCCAGAATCCTTAGCTATTCTCGAAAGAAGCTCTTGCTTTTTAAGTGTCGTTGTTTCCTTTAGATTTGGAAATTTAGTCATCCTCAATTGCAAAATCAAGTAATTCGACTTTTTATTGTCTAATGTTTTTCAATAAGCTCTTTAGAATCCTTAAATTACGAACCTCGGCTATCTTAATAATTAAACCATGATGTTAATCCTATTGGGAACGTTGGTCATCCGACGTAAGCATTCGTTATTCTAGAAAGAAACATATGCTATTTGGGAGCTACGGTGTTCTTGGGGATAAGAACTTTACATTTTCCAAATCGTTAAATCTGGTAATCTGTTGTCTGCGTAGCTAGGATTCTTCTAAAACTTTTTAAGAATAAGATGACGGATCTTGACATTCTCAAACTTGAAATTGAGTAATTGATGTTTTTAGGAGTTTCCGTTATGCTTCGGTTTCGAAATCTAGTTATGTTTGATCCTGAAATCAAAGAATCCATCTTATTGAGAACAAATGTTATTCCAGATGTTCCAATGAACCCTCATAAAACGGACCCTGTCTTCTCTTAATCATGATGGCAAGTAATCCTTATTTTATGAGATTTGTTTTTTCAGCTAGAATCCTCGACTATTCTCAAAAGAAGCTCTTGCTTTTTAAGCATCGTTATTTCCTTCGGATTTAGAAATTTAGTCATCCTCGATCGCAAAATCAAGTAATTCGACTTTTTATTGTCTAATGTTTTTCAACAAGTTCCATAGAATCGTTATGCTATTTGGGGTCCGTGGTGCTCTTGGGCATAGGAATTTTGCAGTTTCCAAATCGTTAAATCAGGTAATCCGTTATCTGTGTAGCTAGGATTATTCCAAAATATTTTATAATTAAGATGACGGATCTTGACATTTTCAAATAAGAAACCAAGTAATCCTTGTTTATACGAGTTTTCGTTATACTTCAGTTTTGAAATCTAGTTATACTTGATCCTAAAATCAAAGAATCCATCTTATTGACAACAAATGTTATTCCAGATATTCTGATGAACTCTCAGAAAACGGCCCTGGCTACTCTTAATCGTGAAGGAAAGTAATCTTTATTTTAAGAGATTTGTTTATTTATGTAGAATCCTTGCCTTTTCTTGAAAGATGCACTTGCTTTTTAAGCGTCGTTGTTTCCTTCGCATTTGGAAATTTAGTCATCCTCAACCGCAAAATCAAGTAATTTGACTTTATTTGGTCTAATGCTTTTCAACAAGTTCTTTAGGTTCCCTAAAATATGAACATCGGCTATCTCGATATTAAAACCACGTTGTCCATCTTATTAGGAACGTAGGTCATCCGGCGTAAGCATTCGTTATTCTAGAAAGAAGCATATGCTATTTAGGGGCTGTAATGCTCTTAGGGATAGGAATTTTGCATTTTCCAAATCCTTAAATCCAATAATCTATTGTCTGCATAGCTAGGATTCTTCTAAAACTGCTTATGATTAAGATAACGTATCTTGACATTCTTAAACACAAAACGGTATAATCCTTGTTTATACGAGTTTTCGTTATGCTTCAGTTTTGAAATCTGGTTATGCTTGATCCTGAAATCAAAGAATCTATCTTATTGAGAACAAATGTTATTCCAGATGTTCCAATGAACCCTTAGAAAACTGACCTTAGCTACATTCTATCATGAAGGCAAGTAATCCTTATTTTAGGAGATTTGTATATTCATCGAGAATCCTTGGCTATTCTCAAAAGAAGCCCTAACTTTCTAAGCGTCATTGTTTCCTTCAGATTTGGAAATTTAGTCATCCTCAATCGTAAAATCAAGTAATTTGACATTTTATTGTCTAATGTTTTTTAACAAGTTCCATAGAATCATTATGCTATTTGGGGGCCGCAGTGCTCTTGGGCATAAGAATTTTGTATTTTCCAAATCGTTAAATCAGGTAATCTGTTATCTGCGAAGCTAGGATTCTTCCAAAATATTTTATGATTAAGATGATGGATCTGGACATTCTTAAACAAGAAACCAAGTAATCCTTGTTTATACGAGTTTTCGTTATGCTTCGGTTTCGAAATCTGGTTATGCTTGATCTTGAAATCAAAGAACCTATCGTATTAACAACAAATGTTATTCCATATGTTCCGATGAACTCTCAGAAAATGGACCTTGGCTACTCTCAATCATAAAGGCAAGTAATCCTTATTTTAAGAGATTTGTTTATTCATCTAGAATCCTTGCCTTTTCTCGAAAGATGCCCTTTCTTTTTAAGCGTCATAGTTTCCTTCGGATTTGGAAATTTAGTCATCCTCAATCGCAAAATCAAGTAATTCGACTTTTTTTAGTCTAATGATTTTTAACAAGTTCATTATATTCCCTAAAATACGAACATCGACTATCTTGATAGTAAAACCTCATTGTCCATCTTGTTAGGAACGTAGGTCATCCGCTGTGAGCATTCGTTATTCTAGAAAGAAGCATATGCTATTTGGGGGCTACGGTGCTCTTAGGGACAGGAATTTTGCATTTTCCAAATCCTTATATCCGGTAATCCATTGTTTACATAGCCAGGATTCTTCTAAAACTTCTTATGATTAAGATGATGGATCTTGACATTCTCAAACATGAAATCGAGTAATCCTTGTTTTCGTTATACTTCGATTTTGAAATCTGGTTATGCCTAATCTTGAAATCAAAGAATCTATTTTATTAAGAACAAATTTTATTCTAAATGTTCCGATGAACCCTTAAAAAACGGACTCGGGCTACATTCAATTGTGAAGGTAACTAATACTTATTTTAGGAGATTTGTATATTCATCTAGAATCCTTGGCTATTCTCAAAAGAAGCCCTTGCTTTCTAAGCGTTGTTGTTTCCTTCGGATTTGGAAATTTAGTCATCCTCAATCGTAAAATCAAGTAATTCGACTTTTTATTGTCTAATGTTTTTCAATAAGCTCCTTAGAATCCTTAAATTACGAACCTCGGCTATCTCAATAATTAAACCACGTTGTCAAACCGATTGGGAACTTTGGTCATCCAATGTAAGCATTAATTATTCTAGAAAGAGGTATATCCTATTTGGGAGCCGCGGTGCTCTTGGGGATAGGAACTTTCTATTTTCCAAATCGTTAGATCAGGTAATCCGTTGTTTGCGTAGCTAAGATTCCTCTAAAACTTTTTATGAATAAGATGACTGTAAACCCCTAAAATTTTCGATCTAGCTTTTGAAATAGATTCGAGTGTGTTAGATAATTTAGGAGTTAACAAGGCTAATGAAAGTGAAAACTCTAAAAGAACTGATCAATCGCGTATGAAACTTTTATACTCTAAATGTATATAAACACCAAAGATTTCATTCAAAAGTGATAAAAACCCTAAAATGATAATATTAAAGACATATGTGCACGAATTCATCATAATATACCCTAAAACCCTAATTGATAACATAACCCTCCTATTTTGCCAAATCATTAGTAAAAGGTTAGAGATAACTTTCAATCATGCATATATGTTTAGAATTCTTAAGTAATCCTTTAGAAACTAAGATCATGGATCATAGATTATATTTATCTCTTAAGTATATGATTAAGATAGTATTACATAGAGTTAGGGGTATAGTTGAAGATTAGGCTAAATGTAGTGAACCTCAATACCTTAATTAGTACTTTTCATACTAGTTACACTAAGTAGTTTACCAAATGATGTTTATAGGTTACAAATACCTAAAGTAAAGACCTCATCATCTATTTTTACTAATCAATTCACCAAATACTTCATTTCCTTAATTTTTCCCTTAATTACTACATTATGTGTACAAAATTACATATGCTTAAAGAAAGTTGACCAAGGTCAAAAGGTTGACCAAGTCAACAAAAGACACTAATGCATAAGGAAAAATATCTTAGCATCTAATGATTTCTTTTCTTTTCTTTTGGTTTTTCTTTCTCCCCTTCCCTATTGTCGTCCATTCATTTCCCCTTCTAGACCCCACCATTCTCCTTCTTCCATAAACAAAACAAATCAAAAAGAAATAAAACAAAAAGCCCCTCCATTGCCGTGAGCTTTCCTTCTCCATTTCACTTTCATCACTTTCCATTTTGTCCCCTTAATTCCAACACAAACTAAGGTATGTACTTAAGTTACTTTATGTTGCTTTCTATTATTCATTAGTTAGGTAATTAGGTAAATTAGATAAATAGACATGTATTATGTATGATCTTGTAGATTGGGACATAAAGTTCCCATCTTTAAGTATAGAAAGTTTGGAACCATGAAGAAGAGAAAAGGAATACATGTGTATGTGCTCTTAAATATGTGTACATAAGGAAATGCCAAAAGAATACTTATATGGGAATCTTTGTACATGGGTATTTACCATGTACATAACCTAAATTAAGATAAAACCTAACTATACATACCTATACTATACTAAATACACACTTAAAAACACAAAAGAATGGAATTAGGAAGATTTTTTTTAAGAGGAAAATTAAGCATACGAAATTATACAAAAATACGTATAGGACTGTATAAGTATATGAGTATGTACACAAGTATAAATACGGTATAAGTATAAGTATAAGTATAAGTATATGTTTAAGTATACTAGTATACATATAAGTATAGTAAGGGTATATGTATATAGTAGTTTAATTGAAGTATACATAAGACATTTAAACATTACATAAGCATAAGGTAAGGCTTATGTAATTAAATGATGAAGTAAGCAATGAGGTAATCAAAAGATGACATAAGCAATGATGTAAGCGAAAGATGATGTAAGCGATGATATAAGCGTAGGTTTAGAAAATGAGAAAATAAGAAGAGTGTATAATAATTAGGTACTTAACTTAGTAAACCCTAAGACACTTTCTAAATTGGATTATACTTAATTAAGTATATGAATTAGCAATAGCAAAGTAAAATTCTCTGAGTATAAGAATTTAAGGGTTAACTAAATCGTTAAGTATAAATAAAGGATATAAATATGAGTAATAAGCATTATTAAGTTTTCATAATTAAAATTTCTATAAATTTAGTCCATATTATAAAACACGGGTCTTAACATCCAAAACAGACATCACCATGTGAACGTGCATTTGAAAACGATGAAAAACGACTATAAATTCGTAAATACTGAAAATAGAATGAAAAAGTTACGTACGATTAGCAATTAGGTTTAGTTGAATAAGGGCTGATAGTGATATAAGTAGAATTAGGTAGATAAATATCTAAAATCATTAGTTGAGTCAACTACTTATTATCCTTGTTATCTCGTAATGATTAGGTGATCCTGATGAGGGCAAGGATCTTTTGATCAGGTATTACGACTAGAGTAAGTCATCATAATCAAGTGAGTACTCCCGATGACTCTATACTTGTTTATGCTTATAGTTAGTGCACTTAAATTGAATATCAATAACTTGATGCATGGGGTTTCAGGATATGCGTGCGCTTGATATTGATTGATTATTGTAAGAAATATTGTTAAATAAGATAATTGATAATTTAATAGTATGATTGATTTTTATATGATTTGGATGGTTTGCTGATATTGATTAATCGCTTAAACTAATTATATTTGACTTATCTTAAATTGAAAAGGGTCATGCATTATCCATGCATTGCATTTACTTATTCCGGCTGTCACTTCACGCGGAGATAAAGAGAGGCCTTATGGGGGTTGTTTATATATATTAAAGTATTTCTGTACGGTACACTAGTACAACATGACCTTACCCAAACCTACAAGCTTACTAGGCGATGGAGACGCCAACCGTATGGCTGAGGGTCGAGTCTAGAGATCTCCGCTGTAGGGTATGAGTATGGACTGCGGGGGCCACCTGATCGTTAGGCCTAAGACTTTGTGAACTACTAAATTTTTAGAAATGGAAATGCATTTTTGTGAAATACGGAATTCAAAGTTATGGGTAAAAACCCAGGTGCTAGAGCCCGGTCGTGATTGGTGCCGATGAATCTCCAACCCTTATCTCGGAGGGTGTTAAAATTTGATATTATATGCAGTACCGGTCAACTGCATATATTGTTTGGCATACTGCATGTGCGTGCATTCATATGGTTGTAACAATTTGTTTGATAACTTATTTGCCAATATGGTATGAGGGATAGCTCACTAAGCTCTTATAGCTTATTCCCCAATAGTTTTTCTTTTGTAGGTTTATATACGATGGGATTAGGATAAGTCTCGAATACTGAGTGCGAGATGAAGATATCTACATTAGTGTTAGAATTAGTTAAGAACTTTATAGGTGAATGCATAAATATTCTTTGTAGAAAATATTCATATGTTAGAATTTAATATAATTTAATTTTTCCTATAGTTTTATAATGTTGGTATATCCTGACCTATTATTTGGTAGGGAATATCGATTCTCTGCGGTTCTGAGAAATTGTGGGATATCGGATATCTATAGTTATTTTTATCTATATGTTATGTTATGTTACATTAAATTAATTACTTGAAAATTAGTAATCTTAGTGATTTATTATTTAAAGTCTTGCAATCTCTAACTTGCAAGACGGTTTTCATATCATGGGTACACACATGTTATGAAAATTTTAAGTAATCCTACTAGGCCTCCTTCAGGGTCTTAACAATGACAGATCTTGATATTCTCAAACATTAAACCGAGCAATCCTTATTTTCAGGAGTTTTCGGTATGCTTCAGTTTCGAAATCTGGTTATGCTTAATCCTAAAATCGTATAATCCATGTTATTGAGAACAAATGTTATTCCAAATATTCCGATAAATCCTCAGAAAACGAATCTTAGCTACTCTCAATCGTAAAGGCAAGTAATCCTTATTTTAAGAGATTTGTTTATTTATGTAGAATCCTTGACTATTCTCGAAAGAAGCACTAGCTTTTTTAACATCGTTGTTTCGTTCGGATTTGGAAATTTAGTCATCCACAGTCACAAAATCGAGTAATTTGCCTTTTTATGGTCTAATGTTTTTCAACAAGTTCATTAGAATCCTTAAATGATGAACCTTGGCTATCTCGATAGTAAAACCAAGTTGTCCATCTTATTAGGAACGTAGGCCATCCGATGTGAGCATTTGTTATTCTAGAAATAAGCATATGCTATTTGGGAGCCGCGTTTGTCAGGACCCTAAAGGGGGCCTAGTAGGATTACCTAAAATTTTCATAACATTTGTGCACCCATGATATGAAAATCGTCTTGCAAGTCAGAGATTGCAAGACTCTATATAAAAATCACTAAGATTAATGATTTTCAAGTAATTAATTTATTGTACATGACATAATATATAATTATAAATAACTATGGATATTCGATATCCCACAGTTCCTCAGAACCGCAGAGAATCGGTATCCCCTACCAAATAATAAGACAGGATTACCAACATTATAAAACTACAGTAAGAATTAAATTATATTAAATTCTAACATGTGAATATTTTCTACAAAGAGGGTTTATGTATCACCTATAAAAATCTCAACTAATCCTAACACTAATGTACGTATCTTCATCTCGCCCTCAGCACTCGAAGCTTATCCCAATCCCATCGTATGTAAACCTGCAAAAAAAAGACTATTGGGGAATAAGCTACAAGAGCTTAGTGAGCAATCCCTCATACCATACTGGCAAACAAGTTATCAAACAAATTATTACAACCATATGAATGCATACACACGCAGTATGCCAAACAATATATGCAGTTGACCGGTACTGCATATAATATCGGATTTTAACGCCCTCCGAGATAAGGGTTGGAGATTACACGGCACCAATCACGACCGGGCTCTAACACCTGGGTTTTTACCCATAACTTAGAACTCCGTATTTCACAAAAATACATTTCCATTTCCAAAAATCCAATAGTTCACAAAGTCCCAGGCTTAGCAGTGAGGTGGCCCCCGCAGTCCACTCTCACACCCTACAGCGGTGGTCTCTAGACGCGACCCCCAGCTACCCATGGTTAGCGTCTCCGGCGCCAATAAAACCCGCGAGCCAAGGGTAGGGTCTTGTTGTACCCATGCTCCTGCACGGTACCATTCAAATCATGTGGGAATCCATCCCTTTAAGGCCCTTCATTACCAACCGCGTGAAGTGACAGCCAGAATAAGTAATGCGATGCATGGATAATGCATGACTCTTTTGATTAAAGATAAACCAAATATAATTAGGTTTGATTATGAGGCGACCAATCAATATCAACAAACCATCCAAATCCTATAAAATCAATCATACCATCAAATCATCAATTATTGTATTTAGCAATATTTCTCACAACAATCAAGCAATATCAAGCACACACATATCCCGAAAACCCTATGCATTAAGTTATTGATATTCAATTTAAGTGCACTAACTACAAGTACAAACAAGTGTAGAGTCATCGGGAGTACTCACTTGACTATGACGACTCGCTCTAGTCATAATAACCGATCGGGAGATCCTCGCCCTCGTCGGGATCACCTGATCATTACGAGATATTAGAGATAATAAGTAGTTGACTCAACTAAGGGTTCTAGCTATCTATCTACCTAATTCTACTTAGATTACGATCAGCCCTTATCCGATTAAACTGAATTACTAGTCGTACGTAACTTTTTCATTCTATTTTCAATATTTACGAATTTATAGTCGTTTTTCATCGTTTTCGGACGCACGTTCACACGGTAATGTCCGTTTTGGACGTTAAGACCCGTGTTTTATGATATGGGCTAAATTTAGAGAAATTTTAACTATGAAAACTTAATTGCTCTTATTACTTATATTTATATCTGTTATTTATACTTAATGAGTTAGTTAACCCTTAAATCCTTATTCTTAGAGGATTTTACTTTACTATTACTAATTCATATACTTAATTAAGTATGATCCAATTTAGAAAGTGTATTAGGGTTTACTAATTTAGGATCCTAATTATGTTACTCTCTTCTTCTTTTCTTAGTTTATAATCCATGCTTATGTCATGCTTACATCATCATTTGCTTATGTCATGGCTTATGTCATCATGTGCTTACCTCATCACTCACCTCATCATTTAATTACATAAGCATTACCTTATGCTTATGTCATATGTACATTTGTCCTTTACTTATACTTATGTACATATGCTTTATACTTATACTTATGTACATATACCTTATACGTACATATACTTATACCGTATTTATACATATATTCCTACTCATATACCTATACAGTCATATACGTATTTTTATACACAAATTCGTATGCCTTATTTACCCTCTTAAGAAACCTTCACAATTTCATTCTCCTTGTATTTTAAGGGTATATTTAACATGGCATATGTATGTATAGTTAGTAGATGTCCAAATTGAGTTATGTACATAATGAAAACTTATGTATAAAGGTATTTATACATGTATATCTCTAGCATACCCTTATGTATACCTACTCAAAGACATGTACACATGCATATCTTTCTTCTTCTTCATAATTCCTAGATTTCTACATTTAAAGATGGGAACTTTGTTCCCTCTTCTTCAAGATAACACTAACACCTAACTACTTATCTAATCTACCTAATTAACTAACTAATGAATAACATAAACCAACATAAAGTAAGTTAAGTACATACCTTTAGATGTGTTGGATTTAAGGAGGCAAAAGGTGAAGAAATGAAAGTGAAAGGGAAGGGGAAAGCTCATGGCAATGGAGGGCAAATTTTGTTTTGTTTCTTTTGATTTGTTTTGCTTATGGAAGAAGGAGAATGGTGGGGTCTACAAGGGGAGATGCATGGACGGCAATTTAAGAGAAGAAGGAAAAAGAAATGCAAAAGGAAAAGAAAAGAAAGGAAATCATGAGAAGAAGATATTTTTTTCTTAATGAAAGAGACACTTTTGTTGACTTTTCAAAGTGTTGACTTTAGTCAACATGTTTTGACTTGGTCAACATTTTGACCTTGGTCAACTCTTCTTAAGTATATGTAAATTTGTGTACATAATATAGTAATTAAGGAAAATTAAGGGAAAAATGAAGGAAATGAGGGGAAATAAGAAATTTAGTAAATTGGTTTGTAAAAATAGATAATGAGGTCTTCCATTAGGTATTTATATCCTATATACATCATTTGGTAAGCTACTTAATGTAATTAAGATGAAAAATAGCATTTAGAGTATTAAGGTTTACTACATTTAACCTAATCTCCAACTATACCCTTAACTCTAAGTGAGACTATCCTAATCATATACTTAAGACATAAATGTAATCTATGATTCATTATCTTAGTTTCTAAGGGATCGCTTTAGTATTTTAAATGTTTATGCATTATTGAGGGTTATCTTTAGTCGTTTACCGATGAAATGGCAAAATATGGAGGATATATTATCATTTAGGGTTTTAAGGTAAATTATGGTGAATTAGTGTTTTGATATCCTTAAAGTTATGGTTTTAAGGTTCTTATTACTTTAGGGCACAATCTCTAATGTTTTTACACATTTAGGGTTTCATATATTCTTACGCGATTAAATCTTCGATTGTCATCTTAGGGTTTTGATGAGGTTCGAGGTTTTAGGGTCTTCGTATGTAGTTAGGGATTCAATTGATGATTTAAGGTTCTTCGTATCCACTTTAGGTTTTGGATTGAGATTTTAATTGGTTTTAAATCTTAATGGCTCTTTTGAGTTTAGGAATTTATCTACAGTTTAGACGTTTGTTTCTATACTTAGAAAGCTAAATTCGCGGGGTTTACAGCGTTGCTTTCAGGGATAGGAACTTGGCATTTTCCAAATCGTCAAGTCAGGTAATCCGTTCTCTACGTAGCTAGGATTCCTCTAAAACTTTTTATGAATAAGGTAACGGATCTTGACATTCTCAAACATGAAACTGAGTAATCCTAATTTTCAGGACTTTTCCTTATCCTTTGCTATTGAAGTCTGGTTAAACTTAATCTTGAAATCAAAGAATCCATCTTATTGAGAACAAATGTTATTCTAGATGTTCCGATGAACCCTCAAAAAACGAACCCTGGCTACTCTCAATCGTGAAGGCAAGTAATCCTTATTTTAGGAGATTTGTTTATTCATACAGAATCCTTGCCTATTCTTAAAAGAAGCACTTTCCTTTTTAGCATCATTGTTTACTTCAGTTTTGGAAATTTAGTCATCTTCAGTCGTAAAATCAAGTAATTCGACTTTTTATGGTCTAATGATTTTCAACAAGTTCATTAGAATCTTTAAATTACAAACCTCGGTTATCTCGATAGTAAAGCCAAGTTGTCCATCTTGTTAGGAACGTAGGTCATCCGACATGAGCATTCCTTATTCTAGAAAGAAGCATATACTTTTTGGGAGCCACGGTGCTCTAGGAGATAGGAATTTTGCATTTTCCAAATCATTAAATCTGGTAATTCGTTGTCTACAAGTTAGGATTCTTCTAAAACTTTTTATGAATATGATGACGGATCTTGACATTCTCTAACTTGAAACCAAGTAATCCTTGTTTTTAGAAGTTTTCGTTATACTTGATCTTGAAATCAAAGAATCCATCTTATTGAGAACAAAGGTTATTCCAAATGTTCCGATGAACCCTCAAAAAACTAATCTTTATTTTAGTCGATTTGTATATTCATCTAGAATCGTCAACTATTCTCGAAAGAGGCCTTTGCTTTCTAAGCGTCGTTGCTTCCTTCGGATTTGGAAATTTAGTCATCCTCAATCTCAAAATCAAGTAATTTGACTTTTTATAGTCTAATGTTTTTCAATAAGCACCTTTGAATCCATAAATTATGAACCTTTGCTATCTCTATAATTAAACCATGTTGTCATTCTTGTTCGGAATGTAGGTCATCTAACACGAGCATTCGTTAATCTAGAAAGAAGCATATGCTATTTGGGTGCTGTGGTGCTCTTAGGGATAGGAACTTTGCATTTTCAAAATCGTTAATTCAGGTAATCCGTTGTCTGTGTAGTTAGGATTCTTCTAAAAATTTTTATGAATAGGATGGCAGATCTTGACATTCTTAAACATGAAACCGAGTAATCCTAATTTTTAGGTGTTTTCGTTATCCTTCAGTTTCGAAATCTAGTTATGCTTGATCTTGAAATCAAAGAATCCATCTTATTGAAAACAAATGTTATTCCAAATGTTCCAATTAACCCTTAGAAAATGGACCTTGGCTACTCTTAATCATGAAGGTAAGTAATCCTAATTATAGGAGATTTGTTTATTCATCCATAAACGTTGCCTATTCTCGAAAGAAGATCTTGCTTTTTAAGCATCGTGGTTTCCTTCGAATTTGGAAATTCAGTCATCCCTTGTCGCAAAATCAAGTAATTCGACTTTTTGTGGTCTAATGTTTAAACAAGTTCATTAGAATCCTTAAATTACGGATTAATAGTTTCAAATGTTTCCTTTTTTTAAAATTTCGACAGCAAACTTCTAGTATCACTTACATTTGGCTTTTATATGCATTAATTTTTCTTTTTAGGCCCATATATTATTGATAATGCTTTCAGGACAGGATTGAAGCCTTTCTATTGGCTAGTTCACAAATGCAATTGTCAAACATTTTAGTTTAAAAGCACCTATGCTCAACTTATTTATCAAAGGCCCCTTTATTCCTTACCTTTTTCCATCACTTTTTCTTTATTTGAGGGAGCCCTTTATTTGTTTTTGCTTTTCTTTTGGTCTAATTACATATTTACACCACATAAGAGTAGTTCAACCAAAAGCCATGAAAACAAAGATTATCAGAGTACTTTGCTTCTTTTAATTGTCTACACAAAGTAAACAAGAAAATAAAGGATTTTTATGAGGAAATTTTCTTTATAGGACAAAAAGAGAACTATAGAATTTGGAGCTTCCAAGGATGAAACAAATGAAAACACAATGAACCCCCACTAAGAACAAATTTTTAATCATCAACACCTACAAAAGATCAGACATGTGCAGTTGTTCTCATATAGATTATAACTACCTTGTTTTCTCCCTTTTTTGGGTAGATAAATTGTTTCCACCTCCTTTTATTACAATGTGATAGCTAAAATTGCTAGAATAAGGGCAAGCATGTGCAATCAATAGATCATAGATCAATTTATCTATGATCTATAGTAAAACTAAGTTGTCCATCTTGTTGGGAATGTGGGTCATCCGATGTGAGCATTCATTATTCTAGAAAGAGGCATATGCTATTTGGGAGCCGTGGTGCTCTTGGGGATAGAAACTTTGCATTTTCTAAATCGTTAAGTCAGGTAATCCGTTATCTGTATAGCTAGGATTCTTCTAAAACTTTTTCTACTTATTCCAATGAACCTTTAGAAAATGGAGCTTAGCTACTCTCAATCGTGAAGCCAAGTAATCCTTATTTTAGAAGATTTGTTTATACATCCAGAATCCTCAGCTATTCTCGAAAGAAGCCCTTGCTTTTTAAGCGTCATTGTTTCCTTTTGATTTGAAAATTTAGTCATCCTCAATCGCAAAATCAGGTAATTGGTCTTTTTTATGGTCTAATGTTTTTCAATAAGCTCCTTAGAATCCTTAAATTATGAACCTCAGCTATCTCGATAGTAAAACCCATTTGTCCATCTTATTGGGAATGTAAGTCATTCGACGTGAGCATTTATTATTCTAGAAAGAAGCATATGCTATTTGGGAGATGCGGTTCCCTTGGGGATAGTAACTTTGCATTTTCCAAATCGTTAAATCAAATAATCCGTTGTCTGTATAGCAAGGATTCGACTAAACCTTTTATGAATAAGATGATGGATCTTGATATTCTCAAACAAGAAACCGAGTGATCCTTGTTTTTATGAGTTTTCATTATGCTTCGGTTTCGAAATCTGGTTATGCTTGATCTTGAAATCAAAGGATCTAACTTATTGAGATCAAATGTTATTCCAGATGTTCTGAAGAATCTTCAGAAGACAGACCCTGGCTACTTTGAATCATAAAGGCAAGTAATCCTTATTTTAGGAGATTTGTTTATTCATCGAGAATCCTCGGCTATTCTCGAAAGAAGCCCTTGCTTTTTAAGTTGGATTTGGAAATTTAGTCATCCTCAGTTGCAAAGTCAAGTAATTCGACTTTTTATGGTTTAATGTTTTTCAACAAATTCCATAGAATCCTTAAATTACGAACTTCGGCTATCTCAATAGTAAAACCAAGTTTTCCATCTTATTGGGAACGTAGGTCATCTGACGTGAGCATTTGTTATTTTAGAAAAAAGCATATGTTATTTGGGAGCTACGGTGCTCTGAAGGATAGGAACTTTGCATTTTGCAAATCATTAAATCAGGTAATCTGTTGTCTGCATAGCCAGGATTCTTCTAAAACTTTTTATGAATAAGATAACGGATCTTCACATTGTCAAACATAAAACTGAGTAATCCTTGTTTTTAGGAGTTTTCATTTTGCTTCGATTTCAAAATCTAGTTATACTTGATCTTGAAATCAAAGAATCAATCTTATTGAGATCAAATGTAATTCTAGATGCTCCGATGAACCCTTAGAAAATGGACCCTGGTTACTCTAAATCGTGAAGGCTAGTAATCCTTATTTTAGGAGATTTGTTTATTCATCCAGAATCCTCGGTTATTCTCGAAAGAAGCTCTTACTTTTTAAGCGTCGTTGTTTCCTTCGAATTTAGAAATTTAGTTGACCTTAGTCACGAAATCAACAAATTTGACTTTTTATGGTCTAATGTTTTTCAATAAGTTTATTAGAATCCTTAAATTGCAAACCTCGGCTTTCTCGGTAGTAAAACTAAGTTGTCCATCTTGTTAAGAAAGTAGGTCATTTAACGTGAGCATTTGTTATTCTAGAAAGAAGTATATGTTATTTGGGAGCCGCGGCACTCTTGGGGATAGGAACTTTGCATTCTCCAAATCATTAAATTAGGTAAGCCATTGTTTGCGTAGCTAGGATTCTTCTAGAACTTTTTATGAATAAGATGATGGATCTTCACATTCTCAAACATGAAACTAAGTAATCCTTATTTTTAGGATTTTTCGTTATGCTTTGGTTTCGAAATCTGGTTATGCTTGATCATAAAATCAAGGAATCAATCTTATTGAGATCAAATGTAATTCTAGATGCTCCAATGAACCCTCAGAAAACGGACCTTGGCTACTCTAAATCGTGAAGGCTTGTAATCCTAATTTTAGGAGATTTGTTTATTCATCCAGAATCCTCGGTTATTCTTGAAAGAAGCTCTTACTTTTTAAGCATCGTTGTTTCCTTCAGATTTGAAAATTTAGTCATCCTCAGTCGCAAAATCAAGTAATTTGACTTTTTTTGGACTAATGTTTTTCAACAAGTTCATTAGAATCCTTAAATTATGAACCTCGGCTATCTCGATAATAAAACCAAGTTATCCATCTTGTTGGGAATGTAGGTCATTCGATGTGAGCATTCGTTATTCTAGAAAAAAGCATATGCTATTTATGAGCCACGATTCTCTTGGGGATAAGAACTTCGCATTTTCTAGATCGTTAAATACGGTAATCGGTTGTTTGCATAGCTAGAATTTTTCTAAAACTTTTTATGAATAAGATGACGGATCTTGACATACTCAAACATGAAACCGAGAAATCCTTATTTTTAGGAGTTTTCATTATGCTTTGGTTTCGAAATCTTGTTATACTTGATCCTGAAATCAAATAATCCATCTTAATGAGAACAAATGTTATATCAGATGTTCCGATGAACCTTCAGAAAATGGACCTTGGCTACTCTCAATCGTGAAAGCAAGTAATCCTTATTTTAGTCGAGGATTTATCCAGAATCCTTAAATATTCTTGAAAGATGCCCTTGCTTTTTAAGTGTCGTTGTTTCCTTTGGATTTGGAAATTTAGTCATCCTCAATCGCAAAATCAAGTAATTCGACTTTTTATGGTTTAATGTTTTTCAACAAGTTAATTAAAATCCTTAAATTACAAACCTCGACTATCTCGATAGTAAAACCAAGTTATCCATCTTGTTGGGAACGTAGGTCATCCGACGTGAGCATTCGTTATTCTAGAAATAAGCACATGCTATTTAGGAGCTGCGGTGCTCTTGGGGATAGGAACTTTGCATTTTCCAAATCGTTAAATCAGGTAATCCGTTGTCTGCGTAGCTAGGATTCTTCTAAAACTTTTTTATGAATAAGATGACAGATCTTGACATTCGCAAAAATGAAATTGAATAGTCCTTGTTTTTAGGAGTTTTTGTTATGCTTCGGTTTCGAAATTTGGTTATGCTTGATCTTGAAATCAAAAAATCTATCTTATTGAGAACAAATGTTACTCCAAATGTTCAGATGAAATCACAGAAAACGGACCCTAGCTGTACTGAATCGTGAAGGCAAGTAATCCTTATTTTAGGAGATTTATTTATTCATCTAGAATCTTCGGCTATTCTCGATAGAAGATCTTGCTTTTTAAGTGTCGTTGTTTCCTTCGAATTAGGAAGTTTAGTCATCCTCAACCGCAAAATCAAGTAATTCGACTTTTTATGGTCTAATGTTTTTCAACAAGTTCATTAGAATCCTTAAATTACGAACCCCGGCTATTTCGATAGTAAAACCAAGTTGTCCATCTTGTTGGGATCGGAGGTCATCCGACGTGAATGTTCGTTATTCTAAAAAGAATCATATGTTATTTGGTAGCCCCAGTGCTCTTGGGGATAGGAACTGTAGACTCTATAAATTTAACCTTTTAAACATAGTATCGGATTCGAGTGTCATAGACATTTCCCTAAGTTAATAAAATTACATAAAATGAAGACCAACTACAATTTTGAACTTGGAACTTAAAACGAACTTGAAAGACCCAATGATATAATTTTGAAATCCTTAACATGCAAGAAAACCCCAATCCCTACATACGTGTACTTTAAAAAAAAATGTATACCTAAACTTAATAGAAACCGTAAATGTCAAGTAAAAAAAAATTTAAAACTCTATAAAATTATCTTAACGCTTGAAAAACCATAAATCAATGAAATTATCAATAATTTTAGGAAATCATATAAAACTGATAACAAATGAATCAAGGATTATTTCAAATAATAATAAACAACAAAACTAAGCTAATTAAAGGAATAAATTAATAAATTTACAAAAAATTATTTTACTTGCATACATAAGTAGCCCCACAATATGTATATATAAATATATTATTAAGCAATTTCCTTTTCTTAATCTATCATATGTATATATATATATATATATGTTGCATAATAAAGCGGTGTTCCTAAATAATTTAGCCAATTGATCCTTAAGCTCTTAAGTGTAAGTAAATTATTCCCGAGTTGGTGAAAAGCTTTAAAACATGCATAAACTCACTCGAACCCTAAAACCTAGGATGATCAAGGAGTTACGATCCTAAATAAATAATTCAAAATATAATTTCAATAAATTTTATTTAACTCTAGAAAACTCAAAAATTTCTTAAGAGGCAAATCACAACCTACAAATTAATTCGAGAACCAAACCATAAAAGAATTTCATATAAGACAATTCCTTTATTTTCACTTATAAGCCATGTTATATATGGATAAATTGTAAACCCTACTTTTAGCAAACTTATGATTCAACTAAGAACACTTCCTAAATATTCCCAAGGATAAACTAAGCAAAGAATCTAAGTTTACATTTAAAAATGAATTTAATTTTTCAATTCGAACCCCTATTATCGATAAAACTCGAATACGAGAACCATAGACTCTAAACGCAAAACCCTAAAACAATTAAGGGCTTATAACCCTAAGCGGCTAATTAAGAATTTAATTTGAATAATTTTAGTCAATTCTAGAAACTTTTATAATTTTATAAAAATTAAATCATAACTAACAAATCAATTTAAGAGACAAACTCCAAAAGAATTTTAAATCAAACAATCTCCTTATCTTTATGCATAAGATTTGTATACATGAATAAGTAAACTAACTGTAAATCCTACTTTTAGTGGGCATAGGATTTGAGTACGAGTAAATTTTGAACGTTCCCAAAGGATCAACTAAACTAGAAACTTAAGTTTACATTTAGAAACAAATTAAAATTTTCCAATTCAAAAACCAATTATTGAGAAAACCTGAACTTAAAGAACTACGAGCTCTAAACTCACCTAAGACCCTAAACCCTAAAACAATTAGGGAATTTTGACACTAAGTGACTAATCGATAATTTAATTTGAATAATTTCATTCAACTTTAGAAAATTTCACAATTCTACGAAAATCAAATCATAAATTACAAAACAATGTAAGATAAAAACCCTAAAACAATTTCCTATAAGGCTATGTCCTTATCTTCATGCCTAAGCCTTACACTTCAATAAGTAGATCAACCAATCACTTTAGATAACTTATCAATTGAGAGTTGGAATCATTTATCAATTGATAACTTATCAAAATCTAGTGATAAGACATTTTCCTTATCACCTCTTCACTTATACTACATATGGACAATTTTTCACAAGATTTCATAAGCTTAACTTTAATAAATGAGACAAGACCATTCCATGGACAAAAAGGACTTGAAATGGCAGATGTAAACAAGGAAGAAAGGGGGGGGCATACTCTTGTCTTTCAACCATCAATCACTTTCTCTTACACACCACTATTTACCCCCTTAATGCTTACATCATCAATAGTTGCAATTGTTGACTTTTGTGTAAGTTACAAGACAATGAAATAAAGCTTCTTGCACACACTTCTTTTCTCATTTAAAATCTGCCACTCTCTCCCTCTTTCACTCCCATTTTCACTTCCTTTTCTCTCCCTTTAAACACAAATCAAAAGAAAAAATTTAACTCCACAAATTCCTAACATTTCCACCACCATTTTTGCTTCCATACTCACGGCAATTTCTCCTCTTATTCTTGTGTCATTTTCTTTCACCATCTAAGACATTTTAGAACCATTAGAACATTCCACAAACCCCATTCCAAAAGACCAAACGATTCAGGTTCCAAAAGGTGGCAAAAAGGAGGAAGCAAAGTTAAGAGCTTAGGTGGAACCTTTGTGCACAACCACCATATTTTGCTTTAAGGACGAGTAAGTGTTTCTTGTGATTTGTGGGTTAGTGTTTATGATTAGGAGACTTTTATTTCTTGAAGATATAAGTAAGGTTTAAGTTGATATAACACCAAAAATCGTTTTAAGAAACAAACCATGAAACCCTTACATGAAGTTGAAACATGAGCATGTAAAGTTGGTATTTTGTAAAGACATTTGTTTAGTGCTTTGAATGGAAGATTTTAAGTTAAGAAAATCTTGAAATGAGAACTTTAATGGAGGATGAGCATGTTGGACGTGAGGGTTCCATAGTTATTTGGATGTTGAGTTTGTTTCCATTAAGTTAAACATGCTCAAATCTAGACTTAAGTTAAGGAAAAATCCATCACATAAAGTTTTATGAAGAAACCAACTTTGTATGACATGAGCTATGATATGGGAGTTGTATTAAATATAAGATCTTCTATTTCTTTGTGTGGAACATAAGTTAAGGAATCATCTTATGAAAGAAAAGTTAAGTTGAGATTTGGACACAAGTAGCCTAAGTGCATAATCTACCACCTAAACTTAAGGAAATGATGAAACAAGTTGAAAAACCAAGTAAGGACCCCTTGGAACTATCATGAACAGATCTGGAACATGGGAAAAAGAAGCTAAAAAATATGATAAAAGTGAATAAACAAAGTGAAAAGATCAACTAAAGCAAGTATAGTAAGCATACAAAGCCCAAAACTCAAAACCGAGCCTAAAACTCTCAAAACAAGTCTAGAACTCTAAGTTGGGCCTTCAATGAAATTCTGACCAGCACCTTAAAGTATCAAGAGAGGTTGTTTTGAAGCCCATAAGAAATCCACCTAAGGCCCCATAAGCCCACCAAAGTCACTAACTTTAGTTTGAACAAAAAACAAGCCCATTTGACAACTTAAGCCCACTAAAGGGCCCAAGAAGTGGTTGTTAGCCTTAGGAATATAAATCAAAGTTGTAAATCTGATCTCAAGGAGTATTTTAAGCTTAGGATAAAATCTTAAGACCAAGCCCAAATGATTTCTCAAGTTATCAAAAAGCCCATTTACCATACAAAGCCCAAAAGCACTCCAACACATGAGGAATGCTACTGTTCTGACCCATGGATAGATTTGTATGCCTCATTTCAAAAATATAACCTTATCACATTAAAGTAAACTAAAAAACGATGAAGATTGACTATAAGATCATAAAAATCGGATTTAAAAAGAGAAAGTTATACTCAATTGAACTTTTAAGTAAAACCGGGAAAAATTATGAAACCAAGTCAAAAGTACAACTTAAAGGGTTTTAGCTTAGTTTTCTAGGTTTTAATTAAAATCCTTATAGTATCGTATTTGCGATGTCCAGGGGACCCAGCTTTGGGGAGACGACCTATCCCAGATTATTTTGATTGATCCGCATGGCTGAGTGAATAAATTCCCGATGAATCTTTACTTGATTGTGCTTGTAGAATAGATGCACCCAAACTTATATATATAAATTTGGATGCTTGTGGGATATAGGAGATGCATGTGTATGAAATTGTGGATGAATGTGATGTCTTGTTAATTATATTTAATAAGGGGAATTGTTTGCATTATATATACATGTGAGCTGTATGGAATGAAATTGTCTGATCACTTTGAAAATCGAGATAATCACTTATCTGATTAAGAAATCAAAATGAATCATGCATACCCCATATAGCATACGGATAACACCGACTGCCGCTTCACACAGAAGATGGGAAGGGACTCACAGGAATACAATTTTCCTATAAGATTGGGCACTAGCTACGCCATCATATATATTGAGTCTCTGTCTTAAGCTGATTGGCTTACTAGGCACTGAGAGACGCTAACTGTCGGCGAAGGGCCGAGTCTTGTGGCTTCTGCTTAGGGCATGTGATTGTGGATTGCGGACACCACACTGCTAAACTTGAGATTTTGAAAATATGATTTGTTATTTGGTAATGAAAGTATATATATGTATATATATACATAATTTTGTTTTAACTTAAGTACAATAGTGCTAATGAATTAAAACCCAAGGTTTAGAACCCGTATTTTGGTTTGGGTCTATTAATTATCTCCAAACCCCGACTTCAAGGGGAGTAATTCTTAGTCGTATGCAGTTCCTAAGCCACTCATACGTTGTTTGGCATACTGATTGTTCATGCATTCATATGATTATGCATCTAATAAATTTTGCCATGCGGTATTGATGAGGGTAATTATCTCACTAAGCGTAAGCTTACACCCTAGCAGTTCTTTTCCTTGCAGGTTGATTGATAGTTGGGATTGGGATAAGAATTGAGTGCAGAGTACTACCATTGAATCAGTATGATGAAAAGGCTTGTGTAATTAATTCGGAATGCTCCGAAAAATGACTAATGTCTTAATTAAGTTTAGTATATTTAGTAAGTTTAGAATTTCCTAGAATTGTCTATCTTATTTTGCTATTTTGGTAGGGGATACCGATTTTTTGCGGTTCTGAGGAATTGTATCCATAATTATTTATATTATATAATGAGTCAATGAACTAAAATTGAAGACTCTAGCAAATAACTATTTAAAGTCTTGCAATCTTTGACTTGCAAGGTGATTTTCTTATCATGGGTGCACACGTGATATGGAAATTTTAGGCAATACTACTAGGCCCCTCCTAGGGTCACTACAGGAACTTTGCATTTTCCAAATTGTTAAGTCAGGTAATCTATGGTCTGCATAGTTAGGATTTTTCTAAAACTTTTTATGAATAAGATGACGGATCTTGACATTCCCAATCATAAAACTGAGTAATCCTTGTTTTAAGAAGTTTTCATTATGCTTCAGATTCAAAATTTGGTTATGCTTGATCCTGAAATCAAAGAATCTAACTTATTGAGAACAAATGTTATTCCAGATGTTCGGATGAACCCTCAGAAAACGGACCCTGGCTACTCTGAATTAAGAAGGCAAGTAATCCTTATTATAGGAGATTTGTTTATTCATCCACTATCCTCGGCTATTCTTGAAAGTAGCTCTTGCTTTTTATGCGTCGCTGTTTCCTTCCGATTTGGAAATTTAGTCATCCTCAATCACAAAATCAAGTAATTTGACTTTTTATGATCTAATGTTTTTCAACAAGTTCATTAGAATCCTTAAATTACAAACTTCGACTATCTCGATAGTAAAACCAAGTTGTCCGTCTTGTTGGAAACATAGGTCATCCGACGTGAGCAGTCATTATTCTAGAAATAGCATATGCTATTTGGGAGCTGCGGTGCTCTTGGAGATAGGAACTTTGCATTTTCCAAATCGTTCAATCAGTTAATCCATTGTTTGTGTAGCAAGGATTCTTCTAAAACTTTTTATGAATAAGATGACAGATCTTGACGTTCTCAAAGAAGAAACCGAGTGATCCTTGTTTTTAGGAGTTTTTGTTATGCTTCGGTTTCGAAATCTGGTTATGCTTGATCCTAAAATCAAAGAATCCATCTTATTGAGAACAAATGTTACTCCAAATGCTCCAATGAACCCTCAGGAAACGGACCCTAGCTACTCTGAATCGTGAAAGTAAGTAAACCTTATTATAAGAGATTTGTTTATTCATCCACAATCCGTGGCTATTCTCGAAAGAAGCCCTTGCTTTTTATGCGTCGTTGTTTCCTTTGGATTTGGAAATATGGTCATCCTCAATCGCAAAATCAAGTAATTCAACTTTTTATGGTCTAATGTTTTTCAACAAGTTCATTAGAATCCTTAAATTACTAACCTCGACTATCTCGATAGTAAAACAAAGTTATCCATCTTGTTTGGAATGTAGGTCATCCAACGTGAGCATTCGTTATTCTAGAATGATGGATATGCTATTTGGGAGCCGCGGTGCTCTTGGGGATAGGAACTTTGCATTTTCCAAATCGTTAAATCAGGTAAACCGTTGTCAGTGTAGCAAGGATTCTTCTAAAACTTTTTATGAATAGGATGACAGATCTTGACATTCTCAAAGAAGAAACCGAGTGATCCTTGTTTTTAGGAGTTTTCGTTATGCTTCGATTTTGAAATCTGATTATGCTTCATCTTAAAATCAAAGAATCCATTTTATTGAGGTCAAATGTTCCAATAAATCCTTAGAAAACAGACCCTAGCTACTTTGAAGCGTGAGGACAAGTAATCTATACTATAGGAGATTAGTTTATTCATCCAGAATCCTCAACTATTCTCGAAAGAAGCTCTTGCTTTTGTAGCATCATTATTTCCTTCAGATTTGGAAATTTAGTAATCCTCAATCGTAAAATCAAGTAAGTCGACTTTTTATTGTCTAATGTTTTTCAACAAGTTCATTAGAATCCTTCAATTACGAACCTCGGCTATCTCGATAGTAAAACCAAGTTGTCCATCTTGTTAAGAATGTAAGTCATCCGATGTGAGCATTCATTATTCTAGAAATGAGCATATACTATTTGGGAGCCACGGTGCTCTTAGGGAGCTTCGGTGCTCTTAGGGATAGGAACTTTGCATTTTCCAAATAGTTCATTTAGTTAATTCGTTGTCTGTGTAGCAAGGATTCTTCTAAAACCTTTCATGAATAAGATGACAGATCATGACATTCTCAAAGAAGAAACCAAGTGACCTTGTTTTTAGGAGTTTTCATTATGCTTTGGTTTCAAAATCTGGTTATGCTTGTTCTTGAAATCAAAGGATCCAACTTATTGAGATCAAATGTTATTCTAGATGTTCCAAAGAACCTACAAAAGACGAACCCTAGCTACTCTGAATCGTAAAGGCAAGTAATCCTTATTTTAGGAGATTTATTTATTCATCGAGAATCCTCAGCTATTCTCAAAAGAAGCCCTTGCATTTTAAGCGTTGTTATTTCCTTCGGATTTGGAAATTTAGTCATCCTCAGTTGCAAAGTCAAGTAATTCGACTTTTTATGGTCTAATGTTTTTCAACAAATTCCTTAGAATCCTTAAATTACGAACCTCGGCTATCTCGATAGTAAAACCAAGTTGTCCATCTGGTTGGGAACGTAGGTCATCCGACGAGAGCATTCGTTATTCTAGAAAGAAGCATATGCTATTTGGGAGCCGTGGTGCTCTTGGGGATAGGAACTTTACATTTTCCAAATCGTTAAATCAGGTAATCCGTTATCTGTGCAGCTAGGATTCTTCTGAAACATTTTATGAATAAGATGATGGCTCTTGACTTTCTCAAACATGAAACTGAGTAATCCTTATTTTTAAGAGTTTTCGTTGTGCTCCGATTTTGAAATCTGGTTATGCTTGATCCTGAAATCATAGAATCCATCTTATTGAGAACAAATGTAATTCTAGATGCTCCGATTAACCTTCAAAAAATGGACCCTTACTACTCTAAATCGTGAAGGCTAGTAATCCTTATTTTAAGAGATTTGTTTATTCATCCAGAATCCTCGATTATTCTCAAAAGAAGCTCTTGCTTTTTAAGCGTCGTTGTCTCCTTCGAATTTAGAAATTTAGTCAACCTTAGTTGCGAAATCAACAAATTCGACTTTTTATGGTCTAATGCTTTTCAACAAGTTCATTAGAATCCTTAAATTACGAACCTCGTCCATCTTGATAGTAAAACCAAGTTGTCCATCTTGTTAGGAATGTAAGTCATCCGATGTGAGCATTCATTATTCTAGAAATGAGCATATGCTATTTGGGAGCCACGATGCTCTTAGGGATAGGAACTTTGCATTTTCCAAATAGTTCATTTAGTTAATTCATTGTTTGTGTAGCAAGGATTCTTCTAAAACCTTTCATGAATAAGATGACAGATCATGACATTCTCAAAGAAGAAACCAAGTGACCATGTTTTTAGGAGTTTTCATTATGCTTTGGTTTCAAAATCCGGTTATGCTTGTTCTTGAAATCAAAGGATCCAACTTATTGAGATCAAATGTTATTCCAGATGTTCCAAAGAACCTACAAAAGACGGACCCTAGCTACTCTGAATCGTGAAGGCAAGTAATCCTTATTTTAGGAAATCTGTTTATTCATCGAGAATCCTCAGCTATTCTCAAAAGAAGCCCTTGCATTTTAAGCGTTGTTATTTCCTTCGGATTTGGAAATTTAGTCATCCTCAGTTGCAAAGTCAAGTAATTCGACTTTTTATGGTCTAATGTTTTTCAATAAATTCCTTAGAATCCTTAAATTATGAACCTTGGCTATCTCGATAGTAAAACCAAGTTGTCCATCTGGTTGGGAACGTAGGTCATCCGACGAGAGCATTTGTTATTCTAGAAAGAAGCATATGCTATTTGGGAGCCGTGGTGCTCTTTGGGTTAGGAACTTTACATTTTCCAAATCGTTAAATCAGGTAATCCGTTATCTGTGCAGCTAGGATTCTTCTGAAACATTTTATGAATAAAATGATGGATCTTGACTTTCTCAAACATGAAACTGAGTGATCCTTGTTTTTAAGAGTTTTCGTTGTGCTCCGGTTTCGAAATCTGGTTATGCTTGATCCTGAAATCATAGAATCCATCTTATTGAGAACAAATGTAATTCTAGATGCTCCGATGAACCTTCAAAAAACGGACCCTTGCTACTCTAAATCGTGAAGGCTAGTAATCCTTATTTTAAGAGATTTGTTTATTCCTCCGGAATCCTCGATTATTCTCGAAAGAAGCTCTTGCTTTTTAAGCGTCGTTGTCTCCTTCGGATTTAGAAATTTAGTCAACCTTAGTCGCGAAATCAACAAATTCGACTTTTTATGGTTTAATGTTTTTCAATAAGCTCGTTAGAATCCTTAAATTATGAACCTCGGCTATCTTGATAGTAAAACCAAGTTGTCCATCTTGTTGGAAACGTAGGTCATTCAATGTGAGCATTCATTATTCTACAAAAAAGTATATGCTATTTGGGAGCCGCAGTGCTCTTGGGGATAGAAACTTTACACTTTCCAAATCTTTAAATCAGGTAAGCCATTGTTTGCGTAGCTAATATTCTTCTAATACTTTTTATGAATAAGATGACGGATCTTAACATTCTCAAACATGAAACTGAGTAATCCTTGTTTTTAGGAGTTTTTGTTATGCTTTGGTTTCGAAATCTGGTTATGCTTAATCATGAAATCAATGAATCCATCTTATGGAGAACAAATGTCATTCCAGATGTTCCGATGAACCCATAGAAAATGGACCCTGGCTACTCTCAATCGTAAAGCCAAGTAATCCTTATTTTAGGAGATTTGTTGATTCATCCGAAATTCTTGGCTATTCTCGAAAGAAGCTGTCATGAACTGAGGACGGCCTAATCATGGCAGACGCTGTATACTACACGAAGAACCCCTGATTGGTTACCCTTCCAATCAAGAACTCTTCACACAATATACAAGGCTCTACAACTACTAGTTTCCAAAGAACATTCAAATTCATATGATATCATCACACAAACATATTTATATAAAATTTGAGTTATAAAGCTTACAATACGCAATAATTAAGTATATCTAAGTCTATAATACAAGATAAACAGAAGTACATGAGTAAGAGTCTACATAAACTATTCCCTCTCAATACACAAGACAGCTCACTCTTGCCTAAGTCCCCAAGCTAACCTGTGGCATCCTTCGTCTTGCCTCTATGAATAGGTTATCCTGCAACAAAAGTCTAAAGAGGTGTAAGCCTACGCTTAGTGAGCAAAACCCTCAACCACACCATAAGCAAGTTGTAAGTACATTATATTTACGCATATGAATGAATGATCAACCAAAATGCCAAACAATACGTATAATTAACTAGTTCATATACGTAACTCATATTTAACACCCTTTGAAGTCAGGGTTAGAGTTTACATGACACCAATCAGATCTGGATATTATACTAGAACTTACTTTACTATGGAACTCCACGTTCCGTACTTATATCAAATAATTCTTTTATTTTCATAAAACCCAAGTTCTAGTATAATTGTGAGTAGGCCCCCGTAGTACACACTCACCCCTAAATGGAGGCCTCTAAACTCGACCCTTAGCTAGGCGGTTGGCGCCTCCAACTCCTAGTGTTCTTGCAGGCCAGGGTAAGGTCATTTTGCATGAGTGCACCGTACAGAACCAAATAAATTAATAATATCAACCCCTGAATGGCCTCTCTTTACCTCCGTATGATGTGATGGCTGGAATTATATCCATGCTATGCATGTTAATGCATGTCCCAATTTCTTTTTATAGGTTGAGTATAATTAAGTTCAAATTATACTATGACCATCCAATAGAACACACAATCATTTCTATACTACCATGCAATAAACAAGGCATTTTCTATACTTAAGGTAAATTCATAACTCAACACACAATTACATACACAAGCATTTCTCAAACCCCACACAATAGTCAATTAACAATAATATTTAAGTACACTATCTATAATCACAATCAAGCATGGAATCATAAGGTAAATACTTACTCGGCCATTGTGACTCGCCCTAATCGTAGTAATTGATCGGGAGGTCTTCGCTCACCTCGGGATCACCTGATCATTATAATAGGATAATGCTAGTAAGTAATCGAATTAACTAATAATTCTGATTATCTATTTGTCTAATTCTACTTAAATTACTATCAACTTCTATCCAGTTAGACTTTATTATTAATCGTATGTAACTTTTTCGTTTTATTTATGATATTTATGACCTTATAGATATTTTTCATCATTTTCAGATGTACATTCACACGGTAATGTCCGTTTTGGACGTTAAGACCCATGTTTCACAATATAGACTAAATTTATAGAAATTTTTAACTATGAAAACTTAAGTACTCTTATTACTTATATTTATACCTTTTGTTTATACTTAATGATTTAGTTAACCCTTAAATCCTTATACCTAGAGGATTTTACTTTACTATTACTAATTCATATACTTAATTAAGTATAATCTAATTTAGAATGTGCCTTAGGGTTTACTAATTTAGGTATCTAATTATATATGCTCTTTTTATTTTCTCATTTTATAATCTATGCTTATGTCATCACTTACAACATCATTTGCTTGTATCATTGCTTATGTCATCACTTGCTTATGTCATGACTTATGTCATCATGTGCTTACCTCATTACTTCATTATGTGATTACATAAGCCTCTCTTCATGCTTATGTCATATGTACATGTCTTATGTACATTTTACTTCTTTCCTTATACTTATGTACATATACCTTATACATATATACACTTATACATCTACTTAAACTTATACCATATTTATACTTGTATACCTACTCACATACCTATACGATTAGATACGTATTTTTATACAAAAATTCGTATGCCTAATCTTTTCCTTAAGAAAAGCTTCCTAATTCCATTCTTTTATGTTTTTAAGTGTGTAATTAGTATAGTATAAGTACGTATAGTTAGGTATTGTCCTAATTTAGGTTATGTACATGGTTAATACTCATGTACAAAGGTTCTCATACAAGTATTCCTTTGGTATTTCTTTATGTACACTTACCTAAGAGCACATAATGTAGTAATTAAGGGAAATTAAAGGAAAAATTAAGGAAATGAAGTATTTGGTGATTTGATTAGTAAGAGTAGATGATGAGGTCGTACTTTAAGTATTTATAACCTATAAACATCATCTAGTAAACTACTTAATGTAACTAGTATGAAAAATACTAATTAAGGTGTTAAGGTTCACTACATTTAGCTTAATCTTCAACTATTCCTCTAACTCTATGTAATACTATCTTAATCATATACTTAAGAAATAAATGTAATCTATGATTCATTATCTTAGTTTCTAAAAGATTACTCGAGGATTCAAAACATATATGCATGAATGAGAGTCGTCTCTAACCTTTTACTAATGATTTGGCAAAATACGAGGATTTTATTATCAATTTAGGGTTTTAGGGTATATCATGATGAATTAGTGCACATGTGTCTTTAAGGTGATCATTTTAGGGTTTCTATCGCTTTTGAATGAAATCTTTAGCAATTAGATATGTTTAGGGTAGAAAAGTTTCTTACGCGATTGAGTAATTATTTTAGGGTTTTCACTTTCATTAACCTTATCAACTCCTAAACTGTTTAATATAGTTGAGTCTATTTCAAAGGCTAGATCGAAAATTTTAGGGGTTTAGAGAAGCCCTTGCTTTTTAAGCGTCGCTAGTTCCTTTGGATTTAGAAATTTAGTCATCTTCAGTCTTGAAATCAGGTAATTAGACTTTTTATGGTCTAATGTTTTTCAATAAGCTCGTTAGAATCCTTAAATGACAAACCTCGGCTATCTTGATAGTAAAACCAAGTTGTCCATCTTATTAAAAACGTAGGTCATTCGCTGTAAGCATTCGTTATTGTAGAAAAAAGCATATGCTATTTGTGAGCCACGGTGCTCTTGGGAATAGGAAGTTTGCATTTTCTAAATCGTTAAATAAGGTAATCGGTAATCTGCATAGCTATGATTCTTCTAAAACTTTTTATAAATAAGATGACGGATCTTGACATTCTCAAACATGAAACCGAGGAATCTTTGTTTTTAGGAGTTTTCGTTATACTTCAGTTTCGAAATTTGGTTATACTTGATCTTGAAATCAAAGGATCCATCTTATTGAGGTCAAATGTTCTTCTAGATGTTCCATAGAATCTTCAAGAGACGGACCCTGGCTACTCTCAATCGTGAAGGCAAGTAATCCTTATTTTAGGAGATTTGTTTATTCATCGAGAACCCTCGGCTGTTCTCGGAAGAAGCCCTTGCTTTTTAAGCGTCATTATTTCTTTCGAATTTGGAAATTTAGTCATCCTCAGTCACAAATTCAAGTAATTTGACTTTTATGGTCTAATGTTTTTCAACCAATACCTTAGAATCCTTAAATTACGAACCTTGGCTATCTTGATAGTAAAATCAAGTTGTCCATCTTGTTGGGAACGTAGGTCATCCGACGTAAGCTTTCGTTATTCTAGAAAGAAGTATTTGCTATTTGGGAGTTGTCAGGACCCTAAAGGGGGCCTAGTAGGATTACCTAAAATTTTCATAACATGTGTGCACCCATGGTATGAAAACCGTCTTGTAAGTCAGAGATTGCAAGACTTTAAATAATAAATCACTAAGATTAATGATTTTCTAGTAATTAATTTATTATAACATGACATAATATATAATTATAAATAACTATAGATGTCTGATATCCCACAATTCCTCAGAACCGCAGAGAATCGGTATCCCCTACCAAATACTAAGACAGGATTACCAACATTATAAAATTGCAGGAAGAATTAAATTATATTAAATTCTAACATGTGAATATTTTCTACAAAGAGTTTTATGTATCACCTATAAAGATCTCAACTAATCCTAACACTAATGTACATATCTTCATCTCGCCCTTAGCACTCGAGACTTATCCCAATTCCATCGTATGTAAACCTGCAAAAGAAAGACTATTGAGGAATAAGCTACAAGAGCTTAGTGAGCTATCCCTTATACCATACTAGCAAACAAGTTATCAAACAAATTATTACAACCATATGAATGCACGCACACGCAGAATGCCAAACAATAGATGCAGTTGGCTGGTACTACATATAATATCGGATTTTAACACCCTCCGAGATAAGGGTTGGAGATTCATTGGCACCAATCACAACCAAGCTCTAGCACTTAGGCTTTTACCCATAACTTTGAATTCCATATTTCACAAAAACACATTCCCATTTCCAAAAATCCAATAGTTCACAAAGTCCCAAGCCTAGCGGTGAGGTAGCCCTCGCAGTCCACACTCATACCCTACAGCGGTGGTCTCTAGACGCGACCCCCAGCCACCCACGGTTAGCGTCTCCGGCGCTAATAAAACCTATGAGCTGAGGGTAGGGTCTTATTGTACCCATGCTCCTGCATGGTACTAATCAAATCATGTGTGAATCTATCCCTCCAAGGCCCTTCATTACCAACCGCGTGAAGTGACGACCAAAATAAGTAATGCGATGCATGGATAATGCATGACCCTTTTGATTCAAGATAAGCTAAATATAATTAGGTCAGATTATGAGGCGATCAATCAATATCAGTAAACCATCCAAATCATATAAAAATCAATCATATCATCAAATAATCAATTATCATATTTAACAATAATTCTTACAACAATCAATCAATATCAAGCACATGCATATCCCGAAACCCCATGCATCAAGTTATTGATATTCAATTTAAGTGCACTAACTACAAGCACAAACAAGTATAAAATCATCGGAAGTACTCACTTGACTATGACGACTCGCTCTAGTCGTAATAACCGATCGGGGGATCCTCGCCCTCGTTGGGATCACCTGATCATTATGAGATAACTGGGATAATAAGTAGTTGACTCAACTAAGGGTTCTAGATATCTATCTACCTAATTCTACTTAGATTATTATCAGCCTTTATTCGATTAAACCTAATTGCTAATCGTATGTAACTTTTTCATTCCATTTTCAATATTTACGAATTTATAGTCGTTTTTCATTGTTTTCGGATGTACGTTCACACGGTAATGTCTATTTTGGATGTTAAGACCTGTGTTTTATGATATAGGCTAAATTTATTGAAATTTTATCTTATTGAAGTTTAATTATTCTTATTGCTTATGTTTATGCCCTAGTTTAGGATTTAATGATTGAATTAGCTATTTGATTCTTACACTTAGGAAATTTTACATTAGTGCTACTAATTTACATACTTAATTAAGTTTAGTTCAATTTAAGAAGTGTATTAGGGTTTAAAGGATCTTCGACTCCTAAGTACATGTATACATATATAGGTTATATTCTTATGTCATCTTATAATCTATTCTTTTATAAGCTTATGCTTATGTCATGGCTCATGTAATCTTTTTGATGATGTCATGGCTTATGCAATTATTTGATGATGTTATGGCTTATGTAATCCATTCATCACCTGTAAATATATATGTCATTAAGTACTTATACATACACATATGTTATATACTTACCTACACTCATAACATACTAATATGTATACTTATGTACTTATACATATACCCATATACACATACGGTGGCATACGTATTTTTATACGTATTTTTGTATGCCTTATCTACCCCCCTTAAGAAAGCTTCACAATTTCATTCTTTTTGTATTTTAAGGGTATATTTGGCATGGTATGTATAGTTAGTATATACCTTATTTTAGGTTATGTACATATTGTATACTTATGTACAAAGGTATTTATACATGTATTCTTCTAACATATCCTTATATACATATACTTAAAGACATATACACATGCATATCCTTCTTCTTCACCATGACTTCTACACTTCAACATGTAAAGATTGCAACTTTAAGCTTAGCTCAACATATATATATATATATGTACATAACACATAACCTAACCTTTTCTCCTTCTAAGTGGTAAAGAGGATGAAGTAAGACATAAGAATAAAATAGCATACCTTAAGTTGCCCTTGACTATGGATGAAATGGTTGAAAAATTAAAAAGGAAAGAAAAGTGAAAGGGGAAAGGAAGCTCACGGCATGGAGGGGGCTCTTATTTTGTTTCTTTTGATTTGTTTTGCTTATGGAAGAAGGAGAATGGTAGGGTCTAGAAGATGGAAGTAGTGGACGGCAAAGAAAAGAAAAAAAAAGGGAAAAGTTAAAAGAAAAGGAAAGGAATCATGAGAAGGAAGATATTTTTTTCCTAATGAAAGAGACACTTTTGTTGACTTTTCAATTGTTGACTTTAGTCAACATGTATTGACTTGGTCAACATGTGTTGACTTGGTCAACTTTAAAAAAATAAAGACCCTTTTGTATACATAATGAACTAATTAGGAAAAATTTCGAGAAAGATTAAGGAAATGAAGGGAAATATGAAGTGATTAATAAAAATAGATAATGAGATCTTCTATTAGGTATTTATATCCTATATACACTATTTGGTAAGCTACTTAGTATAATTAAGATGAAAACTATCATTTAGGGTATTAAGGTTTATTACATTTATCCTAATCTTCAACTATACCCCTAACTCTAAGTGAGATCATCTTAATCACATACTTCAGGGATAAATATAATATATGACTCATTATCTTAGTTTCTAATGGATTACTTGAGGATTCGGATCATATAAGCATGAATGAGGGTCATCTCTAACCTTTTACTAATGATTTGGCAAAATATGAGCATTATATTATCAATTAGGGTTTTAGGGTAAATTATGGTGAATTAGTGCTTTTATATCCTTAAAGTTATAGTTTAAGAGTTTTTATTACTTTAAGGTACAATCTCTAATGTTTTTACACATTTAGGGTTTCATATATTCTTACACGATTAAATCTTCGATTGTCGTCTTAGGGTTTTGATGAGGATCGAGGTTTTAGGGTCTTCGTACACGATTAGGGGTTCAATTAGTGATTTAAGGTTTTTCGTATCTACTTTAGGTTTTGGATTGAGATTTTAATCGATTTTAAATCTTACTGACTCTTTTGAGTTTAGGAAATCATTTATAGTTTGGATGTTTGTTTTTATACTTAGAAAGCTAAATCCGTAGGGTTTATAGGAGTCGCGGTGCTCTTGGGGATAGGAACTTTGCCTTTTCTAAATCGTTAAATCAGGTAACCCATCGTTTGTGTAGCTAGGATTTTTCTAAAACATTTTATGAATAAGATGACAGAACTTGACATTCTCAAACATGAATCTGAGTAATCCTTGTTTGTAGGTGTTTTCGTTATGCTTCGGTTTCGAAATCTGGTTATGCTTGATTATGAAATCAAAGAATCCATCTTATTGAGAACAAATGTTATTCCAGATGTTCCGTTGAACCCTCTGAAAATGGACCATGGCTACTCTCTATCGTCAAGGTAAGTAATCCTTATTTTAGGAGATTTGTTTATTCATCTAGAATCCTCGACTATTCTTGAAAGAAGCCCTTGCTTTTTAAGTGTCGTTGTTTCCTTTGGATTTGGAAATTTAGTCACCCTCAGTCGCATAATCAAGTAATTCGACTTTTTATGGTCTAATGTTTTTCAATAAGCTCCTTAGAATACGAACCTTGGCTATCTGGATAGTAAAACTAAGTTGTCCATCTTGTTGGGAACGTAGGTCATTCGACGTGAGCATTCGTTATTCTAAAAAAAAGCATATGCTATTTGGGAGCCACGGTGCTCTTGTGGATAGGAACTTTGCATTTTCTAAATCGTTAAATTAGGTAATTGGTTGTTTACGTAGCTAGAATTCTTCTAAAACTTTTTGTTAATAAGATGACGGATCTTGATATTCTCAAACATGAAACTGAGTAATCCTTTTTTTTAGGGGTTTTCGTTATGCTTCGGTTTTGAAATCTAGTTATGCTTGATCCTGAAATCAAAGAATCCATCTTATTGAGATCAAATGTTATTCCAGATGTTCCGATAAACCTTCAGAAGACGGACCTTGGCTACTCTCAATCATGAAAGTAAGTAATCCTTATTTTAGGAGATTTGTTTATTCATCCAGAATCCTCGGCTATTCTCGAAAGATGCCCTTGCTTTTTAAGCATCGTTGTTTCCTTCGGATTTGGAAATTTAGTCATCCTCAGTCACAAAATCAAGTAATTCGACTTTTTTTGGACTGATGTTTTTCAACAAGTTCATTAGAATTCTTAAATTACAAACCTCAGCTATCTCGATAATAAAACCAAGTTGTCCATCTTGTTGGGTACATAGGTCATCCGACGTGAGCATTCATTATTCTAGAAAGAATCATATGCTATTTGGGAGCCGCGATGCTCTTGGTGATAGGAACTTTGCCTTTTCCAAATCATTAAATCAGGTAATATGTTGTCTACGTAACTAGGATTCTTCTAGAACTTTTTATGAACAAGATGACGGATCTTGACATTCTCAAACATGAAATAAAGAAATCCTTATTTTTAGGAGTTTTCGTTTTGCTTTGGTTTCGAAATCTAGTTATGCTTGATCCTGTAATCAAATAATCCATCTTATTAAGAACAAATGTTATACCAGATGTTCCAATGAACCCTCAGAAAATGGACCCTGGCTATGCTTAATCACCAAGGCAAGTAATCTTTATTTTAAGATATTTGTATAATCATCCAGTATCCCCAGTGATTCTCGAAAGAACCTCTTGCTTTTTAAGCATCATTGTTTCCTTCGAATTTGGAAATTTTCTCTTCCTTAATCGCAAAAACAAGTGATTCGACTTTTTATGGTCTAATGTTTTTCAACAAGTTCATTAGAATCTATAAATTAGGAACCTCGGCTATCTCGATAGCAAAACCAAGTTGTCCATCTTGTTAGGAACGTAGGTCATCTGACGTGAGCATTCATTATTCTAGAAAGAAGCATATGCTATTTGGATGTTACGGTACTCTTGGTGATGGGAACTTTCCCTTTTCCAAATCGTTAAATCAGCTAATACATTGTCTGCATAGCTAGGATTCTTCAAGAACTTTTTATGAACAAAATGACGGATCTTGACATTCTCAAACATGAAACCGAGAAATCTTTATTTTTAAGAGTTTTCGTAATGCTTCAATTTTGAAATCTAGTTATGCTTGATCCTAAAATGAAATAATCCATCTTATTGAAAATAAACATTATTCCAAATGTTCCGATGAACCCTTAGAAAACGGACATTGGCTACTCTCATTCGTGATGGTAAGTAATTCTTATTTTAGGAGATTTGTTTATTCATCCAGAATCCTTGGCTTTTCTTAAAAGAAGCTCTTGCTTTTTAAACGTTGTTGTTTCCTTCGGATTTGGAAATTTAGTCATCTTCAATCGCAAAATCAAGTAATTCGACTTTTTATGGTCTAATGTTTTTCAACAAGTTCCATAGAATCCTTAAATTAAGAACCTCGGCTATCTCGATAGTAAAACCAATTTGTCCATCTTGGGAATAAGAACTTTGCATTTTCCAAATCGTTAAATCAGGTAATCCATTGTCTGCGTAGCTAGGATTCTTCTAAAACTTTTTATGAATAAGATTACAAATCTTGACATTCTCAAACATGAAACCTAGTAATCCTTGTTTGTAGGAGTTTTCGTTATACTTCGGTTTCGAAATCCGGCTATGCTTGATCCTGAAATCAAAGAATCCATCTTATTGTGAACAAATGTTATTCCAGATGTTCCGATGAACCCTCATAAAACGGACCTTGGCTACTCTGAATTGCGAAAGCAAGTAATCCTTACTAAGGAGGTTTGTTTATTCATCGACAATCCTCGGCTATTCTCGAAAGAAGCTCTTGCTTTTTAAGCGTTGTTGTTTCCTTCAAATTTGGAAATTTAGTCATCGTCAGTTGCAAAATCAAGTAATTCGACTTTTTATTATCTAATGTTTTTCAACAAGTTCCACAGAATCCTCAAATTACGAACCTTGGCTATCTCGATAGTATAACCAACTTGTCCATCTTGTTGGGAACTTAGGTCATCCGGTGTGAGCATTCGTTATTCTAGAATGAAGCATTTGCTATTTGGGAGCCATAGTGCTTGTGGGGATAGGAACTTTACATTTTCCAAATATTTAAATCAGGTAAGCCATTGTCTGCGTAGCTAAGATTCTTCTAATACTTTTTATGAATAAGATGATAGATCTTGACATTTTCAAACATGAAACCGAGTAATCCTTGTTTTTAGGAGTTTTTATTATGCTTCGGTTTCGAAATCTGGTTATGCTTGATCATGAAATCAAAGAATCCATTTTATTGAGAACAAATGTCATTCCAGATGTTTTGATAGACCCTCAGAAAATGGACCCTGGCTACTCTGAATCTCGAAGGCAAGTAATCCTTACTATAGGAGATTTGTTTATTCATCCACAATCCTCGGCTATTCTTGAAAGGATCTCTTACTTTTTAAGCGTTGTTGTTTCCTTCAAATTTAGAAATTTAGTCATCCTCAGTCGCAAAATCAAGTAATTCGACTTTTTATGGTCTAATGTTTTTCAACAAGTTCATTAGAATCCTTAGATTACAATCCTTGGCTATCTCTATTGTAAAACTAAGTTATCCATCTTGTTGGGAACGTAGGTCATCCGACGTGAGCATTCGTTATTCTAGAAATAAGCATATGCTATTTGGGAGCCGCGGTGCTCTTAGGGATAGGAATTTTGCATTTTCCAAATCATTCAATCAGGTAATCTGTTATTTGTGTAGATAGGATTATTCTAAAACTTTTTATGAATAAGATGATGGATCTTGACACTCTCAAACATGAGACCATGTAATCCTTGTTTTTAGGAGTTTTCGTTATGTTTTAGTTTTGAAATCTGGTTATGCTTAATCTTGAAATCAAGCAAATTTATCTTATTGAGAACTAATTTCATTCCAAATGTTTCGATGAACCCTAAAAAAATGGACCCTGGCTACGCTCAATCGCGATAGCAAGTAATCCTTATTTTTGGAGATTTGTTTATTCATTCAAAATCCTCAGCTATTCTTGAAAGAAGGTCTTGCTTTTTAAGTGTCGTTGTTTCCTTCGGATTTGGAAATTTAGTCATCCTCAGTCGCAAAGTCAAGTAATTCGACTTTTTATGTTCTAATGTTTTTCACCAAGTTCCATAGAATCCTTAAATTACGAATCTCCGATATCTCGATAGTTCCATAAAATCATATAGTCCAAGTTATTGAGAACAAATGTTATTTCAAATGTTCTGATGAACCCTTAAAAAACGGACCCTAGCTACTCTCAATCGTGAAGGCAAGTAATCCTTATTTTAAGAGATTTGTTTATTCATCCAGGATCTTTGACTATTCTCGAAAGAAGCTCTTGCTTTTTAAGCGTTGTTGTTTCCTTCAGATTTGGAAATTTAGTCATCCTCAGTTGCAAAATCAAGTAATTTGACTTTTTATGGTCTAATGTTTTTCAATAAGTTCCATAGAATTCTTAAATTATGAACCTAGACTATCCGATAGTAAAACCAATTTGTCCATCTTGTTGGGAACTTAGGTCATCTGACGTGAGCATTCGTTATTTAAGAAAGAAGCATATGCTATTTGGGAGCCGCAGTGCTCTTGGGGATAGGAACTTTGTATTTTCCAAATCATTAAATCAGGTAATCCGTTATCTACGTAGCTAGGATTCTTCTAAACCTTTTTATGAATAAGATGACGGATTTGGACATTCTCAAACTTGAAACTAAGTAATCCTTATTTTTAAGAGTTTTCGTTATGCTTTGGTTTCGAATTCTCGTTATGCTTGATCCTGAAATCAAAGAAAACATCTTATTAAGAACAAATGTTATTCTAGATGTTTCGATAAACCCTTAGAAATCGGACCCTGGCTACTCTCAATCGTGAAGGCAAGTAATTTATATTTTAGGAGATTTATATATTCATCTAGAATCCTTGGCTATTCCCTAAAGGAGCCCTTACTTTTTAAGTATCATTGTTTCCTTCGGATTTGGAAATTTAGTCATCCTCAATCGTAAAATCAAGTAATTCGACTTTTTATGGTTTAATGTTTTTCAATAAGCACCTTAAAATTTGTAAATTACGAACCTTGGCTATCTCTATAATTAAACCACGTTGTCAATCTTGTGCAGAACGTAGGTCATCTAACGTGAGCATTCGTTATTCTAGAAAGAAGCAAATGCTATTTGGGAGATACGGTGCTATTGGGGATAGGAACTTTGCATTTTTTGAATGGTTAATTCAGGTAATCCGTTATCTGTGTAGCTAGCATTCTTCTAAAACTTTTTATGATTAAGATGATGGATCTTGACTTTCTCAAACATGAAACCGAGTAATCCTTGTTTTTAGGAGTTTTCATTATGCATCGGTTTCGAAATTTGGTTATACTTGATCCTGAAATCAAAGAATCCATCTTATTGATAACAAATGTTATTCTAGATGTTCTGATGAACTCTCAGAAGACTAACCATGGCTACTCTCAATCGTGAAGGCAAGTAATCTTTATTTTTGGAGATTTATATATTCATCTACAATCCTTGGCTGTTCTCGAAGGAAGCCCTTGCTTTTTATACGTCGTTGTTTCCATCGGATTTGGAAATTTAGTTATCCTCAATTGTAAAATCACGTAATTCGACTTTTTATGGTCTAATGTTTTTCAATAAGCACCTTAGAATTCATAAATTACGAACCTTGGCTATCTCTATAATTAAACCACGTTGTCAATCTTGTGCAGAACGTAGGTCATCTAACGTGAGCATTCGTTATTCTAGAAAGAAGCAAATGCTATTTGGGAGATACGGTGCTATTGGGGATAGGAACTTTGCATTTTTTGAATGGTTAATTCAGGTAATCCGTTATCTGTGTAGCTAGCATTCTTCTAAAACTTTTTATGATTAAGATGATGGATCTTGACTTTCTCAAACATGAAACCGAGTAATCCTTGTTTTTAGGAGTTTTCATTATGCATCGGTTTCGAAATTTGGTTATACTTGATCCTGAAATCAAAGAATCCATCTTATTGATAACAAATGTTATTCTAGATGTTCTGATGAACTCTCAGAAGACTAACCATGGCTACTCTCAATCGTGAAGGCAAGTAATCTTTATTTTTGGAGATTTATATATTCATCTACAATCCTTGGCTGTTCTCGAAGGAAGCCCTTGCTTTTTATACGTCGTTGTTTCCATCGGATTTGGAAATTTAGTTATCCTCAATTGTAAAATCACGTAATTCGACTTTTTATGGTCTAATGTTTTTCAATAAGCACCTTAGAATTCATAAATTACGAACCTTGGCTATCTCTATAATTAAACCACGTTGTCAATCTTGTGCAGAATGTAGGTCGTCCAACGTGAGCATCCGTTATTCTTGAAAGATGCAGATGCTATTTGGGAGACACAGTGCTATTCGGGATAGGAACTTTGCATTTTCCAAATGGTTAATTCAGGTAATTCGTTGTCTACATAGCTAGGATTCTTCAAAAACATTTTATGAATAAAATGACGGATCTTAACATTCTCAAACATGAAACAGAGTAATCTTTCTTTATAGGAGTTTTCATTATGCTTCGATTTCGAAATCTGGTTATGCTTGACCTTGAAATCAAAGAATCCATCTTATTGAGAACAAATGTTTTTCAAGAGGTTCTGATGAACCCTTAGAAAATGGACCTTGGCTATTTTCAATCGTAAAGGCAAGTAATCCTTATTTTAGGAGATTTGTATATTCATCTAGAATCCTCGACTATTCTCGAAAGAAGCCCTCGCTTTTTAAGCGTCATTGTTTTCTTTGGATTTGGAAATTTAGTCATCCTCAATCACAAAATCTAGTAATTTGACTTTTTATGGTTTAATGTTTTTCAATAAGCTCCATAGAATCCTTAAATTACGAACCTCGGCTATCTCGATAGTAAAACCAAGTTGTCCACCTTGTTGGGAACGTTGGTCATCCGACCTAAGCATTCGTTATTCTAGAGAGATCAGATGCTATTTGGGAGTCGCGACGCTCTTAGGGATAGGAACTTTGCATTTTTCAAATCGTTAATTCTGGTAATCCATTGTCTGCATAGCTAGGATTCTTCTAAAACATTTTATTAATAAGTTGATGGATCTTAACATTCTCAAACATGAAACTAAGTAATCCTTGTTTTTAGGAGTTTTCGTCATGCTTTGGTTTTGAAATTTGGTTATGCTTGACCTTGAAATCAAAGAGTCCATCTTATTGAAACAAATGTTATTCCAGATGTTTCGATGAACCCTCAGAAAACGAACCTTGGCTATTTTCAATCATTAAGGCAAGTAATCCTTATTTTAAGAGATTTGTATATTCATTGAGAATCCTCGGCTATTCTCGAAAGAAGCCCTTGCTTTTCATGCATCGTTGTTTCCTTTGGATTTGGAAATTGAGCCATCCTCAATTGCAAAATCAAGTAATTCGACTTTTTATGGTCTAATGTTTTTCAATAAGCTCCATAGAATCCTTAAATTATGAACCTCGGATATCTTGATAGTAAAACCAAGTTGTCCACCTTATTGGGAATGTAGGTCATTCGATGTGGGCATTCATTATTCCAGAAAGAAGCATATGCTATTTGGGAGCTTCGGTGCTTTTAGGGATGGGAACTTTGCATTTTCTAAATCGTTAAATCAGGTAATCCTTTGTATGCGTTGCTAGGATTCTTCTAAAACTTTTTATGAATAAGATTGCGGATCTTCACATTCTCAAACATGAAACCGAGTAATCCATGTTTTAAGGAGTATTCGTTATGCTTCAATTTCGAAATATGGTTATGCTTGATACTGAAATCAAAGAATCTATCTTAGTGAGAACAAATTTTATTGCAGATGTTCTGATGAATCCTCAGAAAACAGACCCTAGCTACTCTAAATCGTGAAGGTAAGTAATCGTTATTTTAGGAGATTTGTTTATTCATCGAGAATCCGTGGCTATTCTCATAAGAAGCCCTTACTTTTTAAGCATTGTTGTTTCCTTCGGATTTGGAAATTTAGTCATCTTCAGTCGCAAAATCAAGTAATTCGACTTTTTATGGTCTAATGTTTCTCAACAAGTTCATTAGAATCCTTAAATTATGAACCTCAACTATCTCTATAGTAAAAACTAGTTGTCCATCTTGTTGGGAAGGTAGGTCAACCAACGTGAGCATTTGTTGTTCTAGAAATAAGCGTATGCTATTTGGGAGTCATGGTGCCCTTGGGGATAGGAACTTTGCATTTTCCAAATCGTTAAATTAGGTATTTCATTGTCTGCATAGCTAGGACTGTAGACTCCGTAAATTTAACCTTCTGAACATAGTGTCGGACTTGAGTGTCGTAGACATTTCCTTAATTCAACAAAATTACATAAAATGGAAATTGACTAAAATTTTGAACTTGGAACTTAAAACGAACTTGAAAGACCTAATGATACAATTTGGAAACCCTGATCATGTAAGAAAACCCTAATCTCTATATGCGCGTACTTTAAAAAAAAATGAAAACCTAAACTTAACGGAAACCATAAATATCAAATAATAAAAATTTTTAAAACTCTATAAAATTATCTTAATGCTTGAAAATCCATAAATCAATAAAATTATTAATAATTTTAGTAAATCATATAAAACTGATAACAAACGAATCAAGGATTATTTCAAGTAATAATAAACAACAAAACTAAGCTAGTTAGAGGAATAAATTAATAAATTTACAAAAATTATTTTACTTGCAAACATAAGTAGCCCCACAATATGTATATATATATGTAAATATATTATTAAGCAATTTTTTTTAATCTATCATATGATATATATATATATATATATATGTTGCATAATAAAGTGATGTTCCTAAATAATTAAGCCAATTGATCCTTAAGCTCCTAAGTGTAAGTAAATTATTCCCGAGTTGGTGAAAAACCCTAAAACATACATAATCTCACTCGAACTCTAAAACATACATAAACTCACTCGAACCCTAAAACCTAGGATGATCAAAGACTTACGATCCTAAATAAATAATTAAAAATATAATTTTAATAAATTTTAGTTAAATCTAGAAAACTCGAAAATTTCTTAAGAGGCAAATCACAACCTACAAATTAATTTGAGAACCAAACTCCAAAAAAATTTCATATCAGACAATCTCCTTATCTTCATGCATAAAATTTGGGTACATGAATAAGTAAACCAACCAATCATCCTAAATAACTTATCAATTGATAAATATAAACCCTACTTTTAGTGAGCCCATGATTCAATTAAAAGTATTGTCCAAACATTCCCAAGGATCAACTAAACTAAAAACTTAAGTTTACATTTAGAAGCAAATTAAAATTTTCCAATTCAAAAACCAATTATCGAGAAAACCTGAGCTTGAAGAACTACAAGCTCTAAACCCACCTAAGACCCTAAACCCTAAAACAATTAGGTAATTTTGACCTTAAGTGACTAATCGATAATTTAATTTGAATAACTTCATTCAACTTTAGAAAATTTCACAATTTTATAGGAATCGAATCATAAAGTACAAAACAATGCAAGATGAAAATCCTAAAACAATTTCCTATAAGACCATGCCCTTATCTTCATGTCTAAGCCTTACACATCAATAAGTAGACCAACCTATTGCCTTAAATGACTCATCAATTGAGAGTTGGAATCATTTATCAATTGATAACTTATCAAAATCTAGTGATAAGACATTTTCCTTATCACCTCTTCACTTATACTACATATGGACAATTCTTCACAAGATTTCACATGCTTAACTTCATTAAATGAGACAAGACCATTCCATGACCCCAAAGGACATTAAATGGCAGATTTAAACAAGGAGGAAAGGGGGGGCATACTCTTGTCTTTCAACCATCAGTCATTTTCTCTTACACACCACTATTCACCCCTTAATGCTTACATCATCAATAGTTGCAATTGTTGATTTTTGTGTAAGCTACAAGACAATCAATTAAAGCTTCTTGCACACACTTCTTTTCTCATTCAAAATCTGCCACTCTCTCCCTCTTTCACTCTCATTTTCACTTCCTTTTCTCTCACTTTAAACATAAATCAAAAGAAGAAATTCAACCCCACAAAAATCCTCCATTTGGCTGCCACTTCTAAGTCCCACTCACGGCACTCCCATTTCTTTTTCTTATGTCATTTTCTTTCACCATCTAAGACCTTTTAAGACCATTAGAACCTTCCACAAATCTCATTCCGAAAAATCAAACAACTCAAGTTTCCAAAAGGTGGCAAAAAGGAGGAAGCAAAGTTAAGAGCTTAAGTGGAACCGTACTGCACAACCACCATACTTTGCTTTAAAGACGAGTAAGTTGGTATTTTGTAAAGAGACTTGTTTAAGACTTTGAATAGAAGATTTTAAGTTGAGAAAATCTTGAAACAAGAACTTAAATGGAAGATGAACATGCTGGATGTAAGGGTTCAAAGGTCATTTGAATGTTAATTTTATTTCCATTAAGATAAACATGCTCAAATCTAGACTTAAGTTAAGGAAAAATCTATCACATTAAGTTTTATGAAGAACCCAACTTTGTATGACATGAGCTATGATATGGAAGTTGTATTAAGTATAAGATCTTCTATTTCTTTATATGGAGCATGAGTTAAAGAATCATCTTATGGAAAAAAAGTTAAGTTAAGATTTGGATACAAGTAGTTTAAGTGCATAATCTAACAACTAAACTTAACGAAATGATGAAACAAGTTGAAAAACCAAGCGAGGACCCCATAGAATCATCACAACCAGATTTGGAACGTGGGAAAAAGATGCTTAAAAATATGATAAAAGTAAATGAACAAAGCGAAAAGATCAACCAAAGCAAGTATGGTAAGTATACAAAGCCTAAAACTCAAAACCGAGCCTAAAACTCTCATAACAAGCCTAGAACTCTAAGTTGGACTGTAGCGACCCTAACAGGGGCCTAGTAGTATTGCCTAAAATTTCCATATTACGTGTGCACTCATGATAAGAAAATCGCCTTGCAAGTCAGAGATTGTAAGACTCTAAATAGTTGTTTGCTAGAGTCTTCAATTTTAATTCATTGACTCATTATATAATATATATAATTATGGATATCCAATTTTTCCACAATTCTTCAGAACCGCAGGGAATCGGTATCCCCTACAAAAATAATGAAATAGGATAGACAATTTTAGAAAATTCTAAACTTATTAAAGATAGTAAACTTAAATGAGACATTAGTCGTTTTTCAGAGCATTCTGAATTAACTACACAAGCTTTTCATCATACTGATTCAATGGTAGCACTCTGCACTCGATTCTTATCCCCTTTCCCAACTATCGATCAACCTGCAAGGAAAATAACTGTTGGGGTATAAGCTTACGCTTAGTGAGGTAATTACCCTCGTCAATACCACATAGCAGAAATTTATTATATGCACAATCATATGAATGCATGAACAATCAGTATGCCAAAAACGCATGTAGTGACCTAGGAACTGCATACGACTCAGAATTACGCCCCCTGAAGTCGGGGTTTGGAGATAATTAACCGACCCAAACCAAAATCCGGGTTCTAGACCTTGGGTTTTAATTCATTAGCACTATTGTGCTTAAGTCAAAACAAAACTAAGTATATATCTACATATATATACTTTCGCTACCGAATAATAAATCATATTTTCAAAATCCCAAGTCTAGCGGTGTGGTGGCCTCCGCAATCCACAAACACACGCCCTAAGCAGAAGCCACAAGACTCGGCCCCTCGCCGACGGTTGGCGTCTCCCAGCGCTTAGTAAGCCCATCAGCTTAGGTTAGAGACTCAATATATATATGATGGCATAGCTAGTGCCAAATCCTGCAGGAAACTTGTATTCCTGTGAGTCCCCTCCCATCTTCTGCATGAAGCGGCAGTCGATGTTATCCGTATGCAATATGGGGAATGCATGATTCATTTTGAGTTCTTAATCGTACAAGTGATTAACTTGATTTTTAGAGTGACCAAACAATTTCATTCCATACAATTCACATATATATATGCATTACAAGCAATTCCCATTATTATATATAATTAAGAAAAATCATCACATTCATCCATAAATTCAAACACATGCATCTCCCATATCCCACAAGCATCCAAATTTATATATATAGTTTAGGTGCATCTATTCTACAAGCACAATCAAGTAAAGAGTGATTGGGAATTTACTCACTCTGCCATGTGGGTCAGTCAAAATAATCCGGAAGCAAGTCGTCTCCGTAAATAGTGTCCCCTGGTCATTAAAATAATTTTTATAAGGAATTGAAACAAACTTAAGAAACTAAGTAAATTTTCCTTAAGTTATACTATTGACTAGTTTTTGAAAATTTTCTCGGTTTTTACCTAAAGTTCAATCGCGTATAACTTTCTCGTTTTAAATCCGATTTTTATGATCTTATAGTCAATCTTCATCGTTTTTGAGTGTACTTTAACGTGGTAAGGTTAGATTTTCGAAATGAGGTATACAATTCTGTCCATGGGTCAGAACAATAGCGTTCCTCATGTGTTGGAGTGTTTTTGGGCCTTGTTTGGTAAATGGGCTTTTTAATAACTTAAGAAATTCTTTGGGCTTGGTCTTTAGATTTTATCCTAAGCTTAAAATACTCCTTGAGATCAGATTTACAACTTTGATTTATATTCCTAAGGCTAACAACCACTTCTTGGGCCTTTTAGTGGGCTTAAGTTTTGGTTCAAACTAAAGTTAATGACTTTAGTGGGCTTATGGGGCCTTAGGTGGATTTCTTATGGGCTTCAAAACAACTTCTCTTGGTACTTTAAGTTGCTGGTCAGATTTTTATTGAAGGCCCATCTTAGAGTTCTAAGCTTGTTTTGAGAGTTTTAGGCCCGGTTTTGAGTTTTTGGCTTTGTATGCTAATCATACTTGCTTTGATTAATCTTTTCACTTTGTTCTTTCACTTTTATCATATTTTTAGGCCTCATTTACCTACGTTCCAGATCTATTCATGTTGGTCCTAAGGGGTCCTTACTTGGTTTTTCAACTTGTTTCATCATTTCCTTAAGTTTAGGTGGTAGATTATGCACTTAACTACTTGTGTATAAATCTTAACTTAAGTTTCCTCCCATCAAATGATCCTTTAACTCATGCTCTACATAAAGAAATAAAAGATCTTATATGTCATAAAATCTCCATATCATAGCTCATGTCATACAAAGTTGATTTCTTCATAAAACTTCATGTGATGGATTTTTCCTTAACTTAAGTCTAGATTTGAGCATGTTTAACTTAATGGAAACAAACTCAATATTCAAATGACCATGGAACCTTTACATCCAGCATGCTTACCCTCCATTAAAGTTCTCATTTCAAGATTTCCTTAGCTTAAAATCTTCCATTCAAAGCATTAAACAAATGTCCATACAAAACACCAACTTTACATGCTCATATTTCAACTTCATGTAAGGGTTTTAGGGTTCGTTTCTTAAAACGAATTTTTTGTGCTATAACAACTCAAACCTTACTCATATCTTCAAGAAATCCAAGTCTTCTAACATAAATATTAATCCACACATCACAAGAAACACTTACTCGTCCTTAATGCAATGTTTGGTGGTTGTGCACTAAGGTTCCTCTTAAGCCTTTAACTTTGCTTCCTCCTTTTTGCTTACCCTTTGAAACCCGAATCTTTTGCTCTTTTGGAATGGGGTTTATGGATGATTCTAATGGTCTTAAAAGGTCTTGGATGGTGAAAGAAAATAACACAAGAACAAGAGAAAAAAATGCCGTGAGTAAAGCTTCAAAATGGAAGAAAAATGGATTTTGTGGGGTAAGGTTGTTTCCCCTTTTTATGTTTGTTTCAAAAGAGAGAAAGATGAAGTGAAAGTGAAGTTGAAAGTGAGAGAAATGGGGAAGAGTGTGGCCGGTTGGAAATGGAGAGAGAAGGAGTGCTTAAATGTCTTGGAAGTGTTGTCTTAAAGCGCAACTCTTGATGATGTAAGCATTAAGGGGTGAATAGTGATGTGTAAGAGAAAGTGATTGATGCTTGAAAGACAAGAGTGTGGCCCCCCATTCCTCCTTGTTTAAATCTGCCATTGGAAGTCTTTTTATGCCATGGAGTGGTCTTGTCACCTTTATTAAAGTTAAGCTCATGATTTCTTGTGAAAATTTGTCCATATGTAGTATAAGTGAAGAGGTGATAAGGAAATTGTCTTATCACTAGATTTTGATAAGTTATCAATTGATAAATGATTCCAACTCTCAATTGATAAGTTATCTAAGGTGATTGGTTGGTCTACTTATTTATATGTAAGGCTTATGCATGAAGATAAAGGCATAGCCTTATAGAAAATTGTTTTAGGATTTTTATCTTACATTGTTTTGTGATTTATGATTTGATTTTTGTAGGATTGTGAAATTTTCTAAAGTTGAATGAAATTATTCAAATTAAATTATTGATTAATTATTTAGGGTTAAATTTCCTTAATGGTTTTAAGGTTTAGGGTTTTAAGTAGCTTTAGAGCTCGCAGTTCTTCAAGCTCGGGTTTTATCGGCAATTGGCTTTTGAATTGTAAAAATTTAACTCATTTCTAAATGTAAACTTAAGTTTTTAGTTTAGTTGATCCTTGGAAACGTTCGGACAGTACTTTTGATTGAATCATGGGCCCACTAAAAGTAGGGTTTATATTTATCAATTGATAAGTTATTTAGGATGATTGGTTAGTTTACTTATTCATGTACACAAATCTTATGTATAAAGATAAGGAGATTGTTTGATTTGAAATTCTTTTAGAGTTTGTCTCTTAAATTGATTTGTAAGTTATGATTTAATATTTATAAAATTATGAAAGTTTCTAGAATTGAATAAAATCATTCAAATTAAATTCTTAATTAGCCGCTTAGGGTTACAAGTCCTTAATTGTTTTAGGGTTTTGCGTATAGAGTCTATGGTTCTCATATTCGAGTTTTATCGATAATAGGGTTTCGAATTGAAAAATTAAATTCGTTTTTTAAATGTAAACTTGGATTCTTAGCTTAGTTTATCCTTGGGAATATTTGGGAAGTGTTCTTAGTTGAATCATAAGTTTGCTAAAAGTAGGGCTTACAATTTATCCATGCGTAATATGGCTTATAAGTGAAAATAAGGGAATTGTCTTATATGAAATTCTTTTAGGGTTTGGTCTCGAATTAATTTGTAAGTTGTGATTTGCCTCTTAAGAAATTTTCAAGTTTTCTAGAGTTAAATAAAATTTATTGAAAATATATTTTTAATTATTTATTTAGGATCGTAAGTCCTTGATCATCCTAGGTTTTAGAGTCCGAGTGAGTTTATGCATGTTTTAGAGTTCGAGTGAGATTATGTATGTTTTAGGGTTTTTCACCAACTCGGGAATAATTTACTTACACTTAGGAGCTTAAGGATTAATTAGCTTAATTATTTAGGAACATCGTTTTATTATGTAACATATATATATATATATATTTCATATGATAATTTTATTGATTTATGGCTTTTCAAGCGTTAAGATAATTTTATAGAGTTTTAAAAATTTTTATGATTTGATATTTACGGTTTCTGTTAAGTTTAGGTTTTTTTTTTTTTTAAAGTACGCGCATATAGAGATTAGGGTTTTCTTGCATGATCAGGGTTTCCAAATTGTATCATTGGGTATTTCAAGTTCGTTTTAAGTTCTAAGTTCAAAATTTTAGTCGGTTTTCATTTTATGTAGTTTTGTCAACTTAGCGAAATGTCTACGATACTCAAGTCCGACACTATGTTCAGAAGGTTAAATTTACGGAGTCTACATGGACCTTCAATAAAATTCTGACCAGCACTTTAAAACATTAAGAGAGGTTGTTTTGAAGCCCATAAGAAATCTACCTAAGACTTCATAAGCCCGACAAAGTCACTAACTTTAGTTTGTACCAAAAACAAGCCCATTTGACAACTTAAGCCCACTAAAGAGCCCACGAAGTGGTTGTTAGCCTTAGGAATATAAATTGAAGTTGTAAATGTGATCTCAAGGAGTATTTTAAGCTTAGGATAAAATCTTAAGACCAAGCCCAAAGGATTTCTTAAGTTATTAAAAAGCCTATTTACCAAACAAGGCCCAAAAGCACTCCAAAACATGAAGATCGCTACTGTTCTGACTCATGGAAAGATTTGTGTGCCTTTTTTCAAAAATCTAACCTCACCACGTTAAAGTACACTCGAAAATGATGAAGATTGACTATAAGATCCTAAAAATTGGATCTAAAATGAAAAAATTATACGCGATTAAACTTTTAAGTAAAACCGGGAAAAATTATGAAACCAAGTCCAAAGTATAACTTAAAGGGTTTTAGCTTAGTTTTCTAGGTTTTATTTCAAATCCTTATAGTATCTTATTTGCGATGTCCAGGGGACCTGACTTTGGGGGAGATGACCTATCCCGGATTATTTTGATTGATACGCATGGCTGAGTGAGTAAATTCCCGATGACTCTTTACTTGATTGTGCTTGTAGAATAGATGCACCTAAACTTATATATATAAATTTGGATGCTTGTGGGATATGGGAGATGCATGTGTATGAATTTGGGGATGAATGTGATGACTTGATAATTACATATAATAATGGGAATTGTTTGCATTATATATACATGTGAATTGTATGGAATGAAATTGTTTGATCACCTTGAAAATTGAGTTAGTCACTTATACGATTAAGAAATCAAAATGAATCATGCATACCCCATATTGCATACGGATAACATCGACTGCCGCTTCATGCAGAAGATGGGAAGGAACTCACAGGAATACATATCACGACCCAACAGTATTGTTGTCGTGGTAGGTTGCAGTGTACCGTATAAAGGTCTATTATCAACCCCCTTATTGATCATAGGCCTTTCATACGACACACAAGGCTCCTTCCACTCTATGTTACCACTAGGTCTATAGACAAGTAATATAGAGCAATTTAACTAAAATTACCTCTATGTTATAAATTAGCTAATTGTGTGGGCTCATGAGACCCACACCAAAACAATATTACAAACAAATGTAGTTCATAACAAAACTGCATTAAATCTGTGTTATGAGCAAAACATAAAAATATCTAAATGTCTATAAATCTATTGCAAAATGTCCTCTTCGCTCTCTAATCACTCCAACCCGTCCCTACATGAGACTTACCACGGGCATGCCTCAGCTCGGATTGATGAAGAGGTTCTCTTGTATCAACAAAAATCCATAGGGATGTAAACTTACGCTTAGTGAGATAAATATTCTCGTTAGTACCATATAGCCGAAGTTTATTATATGTACAATCATATGAATGCATGAACAATCAGTATGCCAAAAAACTCATGCAGTGACCTAGGAACTGCATACGACTCAGAATTATGCCCCTTATAGTCGAGGTTTGGAGATAATTAACCGACCCCAACCAAAATCCGAGTTCTAGACCTTGGGTTTTAGTCCATTTGCACTATCGTGCTCATGCCAAACAAAACTCTATATATATATATAGATATGTATACATCCTTTACCAAAATCAAATCATATCTTTTAAAATCCCAAGTCTAACGGTGTGGTGACCCCCACAGTTCACAAACACACGCCCTAAGCAGAAGCCACAAGACTTGGCCCCTCGCCGATGGTTGACGTCTCCCGGTGCCACAAGACTTGGCCCCTCATCAGCTTAAGACAGAGACTCAATATATATGATGGCATAGCTAGTGCCCAATCCTGTAGGAAACACGTATTCCTATGAGTCCCTTCCCATCTTCTGCATGAAGCAGCAATCGGTACTATCCGTGTGCTATATGGGGTATGCATGATTCATTTTGATTTCTTAATCAGATAAGTGATTATCTCGATTTTCAGGGTAATAAGACAATTTCATTCCATATAGTTCACACATATATATAATGCAAACAATTCCCCTTATTAAATATAATTAACAAGTCATCACATTCATCCACAAATTCATACACATGCATCTCCCATATCCTACAAGCATCCAAATTTATATATATATATGTTTAGGTGCATCTATTCTACAAGCACAATCAAGTAAAAAGTCATTGGGAATTTACTCACTCTACTATGTGAGTCAGTCAAAGTAATCTGGAGGCAAGTTGTCTCCGTACACAGTATCCCCTGGTCATTGAAATAATTTTTATAAGGAATTGAAATAAACTTAAGAAACTAAATAAATTTTCCTTAAATTATACTCTTGACTGGCTTTCGAAATTTTTCTCGGTTTTTACCTAAAGTTCAATCGCATATAACTTTCTCGTTTTAAATCTAATTTTTATGATCTTATAGTCAATATTCATCATTTTCCGGTGTACTTTAACGTAGTAGGTTAGATTTTCAAAATGAGGTATACAATTCTATCCATGGGTCAGAATAGTAGCGTTCCTCATGTGTTGGAGTGTTTTTGGGCCTTATTTGGTAAATGGGCTTTTCGATAACTTGAGTAATCTTTTGGGCTTGGTCTTAAGATTTTATCCTAAGCTTAAAATACTCGTTCAGATCAGATTTATAACTTTGATTTATATTCCTAAGGCTAACAACCACCTCTTGGCCCTTTTAGTGGGCTTAAGTTGTCAAATGGGCTTGTTTTTGATTCAAACTAAAGTTAGTAACTTTAGTGGGCTTATGAGGCCTTATAACAACCCAACAGTATCGATGTTGTGATAAGTCGCCGTGTATCATATAAAGGTCTATTATCAACCCCCATGCTGATCATAGGCCTTTCATACGACATACAAGGCTCCTTCTACTCTACGTTACCACTAGGCCTATAGACAAGTAATAAAGAGCAGTTTAACTAAAATTACCTCTATATTATAAATTAGCTAATCGTGTGGGCTTGTGAAACCCACACCAAAAAAATATTACAAACAAATGCAGTTCATAATGGAACTGCATAAAATCTGTGTTACGAGCAAAAACATAAAAATATTTAAATATCTATAAATCTATTACAAAATATCCTCTTCGCCCTCTGATCGCTCTAACCCATCCCTATACAAGACTTACCATGGGCATGCCTCGGCCCAGATTGATGAAGAGGTTCTCCTGCATCAACAAAAATCTATAGGGATGTAAGCTTACACTTAGTGAGATAGATGCCCTTATCAGTAGCACATAGCAAAAGTTTATTATATGCACAATCATATGAATGCATGAACAATCAGTATACCAAACAACGCATGCAGTGACCTAGGAACTGCATGCGACTCAGAATTACGCCCCTTGAAGTCGGGGTTTAGAGATAATTAACCGACCCCAACCAAAATCCAGGTTCTAGACCTTGGGTTTTATTTCATTTGCACTATCGTGCTCATGCTAAAACAAACACTCTCTCTCTATATATATGTATACTTCCTTTACCAAAATCATATCATATCTTTTAAAATCCCAAGTCTAGCAGTGTGGTGGCCCCTATAGTCCACAAACACACACCCTAAGCAGAAGCCACAAGACTCGGCCCCTCACCGACGGTTGGTGTCTCCCAGCGCCTAGTAAGCCCATCAACTTAAAGTAGAGACTCAATATATATGATGGCATAGCTAGTGCCCAATTCTGCAGGAAACTCATATTCCCGTGAGTCCCTTCCCATCTTCTGCGTGAAGTGGTAGTCGGTGTTATCCGTATGCTATATGGGGTATGCATGATTCATTTTGATTTCTTAATCAGATAAGTGATTATCTCGATTTTCAGGTGATCAGACAATTTCATTCTATACAATTTACATGTATATATAATGTAAACAATTCCCCTTATTAAATATAATTAACAAGTCATCACATTCATCCACAAATTCATACACATGCATCTCCCATATCCCACAAGCATCTAAATTTATACATATAAGTTTAGGTGCATCTATTCTACAAGCACAATCAAGTAAAGAGTCATCGGGGAATTTACTCACTCTGCCATGTGGGTCAGTCAAAGTAATCCGGAGGCAAGTCGTCACCGTACACAGTGTCCCCTGGTCATTGAAATAATTTTTATAAGGAATTGAAATAAACTTAAGAAACTAAGTAAATTTTCCTTAAGTTATACTCTTGACTAGTTTTCGAAATTTTTCCCGATTTTTACGTAAAGTTCAATCGCATATAACTTTTTCATTTTAAATCCAATTTTTATGATCTTATAGTCAATCTTCATCATTTTCGAGTGTAATTTAACATGGTAAGGTTATATTTTCGAAATGAGGTATACAATTCTGTCAATGGGTCAGAACAGTAGCGTTCTTCATGTGTTGGAGTGTTTTTGGGCCTTGTTTGGGAAATGGGCTTTTTGATAACTTGAGGAATCCTTTTAGGCTTGGTCTTAAGATTTTATCCTAGACTTAAAATACTCCTTGAGATCAGATTTACAACTTTGATTTATATTCCTAAGGCTAACAACCACTTCTTGGGCTCTTTAGTGGGCTTAAGTTGTCAAATGGGCTTGTTTTTTGGTTCAAACTAAGGTTAGTGATTTTGGTGGGCTTATGAGGCCTTAGGTGGATTTCATATGAGCTTCAAAACAACCTCTCTTGGTACTTTAAGGTGTTGGTCAGATTTTTTTTGAAGGCCCAACTTAGAATTCTAGGCTTGTTTTGAGAGTTTTAGGTTCGATTTTGAGTTTTAGGCTTTCTGTGCTTACTATACTTGCTTTAGTTGATCTTTTCACTTTGTTCATTCACTTTTATCATATTTTTGAGCTTCTTTTTCCCATGTTCCAGATCTGTTCATGATGGTTCCAAGAGGTCCTCACTTGGTTTTTCAACTTGTTTAATCATTTCCTTAAGTTTAGGTGGTAGATTATGCACTTAACTACTTGTGTACAAATATTAACTTAACTTTTCTTCCATAAGATGATTCCTTAACTTATGTTTCACACAAAGAAATTGAAGATCTTATATTTAATACAACTCCCATATCATAGCTCTTGTCATACAAAGTTGGTTTATTTATAAAACTTCATGTGATGGATTTTTCCTTAATTTAAGTCTAGATTTGAGCATGTTTAACTTAATGGAAACAAAATCAACATCCAAATGACTATGGAACCTTCACGTCCAGCATGCTCATCCTCCATTAAAGTTCTTATTTTAAGATTTTCTTAGCTTAAAATATTCCATTCAAAGCATTAAAGAAATGTCTTTACAAAACACTAACTTTATATGCTCATGTTTCAACTTCATGTAAGGGTTTCATGGTTTGTTTCTTAAAACGATTTTTAGTGTTAAAACAACTTAAACCTTACTTATATCTTCAAGAAATCAAAGTCCCCTAACATAAATACTAACCTACATATCACAAGAAACACTTACTCGTCCTTAAAGCAAAGTTTGGTGGTTGTGCACTAAGGTTCCACTTAAGCTCTTAACTTTGCCTCCTCCTTTTTGCCACCTTTTAGAACCCGAATCTTTTGTTCTTTTGGAATGGGGTTTGTGGAAGGTTCTAAGGGTCTTATAAGGTCTTAGATGGTGGAAGAAAATAACACAAGAACACAAGAAAAAGTTGCCGTGAGGGAAGCTTCAAAAATGGAAGGAAAGTTGATTTTGTAGGGTAAAGTTGTTTCTCCCTTTTTATGTTTGTTTCAAAGGAGAGAAAGAAGATGTGAAAGTGAAATTGAAAGTGAGGGAAATGATGGAGAGAGTGGCCGGTTTGAATGGAGAGAGAGTGAGTGTTTAAATGTCTCGAAAGTGTTGTCTTGTAGCTTACACAAAGTCAACAATTGCAACTCTTGATGATGTAAGCATTAAGGAGTGAATAGTGATGTGTAAGAGGAAGTGATTGATGGTTGAATGACAAGAGCATGGCCCCCCTTTCTCCATTGTCTAAATCTGCCATTGGAAGTCTTTTTAGGCCATGGATTGGTCTTGTCTCATTTATTAAAGTTAAGCTTATGAAATCTTGTGAAAAATTGTCTATATGTAGTATAAGTGAAGAGGTGATAAGGAAATTGTCTTATCACTAGATTTTGATAAGTTATCAATTGATGAATGATTCCAACTCTCAATTGATAAGTTATCTAAAGTGATTGGTTGGTCTACTTATTTATGTGTAAGGCTTATACATGAAGATAAGGGCATAGCCTTATAAAAAATTGTTTTAGGGTTTTTATCTTACATTGTTTTGTAATTTATGATTTGATTTTTGTAGAATTGTGAAATTTTCTAAAGTTGAATGAAATTATTCAAATTAAATTATTGATTAATTATTTAGGGTTAAAATTCCTTAATGGTTTTAAGGTTTAGGGTTTTAAGTAGCTTTAGAGCTTGCAGTTCTTTAAGCTCGGGTTTTATCGACAATTGGCTTTTGAATTGTAAAAATTTAATTCGTTTCTAAATATAAACTTAAGTTTTTGGTTTAGTTGATCTTTGGGAACGTTCGGAAGGTACTCTTAATCAAGTCTTAGGCCCACTAAAAGCAGGGTTTACAATACGAGTTTCCTACAAGATTGGGCACTAGCTATGTCATCATATATATTGAGTCTCTATCCTAAGCTGATGGGCTTACTAGGTGTCAGGAGACGCCAACCGTTGGTGAGGGGCCGAGTCTTGTGGCTTCTGTTTAAGGCGTGTGTTTGTGGATTGTGGAGGCCACCACACCATTAGACTTGGGATTTTGAAAATATGATTTATTATTCGGTAGTGAAAGTATATATATGTAGATATATACTTAGTTTTGTTTTGACTTAAGCGCAATAGTGCTAATGAATTAAAACCCAAGGTCTAAAACCCGGATTTTGGTTTGGGTCAGTTAATTATCTCCAAACACCGACTTTAGGGGGTGTAATTCTGAGTCGTATGCAATTCCTAGGCCACTGCATGCGTTGTTTGGCATATTGATTGTTCATGCATTCATATGATTATGCATCTAATAAATTTTGCTATGCGGTATTGATGAGGGTAATTATCTCACTAAGCGTAAGCTTACACCCTAACAGTTCTTTTCCTTGTAGGTTGATCGATAGTTTGGAATGGGATAAGAATCGAGTGCAGAGTGCTACCATTGAATCAGTATGATGAAAAGCTTGTGTAGTTAATTTAGAATGTTCCGGAAAATGACTAATATTTCAATTAAGTTTAGTATCTTTAGTAAGTTTAGAATTTTCTGGAATTATTTATCTTATTTCACTATTTTTGTAGGGGATACTAATTCTCTACGGTTTTGAGGAATTGTGGAAAAATGGTTATCTATAATTATTTATATTATATAATGAGTCAATGAACAAAAATTGAAGACCCTAGTGAATAACTATTTAGAGTCTTGCAATCTCTGATTTGCAAGGCGATTTTCTTATCATGGGTACGCACGTGATATGGAAATTCTAGGCAATACTACTAGGCCCCTCCTAGGGTCGCTACAAGGACTCTTCTAAAACTTTTTATGAATAAGATGACAGATCTTGACATTCTCAAAGAAGAAACTGAGTGATCCTTATTTTTAGCAGTTTACGTTATACTTCGGTTTCGAAATCTGGTTATGCTTAATCCTTAAATCAAAGAATCCATCTTATTGAGAACAAATGTTATTCCAAATGTTCCGATGAATTGTTAGAAAACGAACCCCAGCTACTCTGAATCGCGAAGGAAAGTAATCATTACTATAGGAGATATTCTTATTCATCCACAATCTTCGGCTATTCTCGAAGGATGCTTTTGCTTTTTAAGCATTGTTGCTTCCTTCGAATTTGGAAATTTAGTTATCCTCAATCGCAAAATCAAGTAATTCGACTTTTTATTATGTAATGTTTTTCAACAAGTTTATTAGAATCCTTAAATTACGAGCCTCGCCTATTTCGATAGCAAAACCAAGTTGTTCATCTTGTTGGGAACGTAGGTTATCAAACGTGATGCATTCGTTATTCTTGAAAGATGTATATGCTATTTGGGAGTCGTGGTGCTCTTGGGGATAAGAACTTTGCATTTTCCAAATCTTTAAATCAGGTAATCCGTTGTCTGTGTAACTAGGTTTCTTCTAAAACATTTTATGAATAAGATGACGAATCTTGACATTCTCAAAGAAGAAACTGAGTGATCCTTGTTTTTAGGAGTTTTCATTATGCTTCGGTTGCAAAATCTAGTTATGCTTGATCCTGAAATCAAAGAAATCATCTTATTGAGAACAAATGTTATTCAAGATGTTCCAATGAACTCTAAAAAAACGGACCCTAGCTAATCTGAATCCCAAAGGCAAGTAATCCTTATTATAGGAGATTTGTTTTTTCATCCAGAATCCTCGGCTATTCTAGAAAGAAGCTCATGCTTTTTAAATGTCGTTGCTTCCTTCGAATTTGGAAATTTAGTCATCCTTAATCACAAAATCAAGTAATTCGACTTTTTATGGTCTAATGTTTTTCAACAAGTTAATTAGAATCCTTAAATTACAAACCTCGACTATCTCGATAGTAAAACCAAGTTATCCATCTTGTTGGGAACGTAGGTCATCCGACGTGAGCACTCGTTATTCTAGAAATAAGCACATGCTATTTAGGAGCCATGGTGCTCTTGGGGATAGGAACTTTGCATTTTCCAAATCGTTAAATCAGGTAATCCGTTGTCTGCGTAGCTAAGATTCCTCTAAAACTTTTTATAAATAAGATGACAGATCTTGACATTCTCAAAGGAGAAATTATGTGATCCTTGTTTTTAGGAGTTTTCGTTATGCTTCGGTTTCAAAATATGGTTATGTTTGATACTGAAATAAAAGAATCCATCTTATTAAGAAAAATGTTATTCCATATGATCCGATGAACCCTTAGAAAACGGACCCTGGCTACTCTCAATCGTGAAGGCAAGTAATCCTTATTTTAGGAGATTTGTTTATTCATCTAGAATCCTAGGATATCTTCAAAAGAAGCCCTTGCTTTTTAAGTGTCGTTGTTTCCATCAGATTTGAAAATTTAGTCATCATCAGTCGCAAAATTAAGTAATTCGACTTTTTATGATCTAATATTTTTCAACAAGTTCCTTGTAATCCTTAAATTATGAACCTTGGCTATCTCAATAGTAAAACTAAGTTGTCCATTTTGTTGGGAACGTACATCATCTGATGTGAGCATTCGTTATTCTAGAAAGAAGCATATGCTATTTGGGAGCCACGGTGCACTTTGGGATTGGAGCTTTGCATTTTCTAAATTGTTAAATCAGGTAATCCTTTGTCTGCATAGTTAGGATTCTTCTAAAACATTTTATGAATAAGATGACGGATCTTGACATTCTCAAAAATGAAATCAAGTAATCTTTATATTTAGGAGTTTTCATTATGCTACGGTTCCGAAATCTGGTTATGCTTGATACTCAAATCGAAGAATGCATCTTATTGAGAACAAATGTTATTCCAAATGTTCTGATGAACCCTCAGAAAATGGACCCTGGCTACTCTCAACCGTAAGGGCAAGTAATCCTTATTTTAGGAGATTTGTTTATTCATCTAGAATCCTTGGCTATTTTCGAAAGAAGCTCTTGCTTTTTAAACGTTGTTGTTTCCTTCGGATTTGGAAATTTAGTCATCTTCAGTTGTAAAATCAAGTAATTCGACTTTTTATGGTCTAATGTTTTTCAACAAGTTCCTTAGAATCCTTAAATTACGAACCTTGGCTATCTTGATAATAAAAGCAAGTTGTCCATCTTGTTGGGAACGTAGGTCATTTGACATGAGCATTCACTATTTTGGAAAGAAGCATATGCTATTTAAGAGCTGCGGTGCTCATGGGGATAGGAACTTTGTATTTTCTAAATCTTTAAATCAGGTAATCCTTTGTCTGCGTAGCTAGGATTCTTCTAAAACTTTTTATGAATAAGATGACAGATCTTGACATTCTCAAAGAAGAAACTGAGTGATCCTTATTTTTAGGAGTTTTCGTTAGGCTTCAGTTTCGAAATCTAATTGTGAATGATTTTGAAATTAAAGAATCCATCTTATAGGGAACAAATGTTATTCTGAATGTTATGATGAACCCTCAGAAAATGGACCTTAGCTATGCTCAATCACAAAGGTAAGTAATCCTCATTTTATGGGATTTGTTTATTCATCCAGAATCCTCAGCTATTCTCGAAAGAAGCGATTGCTTTTTAAGTGTTGTTATTTCCTTCGAATTTGGAAATTTTGTCATTCTTAGTCGCAAAATCAAGTAAGTCGACTTTTAATGGTCTAATGTTTTTCAACAAGTTCATTAGATTCCTTAAATTACGAACTACGGCTATTTCGATAGTAAAACCAATTTGTCCATCTTGTTGGGAACGTAGGTTATTCGACATGAGCATTTGTTATTCTAGAAAGAAGCATATGCTATTTAGTAGCTGCGGTGCTCTTGGGGATAGGAACTTTGCATTTTCCAAATTGTTAAATTAGGTAATCTGTTGTCTGTGTAGCAAGGATTCTTCTAAAACTTTTTGTGAACAAGATGATGGATCTTAACATTCTCAAAGAAGAAACTGAGTGATCATTATTTTTAGGAGTTTTCGTTATCCTTTGCTTTTGAAGTTTGTTTAAACTTGATCTTGAAATGAAAGAATCCGTCTTACTGAGAACAAATGTTATTCTAGATGTTCCAATGAACCCTTAGAAAACGGACCCTGGATATACTCAATTGCAAAGGCAAGTAATCCTTGTTATAGGAGGTTTGTTTATTCATCCAGATTCCTCATCTATTCTCAAAAGAGGCACTTTCTTTTTAAGCATTGTTGTTTCCTTCGGATTTGGAAATTTAGTCATCCTCAGTTGCAAAATCAAGTATTTCAACTTTTTATGGTCTAATGTTTTTTAAGAAGTTCATTAGTGTCCTTAAATTGCAAACGTTGGCTATCTTGATAGTAAAACCATGTTGTCCTTCTTGTTGGGAATGTATGTATGGTGACCTTAGGAGGGCCCTAGTAGTATTGCCTAAAATTTCCACATCACGTGTGCACTCATGATAAGAAAATCGCCTTGCAAGTCAGAGATTGCAAGACTCTAAATAATTATTTGCTAGAGTCTTCAATTTTAGTTCATCGACTCGTTATATAATATAAATAATTATGGATATCAATTTTTCCATAATTCCTCAGAACCGTAGAGAAGTGGTATCCCCTACCAAAATAGTAAAATAAGAGAGACAATTCCAAAAAAAATTCTAAACCTACTAAAGATACTAAACATAATTGAGATATTAGTCGTTTTTCGGAGCATTTCAAATTAACTACACAAGCTTTTCATCATACTGATTCAATGGTAGCACTTTGCACTCGATTCCTATCCTATTCCCAACTATTGATCAACCTGTAAGGAAAAGAACTATTGGGGTGTAAGCTTACTCTTAGTGAGATAAATACCCCCATCAATACTGCATGGCAAAATTTATTAGATGCACAATCATATGAATGCATGAACAATCAGTATGCCAAACAACGCATGCAATGGCCTAGGAACTACATACGACTCAGAATTATGCCCCCTATAGTTGGGGTTTGGAGATAATTAACTGGCCTAAACCAAAATTCGGGTTCTAGATCTTGGGTTTTATTTCATTAACACTATTGTACTTAAGTCAAAACAAAACTAAGTATATATCTACATATATATACTTTCATTACCGAATAATAAATCATATTTTCAAAATCCCAAGTTTAGCGGTGTGGTAGCCTCCGCAATCAACAAACACACGCCTTAAGCAGAAGCCATAAGACTCGGCCCCTTGTCGACGGTTGGCGTCTCTCAGCACCTAGTAAGCCCATCAGCTTAGGATAGAGACTCAATATATATGATGACATAGCTAGTGCCCAATCTTGCAAGAAACTCGTATTCCTGTGAGTCCCTTTCCATCTTCTGCGTAAAGCGGCAGTCGGTGTTATCCATATGCAATATGGGATATGCATGATTCATTTTGATTTCTTAATCATATAAGTGATTAACTCGATTTTTAGGGTGATCAGACAATTTCATTCCATACAATTCACATATATATATATAATGCAAACAATTCCCATTATTATATATAATTATCAAGTCATCGCATTCATCCACAAATTCATACACATGCATTTCCCATATCCTACAAGCATCCAAATTTCTACATATAAGTTTAGGTGCATCTATTCTATAAGCAAACCTAATTAAAGAGTCATCGGGAATTTACTCACTCAGCCATGCGGATCAAACAAAGTAATCCGGGATAGGTTGTCTCCCCAGAGCTGGGTCCCTTGGACATCGCAAATACGATACTATAAGGATTTGAAATAAAACCTAGAAAACTAAGCTAAAACCCTTAAGTTATACTTTTGACTTGGTTTCATAATTTTTTTTCCCGGTTTTACTTAAAAGTTCAATCGCTTATAACTTTCTTGTTTTAGATCCGATTTTTTATGTTTTTATAGTCACTCTTCATCATTTTTGAGTGTACTTTAACGTGGTGAGGTTAGACTTTTGAAACGATGCATGCAAATTTGTCCATGGGTGAGACCCAGTAGCGATCCTCATGTTTTGGAATGCTTTTGGGCTTTGTTTAGTAAATGGGCTTTTTTGTAACTTAAGAAATCCTTTGGGCTTGGTCTTAAGATTTTATCCTAAGCTCAAAATACTCCTTGAGATCAGATTTACAACTTTGATTTATACTCCTAAGACTAACAACCACTTCATGGACTCTTTAGTGGGCTTAAGTTGTCAAATGGGCTTGTTTTTTATTCAAACTAATGTTAGTGGCTTTGTTGGGCTTATGGAGTCTTAGGTGGATTTCTTATGGGCTTCAAAACAACCTTTCTTAATGTTTTAAAGTGCTGGTCAAAATTTTATTGAAGGCCCAACTTAGAGTTCTAGGCTCGTTCTAAGAGTTTTAGGCTCGGTTTTAAGTTTTAGGCTTTGTATACTTACCATACTTGCTTTGATTAATCTTTTCACTTTGTTCATTTACTTTTATCATATTTTTAAGCATCTTTTTCCCATGTTCTAGATCTGGTCGTGATGATTCCAAGGGGTTCTCACTTGGTTTTTCGACTTGTTTCATCATTTCCTTAAGTTTAGGTGTTAGATCATGCACTTAAATTACTTGTATCCAAATCTTAACTTAACTTTTCTTCCATAAGATGATTCTTTAACTCATGCTTCACACAAAGAAATAGGAGATCTTACACTTATTACAACTTCCATATCATAGCTCATGTCATACAAAGTTAATTTCTTCATAAAAGCTTCATGTAATGGATCTTCCTTTACCTAAGGTTAAGTTTGAGCATCTTTAACTTAATAGAAATGGAAATAACATCTAAATGGTTCACATGTCTTCCATGTCCAGCATGATGTCTCCTCATTCATGTACACATTTCATGATTTTCTTAACTTAAAATCTTCCATTCTAAGTGTTAAACATATATCTTTACATAACATCAACTTAGCATGCTCATAATTCAATTTTCATGTAAAGGGATTCACAAGCATACTTCTTAAGGTGGTCTAGCTATTTTATCATCTTATGTCATGCTAATATCTTCATGAAAACATGGTCCCCTAACATGTAACACTAAACCACTAACACGTAACACTAAACCACTAACACAAAGAAACAACTTACTTGTCTTAAAAGCGTAGAAACGGTGGTTGTGCAACTAAGTACCCTCTTATGTTCCTTGTTTTTCCTTCTTCTTCTTACAAGCTCCTTTGGAACTAAAGTCTTGATCTTTGAAGTGGGGCTTTGAGGATATTTTAAAGTTCCTAAAAGTGGTTTTTGAAGTTGACAAATAGAGGGCACAAAATAAAGCTTGTTGCCGTGAGTATGGAAGTAAAAATGGTGCCGGCAATGTTGGGAATTTGTGGAGTTAGATTTCTTCTTTTGATTTGTGTTTAAATTGAGAGAAAAAGAAGTGAAAATGAGAGTAAAAGAGGGAGAGAGTGGCAGATTTTGAATGAGAAAAGAAGTGTGTGGAAGAAGCTTTAATTGATTGTCTTATAGTTTACACAAAAGTCAACAATTGCAACTATTAATGATGTAAGCATTAAGGGGTGAATAGTGATGTGTAAGAGAAAGTGATTGATGGTTGAAAGACAAGAGCATGGCCCCCCTTTCTTCCTTGTTTAAATCTGCCATTTAAAGTCCCTTTGGGTCATGGAATGGTCTTGTCTCATTTAATGAAGTTAAGCATATGAAATCTTATGAAAAATTGTCCATATGTAGTATAAGTGAAGGGGTGATAAGGAAAGTATCTTATCATTAGATTTTGATAAGTTATCGATTGATAAATGATTCCAACTCTCAATTGATAAGTTATCTAAAGTGATTGGTTGATCTACTTATTGAAGTGTAAGGCTTGAACATGAAGATAAGAGCATGGCCTTATAGAAAATTGTTTTTAGGTTTTCATCTTGCATTGTTTTGTAATTTATGATTTGATTTTTATAAAATTTTGAAATTTTCTAAAGTTGAATGAACTTATTCAAATTACATTATCGATTAATTACTTAGGGTTAAAATTCTTTAATGGTTTTAAGGTTTAGGGTTTTAAATGACTTTAGAGTTTGCAGTTCTTTAAGCTCGTAAACTCGGGTTTTATTGATAATTGGTTTTTGAATTGGAAAATTTTAATTTGTTTCTAAATATAAGCTTAAGTTTTTAGTTTAGTTGATCATTGGGAACGTTTGGATAGTACTTTTAATTGAATCATGGGCACACTAAAAGTAAGGTTTATATTTATCAATCGATAAGTTATTTAGGATGATTGGTTGGTTTACTTATTCATGTGTACAAATCTTATGTATGAAGATAAGGAGATTGTCTGATATGAAATTCTTTTGGAGTTTGTCTCTTAAATTGATTTGTAAGTTATGATTTAATTTTTATAAAATTATGAAAAATTATAGAATTTATTAAAATTATTCAAATTAAATTCTTAATTAGCTGGTTAAGGTACAAGTCCTTAATTGTTTTAGGGTTTTGGGTTTAGACTCTATGGTTCTCGTATTCAAGTTTTATCAATAATAGTGTTTTGAATTGGAAAAATTAAATTCATTTTTAAATGTAAACTTAAATTCCTAGCTTAGTTTATCCTTGGGATCATTTGGGAAGTATTCTTAGTTGAATCACAAGTCCGCTAAAAGTAGGGTTTACAATTTATCCATATATAACATGGCTTATAAGTGAACATAAGGGAATTGTCTTATATGAAATTCTTTTAGGCTTTGGTTCTCAAATTAATCTATAGGTTGTGATTTGTTTCTTAAGGAATTTTAGAGTTTCTTAAAGTTGAATAAAATTTATTCAAATTATATTTTTAATTATTTATTTATGGCTATAAGTCCCTGATTATCCTAAGGTTTAAGATTCGAGTGAGTTTAGGTATGTTTTAGAGTTCGAGTGAGATTATGTATCTTTTAGGGTTTTTCACCAACTCGGGAATAATTTACTTACACTTAGGAGCTTAAGAATCAATTGGCTTAATTATTTAGAAACACCGCTTTATTATGCAACATATAGATATATATATCATATGATAGATTAAGAAAAGGAAATTGCTTAATAATATATTTATATATATATATATATACATATTGTGGGGTTACTTATGTATGCAAGTAAAATAATTTTTTGTAAATTTATTAATTTATTTCTTTAACTAGCTTAGTTTTATTGTTTATTATTACTTGAAATAATCCTTGATTTGTTTGTTATCAGTTTTATATGATTTCCCAAAACTATTGATAATTTTATTAATTTATGGCTTTTCAAGCATTAAGATAATTTTATAGAGTTTTAAAAATTTTTATGATTTGATATTTATGGTTTCTGTTAAGTTTAGGTTTTCATTTTTTTTAAAAGTATGCACATATAGAGATTAGGGTTTTCTTACATGATCAGGGTTTCCAAATTGTATCATTGGGTCTTTCAAGTTCGTTTTAAGTTCTAAGTTCAAAATTTTAGTTAGTTTTCATTTTATGTAGTTTTGTCGACTTAGGGAAATGTCTACAACACTCAAGTCAAACACTATGTTCAAAAGGTTAAATTCACGAAGTCTACAGTAGGTCATCCAACGTGAGCATTCGTTATTCTAGAAAGAAGCATATGTTATTTAGGAGTCGTGGTGCTCTTAGGGATAGGAACTTTGCATTTTCAAATCGTTAAATCAAGTAATCCGTTGTCTTTGTAGCAAAGATTCTACTTAAACTTTTTAAGAATAAGATGACGGATCTTGACATAACCGAGTGATCCTTGTTTCTAGGAGTTTTCATTATGCTTTGGTTTCGAAATCTAGTTAAGCATGATCCTAAAATCGAAGAATTCATCTTATTGAGAACAAATGTTATTCAAGATGTTCCGTTGAACCCTCAAAAAATGGATCCTAGCTACTTTGAATCGTGAAGGCAAGTAATCCTTACTATAGGAGGTTTGTTTACTCATCCAGAATCCTCGGCTATTCTCGAAACAAGCTCTTGCTTTTTAAGCATCGTTGTTTCCTTCGGATTTAGAAATTTAGTCATCTTCAGTCGTAAAATCAAGTAATTCGACTTTTTATGGTCAAATGTTTTTCAACAAGTTCATTAGAATCCTTAAATCATGAACCTTGGGTATCTCTATATTAAAACCTTGTTGTCCATCTTCTAGGGAATGTAGGTCATCCAACGTGAGCATTCGTTATTCTAGAAAGAAGCATATACGATTTAGGAGCCGCGGTGCACTTTGGGATTGGAGCTTTGCATTTTCTAAATCGTTAAATCAGGTAATCCTTTGTCTGCATAGTTCAGATTCTTCTAAAACTTTTTATGAATAAGATAACGGATCTTGACTTTCTCAAAAATGAAATCGAGTAATCCTTGTTTTTAGGAGTTTTCATTATGCTACGGTTCCGAGATCTGGTTGTGCTTGATACTCAAATCGAGGAATGCATCTTATGAGAACAAATGTTATTCCAAATGTTCCGATGAACCCTTAGAAAACAGACCCTAAATACTCCCAACCGTAAGGGCAAGTAATCCTTATTTTAGGAGATTTGTTTATTCATCCAAAATCCTTGGCTATTCTCAAAAGAAGCTCTTGCCTTTTAAGCGCTGCTGTTTCCTTCGGATTTGGAAATTTAGTTATCCTCAGTCGCAAAATCAAGTAATTCAACTTTTTATGGTCTAATTTTTTTCAACAAGTTCCTTAGAATCTTTAAATTACAAACCTCGGCTATCTCAATAGTAAAACCAAGTTGTCCATCTTGTTGGGAACATAGGTCATCTGACGTGAGTATTCATTATTCCAGAAAGAAGCATATGCTATTTAGGAGCCGTAGTGCTCTTGGGGATTGGTACTTTGTATTTTCTAAATCGTTAAATCAGGTAATCCTTTGTATGCATTGGTAGGAATCTTCTAAAACATTTTATGAATAAGATGACGAATTTTCACATTCTCAAACAAGAAACCGAGTAATCCTTGTTTTAAGGAGTATTCGTTATGCTTCAATTTTGAAATCTGGTTATGCTTGATACTGAAATCAAGGAATCAATCTTATTGAGAACAAATGTTATTCCAAATGTTCCGATGAACCCTCAGAAAATGGACCTTGACTACTCCCATCCATGAGGGCAAGTAATCCTTATTTTAGGAGATTTGTTTATTCATCTAGAATCCTTGGCTATTCTCAAAAGAAGCTCTTGCTTTTTAAGTACTGTTGTAAACCCCGCGAAGTTAGCTTTCTATGTATAGAAACAAACGTCTAAACTGTAGATAATTTCCCGAACTCAAAAGAGCCAGTGAGATTTAAAACCAATGAAAATCTCAATCCAAAACCTAAAGTGGATACGAAAAACCTTAAATCATCAATTGAATCCCTAACTACATACGAAGACCCTAAAACCTCGAACCTCATCAAAACCCTAAGATGACAATCGAAGATTTAATCGCGTAAGAATATATGAAACCCTAAATGTGTAAAAACATTAGAGATGGTGCCTTAAAGTAATAAGAACCCTAAAACCATAACTTTAAGGATATAAAAGCACTAATTCACCATGATATACCCTAAAACCCTAATTGATAATATAATGCTTATATTTTGCCAAATCATTAGTAAAAGGTTAGAGATGACCCTCAATCATGCATAAACATTTAGAATGCTTAAATGATCCCCTAGAAACTAAGATAATGAATCATAGATTACATTTATGTCTTAAGTATATGATTAGGATAGTCTCACTTAGAGTTAGGGTTATAGTTGAAGATTAGGTTAAATGTAGTAAACCTTAATACCCTAAATGACATTTTTCATCTTAATTACACTAAATAGTTTACCAAATGATGTTTATAGGTTATAAATACTTAAAGTAAGATCTCATCATCTACTCTTACTAATCAATTCATCAAATACCTCATTTCCTCTTATTTCCTTCATTTTTTCCCTTAATTTCCCTTAAACTTTACATTATGTACACAAAATTACATAAGCTTAAGGAGAGTTGACCAAGTCAACACTTTGAAAAAGTCAACAAAAGACTAAAGAGATAAAGAAAATATCTCTTACTTAATGATGGCTTTTCTTTTCTTCCTTTTTGATTTTTTTCTCCTCCTTCTCTCTTCAATTGCCGTCCACAATTTCTCCCCTCTAGGTCCCACCATTTGCCTTCTTCCATGATGAAAACAAAACAAAAGAAACAAAACAAAAACAATCCTCCATTGCCGTGAGCTTCATCTCCTCCCTTCACTTTCATTTCTTCACCTTTTGCCTCCTTAAATCCAACACATCTAAAGGTATGTACTTAACTTACTTTATGTTGGTTTATGTTATTCATTAGTTAGTTAATTAGGTAGATTAGATAAGTAATTATGTGTTTAGTTTTGTCTTGAAGAAGAGGGAGCAAAGTTCCCATCTTTAGGTGTAGGAATTAGGAATTGTGAAGAAGAAGAAAGGAAGACATGAGTATAAGTCTATAAGTATGTATACATAAGGGTATGCTAGAGATATACATGTATAAATGCCTTTACACATAAGTTTTGATTATGTACATAACCTCAATTTGAACATCTACTAACTATACATACATAAGCCATGTTAAATATACCCTTAAAATACAAAAAGAATGGAATTGTGAAGATTTCTTAAGAGGGTAAATAAGGCATACGAATTTTAGTATAAAAATACGTATCCCACCGTATAGGTATATGAATAGGTATATATGTATAAATACGGTATAAACCTAAGTAGATGTATAAGTATATGTATGTATAAAGTATAAGTACATAAGTATACATATTAGTATGTTATGAGTGTAGGTAGGTATAAAACATATGTATATGTATAAGTACTTAATTACATATATATTTACATGTAATAAATGGATTACATAAGCCATGACATCATCAAAACATTACATAAGCCATGACATCATCAATTGATTACATAAGTGATGATGTAAGCATAGGTTTATAAAAGAAGAAATAATAAGATTACATAAGCACATAACATAGGTATATACATGTATTTAGAAGTCGAAAATTCCTTAAACCCTAATACACCTCTTAGATTGAATTAAACTTAATCAAGTATGTAAATTAGTAGCACTAATGTAAAATTTTCTAAGTGTAAGAATCAAATAGCTAATTCGATCATTAAATCCTAAACTAGGGCATAAACATAAATAATAAGAGTAATTAAACTTGAATAAGATAAAATTTCAATAAATTTAACCCATATCATAAAACATGGGTCTTAACGTCCAAAACGAACATTACCGTGTGAACGTGCATCCGAAAACGATGAAAAACGACTATAAGTTCGCAAATATCGGAATCAGAACAAAAAGATTACAAAATACATAAAGGAAGCCTCATACCTTACTAATATAAGAAAATAGTTACTATTAATCTCATGGAGCATGGTAACCCTATACATACTATACTCAGGTTATATTGGAGGAAAACTAGATAAACGACGATAGACTTTTAGTTGACTAAGGAGTCTGAATTTTCAGAACACTTATAAGGTTTACCATTTTGATTTAGGCGTTCGATATCGAGTCCTGGAAACCCTAAAGGCTTGGAGAATGAGCAATAATCCAGGTGAGGGAATTCTGATGACCTGCTACTTGCTTGTATGTGTTATTTGTATGATGTTTTGTTGTTTGCTATTGCTTGAATGTTTGAATGACTGTTCTGTTTGTATGCCATCATCTGTGTGATCACCTTTTTAAGTTGATAAATATAAATGTCTGACCCAAATAACCGGTTCTACTCGTTGCATGTCTATGACTTGGTAAAGGTATGAATGGAGAGTGCTAGCCTTGCAAAAATCTTAAGAAAAGTATTTTGGCAAAAGCTTTTATAACCTTAAACAAATTTTTGCATGATCGCTGTAAGGGCTTGTGGAGCCATAAATAGTATTTTTAACGTTAAGGCAAAGCTAGCATGGGTTCTCCACTTGATAGCGAGAGGACTCACTTTATTGTGCCTGAAAGGCCTTGGTTATTTTTGGTTGCGAGAGGACTCGCATGTTTGTGCCCGAGTGGCCTTGGAGGGTGGATAGTCCTAATTCGGACTCTCCCTATTTGGATTGAAATTCTTTTCTCGGCTAAGGTAATAGTCGAGTTTTTCCTAGTGGGGTGGTGCCCCTAGGTAGCCTCTGCGGGTAAGCTGAGGTGCCCTGTGCGGGTAAGTACAGGGGATAATCGAAGTGTGGACGACGTAATTCTACACCTTCCATAGTTCCGGACTCCTATGGATGTGTTGTTTGCATTCATTACGCTTGCATTCATTATGTATGTAGATAGCTTGCTTGCATGTGTGATAATAATGTGTGAAAACTTGTCTGACCGATGGTGGTGAGGAACGAACTCACTGAGCTGTTTTATGCTCATTCCCCCTTAGTTTTCTTTGCAGGTTTACATACGATGGGATTGGGATATGTCTCGAGTGCTGAGTGCGAGATGAAGATATGTACATTAGTATTAGAAGTAGCTGAGTACTTTTTAGATGATACATAGATATTCTTTGTAGAAAATATTTATTTATTAAATCTTACTATAATGTGAGTATATCCTGTCTTATTATTTGGTAGGGGATACCGATTCTCTGCGGTTCTGAGGAACTGTGGGATACCGGATATCCATAGTTATTTATAATTATATATTATGTCATGTTATAATAAATTAATTACTTGAAAATCATTAACCTTAGTGATTAATCATTTAGAGACTTGCAATCTCTGACTTGCAAGGCGGTTTTCATATCATGAGTGTACACATGTTATGAAAATTTTAGGTAATCCTACTAGGCCCCCTTTAGGGTCCTGACAGCTGTTGTTTCCTTCGGATTTGGAAATTTAGTCATCCTCAGTCGCAAAATCAAGCAATTCGACTTTTTATGGTCTAATGTTATTCAACAAGTTCCTTAGAATCCTTAAATTACGAACCTCGGATATCACGATAGTAAAACCATATTGTCCATCTTGTTGGGAACATAGGTCATTCGACGTGAGCATTCGTTTTTCTAGAAATAAGCATATGCTATTTGGGAGACACATTACTCTTGGGGATAGGAACTTTGCATTTTACAAATCGTCAAATTTGGTAATCCGTTATCTACGTAGCTAAGATTCTTCTAAAACTTTTTATGAATATGGTGACCGATCTTGACATTCTCAAACATGAAACCAAAAAATCCTTGTCATTATGAGTTTTCGTTATACTTCGGTTTCGAAATCTTGTTATGCTTGATCCTGAAATCAAATTATTCATTATATTGGGAACAAATATTATTCCAAATGTTCCGATGAACCCTCATAAAACGGACCCTAGCTACTCTGAATCGTAAAGGCAAGTAATCCTTATTTTAGGAGATTTGTTTATTCATCCAGAGTCCTTGGCTATCCTCGAAAGAAGCCCTTGCTTTTTAAGCGTCATTGTTTCCGTTGGATTTAGAAATTTAGTCGTCCTCAGTCGCAAAATCAAGTAATTCCACTTTTTACGGTCTAATGTTTTTCAACAAGTTCGTTAGAATCCTTTAATTACGAACCTTGGCTATCTCGATAGTAAAACCAAGTTATCCATCTTGTTAGGAACGTAGGTCATCCGACGTGAGTATTCGTTATTCTAGAAAGAAACATATGCTACTTGGGAGTCGCAGTGCTCTTGGGACTTTGCATTTTCTAAATCGTTAATTCAAGTAATCCTTTGTCTATGTTGCTGGGATTCCTTTAAAACTTTTTATGAACATGATGACCGATCTAGACATTCTTAAACATGAAACCGAGAAATCCTTATCATTATGAGTTTTCATTATGCCTCGGTTTCGAAATCTGGTTATGCTTAATACTAAAATCAAAGAATCCATGTTATTGAGAACAAATTTTATTGCAGATGTTCCGATGAATCCTCAGAAAATGGACCCTGGCTACTCTGAATCGTGAAGGTAAGTAATCCTTATTTTAGGAGATTTGTTCATTCATCCAGAACCATCGGCTATCCTCGAAAGAAGCCTGTGCGTTTGAAGCGTCATTGTTTTTATCGGATTTGGAAATTTAGTCATCTTCAGTCGCAAAATCAAGTAATTCAACTTTTTGTGGTCTAATGTTTTTCAATAAGTTCCTTAGAATCCTTAAATTACGAACCTAGGCTATTACAATAATAAAACCATGTTGTACATCTTGTTAGGAACGTAGGTCATCCGATGTGAGCTTTCGTTATTCTAGAAATAAGCATATGCTATTTGGGAGCTGTGTTGCTCTTTGGGATAAGAACTTTGCATTTTTCAAATCATTAAATCTGGTAATTCGTTGTTTTCGTAGCTAAGATTCTTCTAAAACTTTTTATGAATAAGATGACGGATCTTGACTTTCTCAAACTTGAAACCAAGTAATCCTTGTTTTTAGGAGTTTCCGTTATGCTTCGGTTTCGAATTTTGGTTATGATTGATACTCAAATCGAGGAATGCATCTTATTGAGAACAAATGTTATTCTAGATGTTCCGATGAACCCTCAGAAAACAAACCTTGACTACTCCCAACCGTGAGGGCAAGTAATCTTTATTTTAGGAGATTTGTTTATTCATCCAGAATCCTTGGCTATTCTCAAAAGAAGCTCTTGCTTTTTAAGTGCTGTTGTTTCCTTCGGATTCGAAAATTTAGTCATCCTCAGTCGCAAAATCAAGTAATTCGACTTTTTATGGTCTAATGTTTTTCAACAAGTTCCTTAGAATCCTTAAATTACGAACCTCGACTATTTCGATTGTAAAACCAAGTTGTCCATCTTGTTGGGAATGTAGGTCATCCGACGTGAGCATTCGTTATTCTAGAAATAAGCATATGCTATTTGGGAGTCGCGGTGCTCTTAGGGATAGGAACTTTGCATTTTCCAAATCGTTAAATCAGGTAATCCGTTGTCTGCATAGCTAGGATTCTTCTAAAACTTTTTATGAATAAGATTGTGGATCTTGACATTCTCAAAGAAGAAACTGAGTGATCATTGATTTTAAGAGTTTTCGTCATGCTTCAATTTTGATATTTGGTTATGCTTGATACTGAAATCAAAGAATCCATCTTATTGAGAACAAATTTTCTTGGATATGTTTTGATGAACCCTTAGAAAATGGACCTTGGCTACTCTCAATCGTGAAGGCAAGTAATCCTTATTTTAGGAGATTTGTTTATTCATCCAGAATCCTCGGCAATCCTCGAAAGAAGCCCTTGCATTTTGAGCGTCGTTGTTTCCTTCGGATTTGAAAATTTTGTTATGCTCAGTCGCAAAATCATGTAATTCAACTTTTTATGGTCTAATGTTTTTCAACAAGTTCATTAGAGTCCTTAAATTACGAACCTCGGCTATCACGATAGTAAAACCATGTTGTCCATCTTGTTGGGAACGTAGGTCATCTGACATGAGCATTCGTTATTCTAGAAATAAGTATATGCTATTTGGGAGTTGTGATGCTTTTGGGGATGAGAACTTTGCAATTTCTAAATCGTTAAATCAGGTAATTCTTTGTATGCATTGCTAGAATTCTTCTAAAACTTTTTATGAATAAGATGACGGACATTCACATTCTTAAACATGAAACTAAGTAATCCATGTCTTAAGGAGTATTCGTTATGCTTTTCGTTTCGAAATATGATTATGCTGGATACTAAAATCAAAGAATCTATCTTATTGAGAACAAATTTTATTGCAGATGTTTCGATGAATCCTCAGAAAACGGACCCTAGCTACTCTGAATCGTGAAGGTAAGTAATCCTTATTTTAGGAGATTTGTTTATCCATCCAGAATCCTCGGCTATCCTCAGAAGAAGCCCATGCTTTTTAAGCTTCGTTATTTCCATCGGATTTGGAAATTTAGTCATCCTCAATCGCAAAATGAAGTAATTTGACTTTTTATGTTCTATTGTTTTTCAACAAGTTCCTTAGAATCCTTAAATTACAAACTTCGGCTATCACGATAGTAAAAACATGTTGTTCATCTTGTTGAGAACATAGGTCATTCGATGTGAGCATTTGTTATTCTAGAGATAAGCATATGCTATTTGGGAGCCGCATTACTCTTTGGGATAGGAACTTTGCATTTTCCTAATCATTAAATCTGGTAATCCGTTGTCTGTGTAGTTAGGATTCTTCCAAAACTTTTTATGAATAAGATGACAGATCTTGACTTTCTTAAACTTGAAACCGAGTAATCCTTGTTTTTAGGAGTTTCCGTTATGCTTCGGTTTTGAATTCTAGTTATGATTGAACCTAAAATCAAAGAATCCATCTTATTGAGAACAAATGTTATTCCAAATGTGATGAACCCTCAGAAAATGGACCTTGGCTACTCTCAATCGCAAAGGCAAGTAATCCTTATTTTGATAGATTTGTTTATTCATCCAGAATCCTTAGCTATCCTCGAAAGAAGCCCTTGCTTTTTAAGTGTCGTTGTTTCCATCAGATTTGGAAATTTAGTCATCCTCAATCTCAAAATCAAGTAATTCGACTTTTTATGTTCTAATGTTTTTCAACAAGTTCCTTAGAATCCTTAAATTACGAACCTCGGCTATCTCGATAGTAAAACCAAGTTGTCCATCTTGTTGGGAACGTAGGTCATCCAACGTGAGTAGTCATTATTCTAAAAGGAAGCATATGCTATTTGGGAGCAGCGGTGCTCTTGGGGATAAGGACTTTGAATTTTCCAAATCGTTAAATCAAGTAATCCATTGTCTGTGTAGCTAGGATTCTTGTAAAACTTTTTTCGAATAAGATGACGAATCTTAACATTCTCAAAGAAGAAACCGAGTGATTGTTGATTTTAGGAGTTTTTGTCATGCCTCGATTTCAAAATCTGGTTATGCTTGATACTGAAATAAAAGAATCCATCTTATTGAGAACAAATTTTATTGCAGATGTTCTAATGAACCCTCAGAAAACAGACCCTGGCTACTCTCAATTGTGAAGGCAAGTAATCCTTATTTTAGGAGATTTTTTTTATTCATCTAGAATCCTCAACTATTTTCGAAAGAAGCCCTTGTGTTTTAAGCATCATTGTTTCTTTCAGATTTGAAAATTTAGTCATCCTCTATCGCAAAATCAAGTAATTCAGCTTTTTATGGACTAATATTTTTCAACAAGTTCATTAGAGTCCTTAAATTATGACATTCGACTATCTCGATAGTAAACCATGTTGTCCATCTTGTTGGGAACGTAGATCATCTGACGTGGGCATTCATTATTCCAGAAAGAAGCATATGCTATTTAGGAGCCGCGGTGCTCTTGGGGATGGGAACTTTGCATTTTCTAAATCATTAAGTTAGGTAATCCTTTGTATGCATTGCTAGGATTCTTCTAAAACTTTTTATGAATAAGATGACGGATCTTAACATTCTCAAACATGAAACTGAGTGGTCTTTGTTTTAAGGAGTATTCATTATGCTTCGGTATCGAAATCTGGTTATGCTTGATATTGAAATCAAAGAATCCATCTTATTGAGAACAAATTTTATTGCAAATGTTCCGATGAACCCTAAGAAAATGGACCCTGGTTACTCTTAATCGTGAAGGTAAGTAATCCTTATTTTAGGTGATTTGTTTATTCATCCAGAATCCACAACTATCTTCGGAAGAAGCCCGTGCATTTTAAGCGTCATTGTTTCCATCGGATTTGGAAATTTCATCATCCTCAATCACTAAATCAAGTAATTCGACTTTTTATGGTCTAATATTTTTCAACAAGTTCCTTAGAATCCTTAAATTAAGAACCATGACTATCTTGATAGTAAAACCAAGTTGTCCATCTTGTTGGGAATGTTAGTCATCTGACGTGAGCATTCATTATTCTAGAAAGAAGCATATGTTATTTGGGAGCCGCGGTACTCTTAGGGATAGGAACTTTGCATTTTCCAAATCGTTAAATTAGGTAATCATTTGTCTGCGTAGCTAGGATTCTTCTAAAACTTTTCATGAATAAGATGACGGATCTTAACATTCTCAAAAATGTAACTGAGTAATCTGTGTTTTTAGGAGTTTTTGTTATGCTTCACTTTCGAAATATGGTTATGCTTGATACTGAAATCAAAGAATCCATCTTATTGAGAATAAATTTTATTGCAGATGTTCCGATGAACCCTTAGAAAATGGACCCTGGCTACTCTCAATCTTGAAGGCAATTAATCCTTATTTTAGGAGATTTGTTTATTCATCCAAAATCCTATTGTTTCCTCGAAAGAAGCCCTTCCTTCTTAAGCATCGTTGTTTCCATTGGATTTGGAAATTTAGTCATCCTTAGTCTCAAAATCAAGTAATTCGACTTTTTATGTTCTAATGTTTTTCAACAAGTTCCTTAGAATCCTTAAATTACGAACCTCAGCTATCTTAATAGTAAAACCAAGTTGTCCATCTTGTTGGGAACGTAGGTCATCCGACGTAAGCATTCGTTATTCTAGAAAGAAGCATATGCTATTTGGGAGCTGCGGTTCTCTTGGGGATAGGAACTTTGCATTTTCCAAATCGTTAAATCAGGTAATCCGTTGTCTACGTAGCTAGGATTCTTCTAAAACTTTTTTTGCATAAGATGACAGATCCTGACATTCTCAAAGAAGAAACCGAGTGATCGTTGATTTTAGGAGTTTTTGTGATGCTTCAATTTCGAAATCTGGTTATGTTTGATACTGAAATAAAAGAATCCATCTTATTGAGAATAAATTTTATTATAGATGTTCCGATGAACTCTTAGAAAACGAACCCTAGCTACTCTCAATCATGAAGGCAAGTAATCCATATTTTAGGAGATTTGTTTATTTATCTAGAATCCTCGGCTATCCTTGTAGCGACCCTAAGAGGGGCCTAGTAGTATTTGTAGCGACCCTACGAGGGGCCTAGTAGTATTGCCTAAAATTTCCATATCACGTGTGCACCCATGATAAGAAAATCGCCTTGCAAGTCAGAGATTGCAAGACTCTAAATAGTTATTTGCTAGAGTCTTCAATTTTAGTTCATTGACTCATTACATAATATATATAATTATGGATATCCAATTTTTCCACAATTCCTCAGAATCGCAGAGAATCAGTATCCCCTACCAAGATAGTGAAATAAGATAAACAATTCCAGAAAATTCTAAACTTACTAAAGACACTAAACTTGATTGAAATATTAGTTATTTTTTAGAACATTCTAAATTAACTACACAAGCTTTTCATCATACTGATTCAATGGTAGCACTCTGCACTCGATTCTTATCCCATTCCCAACTATCGATCAACCTGTAAGGAAAAGAACTGTTGGGGTGTAAGCTTACGCTTAGTGAGATAATTACCCTCATCAATACCACATGGCAAAATTTATTATATGCACAATCACATGAATGCATGAACAATTAGTATGCCAAACAACGCACGCAGTGACCTAGGAATTGCATACGACTCAGAATTACGCCCCCTGAAGTTGGGGTTTAGAGATAATTAACCGACCCAAACCAAAATCTGGGTTCTAGACCTTGGGTTTTATTTCATTTGCACTATCGTGCTCAAGCCAAAACAAAACTCTCTATATATATATGTATACTTCCTTTACCAAAATCAAATTATATGTTTAAAATCCTAAGTCCAGCGGAGTGGTGGCCTCCGCAATCCACAATCATACGCCTTAAGCAGAAGCCACAAGACTCGGCCCTTCGCCGATGGTTGCCATCTCCCGACGCCTAGTAAGCCCATCAGCTTAAGACAGAGACTCAATATATATGATGGCATAGCTAGTGCCCAATCCTGCAGGAAACTCGTATTCCTGTGAGTCCCTTCCCATCTTCTGCATGAAGCGGTAGTCGGTGTTATCCGTATGCAATATGGGGTATGCATGATTCATTTTGATTTCTTAATCATAAAGTGGTTAACTTGATTTTCAAGGTGATCAGACAATTTCATTCCATACAATTCACATGTATATATAATGCAAGAAATTCCCATTACTAGATATAATTAACAAATCATCACATTCATCCAAAGATTCATACCCATGCATTTCCCATATCCCACAAGCATCCAAATTTATATATATAAGTTTAGGTGCATCTATTCTACAAGCAAAATCAAGTAAAGAGTCATCGGGAATTTACTCACTCAGCCATGCGGATCAATCAAAATAATCTGGGATAGGTCGTCTCCCCAAAGCCGAGTCCCCTGGACATCGCAAATACGATACCATAAGGATTTGAAATAAAACCTAGAAAACTAAGCTAAAACCCTTTAAGTTATACTTTGGACTTGGTTTCATAATTTTTCTCGGTTTTACTTAAAAGTTCAATCGTGTATAACTTTCTCGTTTTAAATCTGATTTTTATGATTTTATTGTCAATCTTCATCGTTTTTGAGTGTACTTTAACGTGATGAGGTTATATTTTCGAAATGAGGCATACAATTCTGTCCATGGGTCAGAACAGTAGCATTCCTCATGTGTTGGAGTGCTTTTGGGCTTTGTAGGTAAATGGGCTTTTCGATAACTTGAGTAATCCTTTGAGCATGGTCTTAAGATTTTATCCTAAGCTTAAAATACTCTTTGAGATCAGATTTACAACTTTGATTTATATTCCTAAGGCTAACAATCACTTCTTGGGCCCTTTAGTAGGCTTAAGTTGTCAAATGGGCTTGTTTTTTGTTCAAACTAAAGTTAGTGACTTTGGTAGGCTTATGGAGCCTTAGGTGGATTTCTTATGGGCTTCAAAACAACCTCTCTTGACACTTGAACGTGCTGGTCAAATTTTTATTGAAGGCCTAACTTAGAGTTCTAAGCTTGTTTTGAGAGTTTTAGGCTTTGTATGCTTATCATACTTGCTTTGGTTAATCTTTTCACTTTGTTCATTCACTTTTATCATATTTTTAGGCTGCTTTCTCCCATGTTCCAGATCTGTTCATGATAGTTCCAAGGGGTCCTTACTTGGTTTTTCAACTTGTTTCATCATTTCCTTAAGTTTAGGTGGTAGATTATGCACTTAGATTACTTATGTCCAAATCTTAACTTAAGTTTTCTTCCATCAAACGATCCTTTAACTCATGTTTCACATAAAAGATCTTATACTTAATAAAACCTCCATATCATAGCTCATGTCATACAAAGTTAGTTTCTTCATAAAACCTCATATGACGGATTTTTCTTTGACTTAAGTCTAGATTTGAGCATGTTTAACTTAATGGAAACAAAATCAACATCCAAATGACTATGGAACCCTTACATCCAGCATGCTTATCCTCCATTAAAGTTCTCATTTCAAGATTTTCTTAACTTAAAATCTTCCATTCAAAGCATTAAACAAATGTCTTTACAAAACATCAACTTTACATGCTCATGTTTCAACTTCATGTAAAGGTTTCATGGTTTGTTTCTTAAAATGATTTTTGGTGTTATAACAACTTAAACCTTACTCATATCTTCAAGAAATCCAAGTCTCCTAACATAAATACTAATCCACACATCACAAGAACACTTACTTGTTCTTAACGCAAACTTTGGTTATTGTGCACTAAGGTTCCACTTAAGCTCTTAACTTTGCCTCCTGCTTTTTGCTACCTTTTGGAACCCGAATCTTTTGGTCTTTTGGAATGAGGTTTATGGAAGATTCTAATGGTCTTAAAAGGTCTTAGATGGTGAAGGAAAATGACACAAGAACAAAAGAAAAAGAAAATGCCGTGAGTGAAGCTTCAAGAATGGAAGAAAAGTTGATTTTGTGGGGTAAGGTTGTTTCTCCTTTTTATGTTTGTTTTAAAGGAGAGAAAAATGAAAGTGAGAGAAATGATGGAGAGAGTGGCCGGTTGGAAATGGAGAGAGAATGAGTGTTTAAATGTCTTGAAAGTGTTGTCTTGTAGCTTACACAAAGTCAACAATTGCAACTCTTGATGATGTAAGCATGAATGGGTGAATAGTAATGTGTAAGAAGAAGTGATTGATGGGAGAATGACAAGTGCATGGCCCCCCTTTCTCCCCTTTTTAGATCTACCATTGGAAGTCTTTTTAGGCCATGGAGTGGTCTTGTCACATTTATTAAAGTAAGCTTATGAATTCTTGTGAAAAATTGTCCATATGTAGTATAAGTGAAGAGGTGATAAGGAAATTGTCTTATCACTAGATTTTGATAAGTTATCAATTCATAAATGATTTCAACTCTCAATTGATAAGTTATCTAAGGTGATTGGTTGGTTTACTTATTTATGTGTAAGGCTTATACATGAAGATAAGGGCATAGCCTTATAGAAAATTGTTTTAGGATTTTTATCTTACATTGTTTTGTAATTTATGATTTGATTTTTGTAGAATTGTGAAATTTTCTAAAGGTGAATGAAATTATTCAAATTAAATTATCGATTAATTATTTATGGTTAAAATTCCTTAATGGTTTTAAGGTTTAGGGTTTTAAGTAGCTTTAGAGCTCGCAGTTCTTCAAGCTCGGGTTTTATCGACAATTGGCTTTTGAATTGTAAAAATTTAATTCGTTTCTAAATATAAACTTAAGTTTTTGGTTTAGTTGATCTTTGGGAACGTTCGGAAGGTACTCTTAATCAAGTCTTAGGCCCACTAAAAGTAAGGTTTACAGTATTGCTTAGAATTTCCATATCACATGTACACCTATGATAAGAAAATCGCCTTACAAATAAGAGGTTGCAAGACTCTAAATAGTTATTCACTAGGGTCTTCAATTTTTGTTCATTGAATCATTATATATTATAAATAATTATGAATAACCATTTTTTCACAATTCCTCAAAACCGTAGAGAATTGGTATCCCCTACCAAAATAGTGAAATAAGATAAATAATTCCAGAAAATTCTAAACTTACTAAAGATACTAAACTTAATTGAAATATTAGTCATTTTCCAGAACATTCTAAATTAACTACGCAAGCTTTTCATCATACTGATTCAATGGTAGCACTCTGCACTCGATTCTTACCCCATTCCTAACTATTGATCAACCTGCAAGGAAAATAACTATTGGGTTGTAAGCTTATGCTTAGTGAAATAATTACCCTCATCAGTATTGTATGGTAAAATTTATTAGATGCATAATCATATGAATGCATGAACAATTAGTATGCCAAATAACACATGCAGTGGCTTAAGAACTGCATACAACTCAGAATTATGCCCCTTGTAGTCGGGGTTTAGAGATAATTAACCGACCCAAACCAAAATCCGGGTTCTAAACCTTGGGTTTTAATTCATTAGCACTATTGTGCTTAAATCAAAACAAAACAAAGTATATATCTACATATATATACTTTCACTACCGAATAATAAATCATATTTTCAAAATCCGAAGTCGAGCGGTGTGGTAGCCTCCACAATCCACAAACATACGCCCTAAGCAGAAGCCATAAGACTCAGCCCCTCACCGACAGTTAGCGTCTCCCGGTGCCTAGTAAGCCTATCAGCTTAGGACAGAGACTCAATATATATGATGACATAGCTAGTGCCCAATCCTATAGGAAACTCGTATTCCTGTGAGTCCCTTCCCATCTTTTGCGTGAAGCGGCAGTCGGTGTTATCCGTATGCAATATGGGGTATGCATGATTAATTTTGATTTCTTAATCGTATAAGTGATTAACTCGATTTTTAGGATGATCAGATAATTTCATTCCATACAATTCACATGTATATATAATGCAAGCAATTCCCATTACTAGATATAATTAACAAGTCATCACATTCATCCACAGATTCATACCCATGCATTTCCCATATCCCATAAGTATCCAAATTTATATATATAAGTTTAGGTGCATCTATTCCACAAGCAAAACCAAGCAAAGAGTCATCGAGAATTTACTCACTCAGCCATGCGGATCAATCAAAATAATTCGGCATAGATCGTCTCCCCAAAGCCGGGTCCCTTATACATCACAAATACGATACTATAAGGATTTGAAATAAAACCTAGAAAACTAAGCTAAAACCCTTTAAGTTATACTTTTGACTTGGTTTCATAATTCTTCCCGGTTTTACTTAAAAGTTCAATTACATATAACTTTCTCGTTTTAAATCAAATTTTTAGGATCTTATAGTCAATCTTCATCATTTTTGAGTGTACTTTAACGTGGTGAGGTTAGATTTTCATGATGAGGCACGCAAATCTATCCATGGGTCAAAACAGTAGCGATCCTCCTGTTTTGGAGTGCTTTTGGGCCTTGTTTGGTAAATGGGCTTTTTGATAACTTGAGAAATCCTTTGGGCTCGGTCTTAAGACTTTATCATAAGCTTAAAACACTCCTTGAGATCAGATTTATAACTTTGATTTATATTCCTAAGGCTAACAACTACTTCATGGGCCCTTTAGTGGGCTTAAGTTGTCAAATGGGCTTGTTTTTAGTTCAAACTAAAGTTAGTGACTTTGGTGGGCTTATGAGGCCTTAGGTGGATTTCTTATGGGCTTCAAAACATCCTCTCTTGATGTTTTAAGGTGCTGGTCAGAATTTTATTGAAGGCCCAACTTAGAGTTCTAGGTTTGTTTTGAGAGTTTTAGATTCGGTTTTGGGTTTTAGGCTTTGTATACTTACCATACTTGATTTGGTTGATCTTTTCACTTTGTTCATTTACTTTTATCATATTTTTAAGTGTCTTTTTCCCACATCCTAGATCTGTTTGTGATGATTCCAAGGGGTTCTCGCTTGGTTTTTCGACTTGTTTCATCATTTTCTTAAGTTTAGGTGTTAGATTATGCACTTAAACTACTTGTATCCAAATTTTAACTTAACTTTTCTTTCATAAGATGATTCTTTAACTCATGCTTCACAGCAAGATATAGAAGATCTTATACTTAATACAACTTCCATATCATAGCTCATGTCATGCAAAGTTGGTTTCTTCATAAAACTTCATGTGATGAATTTTTCTTTAACTTAAGTCTAGATTTAAGCAGTTTAACTTAATGGAAATAAAATCAACATCTAAATGACTATTGAACCCTCACATCCAGCATGCTCATCTTCCATTCAAGTTCTTGTTTCAAGATTTTCTCAACTTAAAATCTTTCATTCAAAGTCTTAAACAAGTCTCTTTACAAAACACCAACTGTAAATGCTTATATTTCAACTTCATGTAAGGGTTTCATGAGTTTCTTTTTTAGAATGGTCTTTGGTGTTATAACAACTTAAATCATACTTATATCTTCAAGACATCAAAGTCTCCTAACATAAGTACTAACCCCTAAAACCTTTGGGGTCCGAACGTTTCCAAAGATCAACTAAACCAAAAACTTAAGTTTTTATTTAGAAACGAATTAAATTTTTACTATTCAAAAGCCAATTGTCGATAAAACCTGAGCTTGAAGAATTGCAAGCTCTAAAGTTACTTAAAACCCTAAATCCTAAAATAATTAAGGAATTTTAACCCTAAGTAATTAATCGATAATTTAATTTAAATAATTTCATTCAACTTTAGAAAATTTCACAATTTTATGGAAATCAAATCATAAATCACAAAACAATGCAAGATGAAAACCCTAAAACAATTTCCTATAAGACCATGCCCTTATCTTCATGTCTAAGCCTTACCCATAAATAAGTAGACCAACCAATCACCTTAGATGACTTATCAATTGAGAGTTGGAATCATTTATCAATTGATAACTTATCAAAATCTAGTGATAAGATAATCTCCTTATCAACTCTTCACTTGTACTACATATGGACAATTTTTCACAAGATTTCATAAGCTTAACTTTAATAAATGAGATAAGACCACTCCATGGCCTAAAAAGACTTTAAATGGCAGATTTAGACAAGGGAGAAAGGGGGGCCATGCTCTTGTCATTCAACCATTAATCACTTCCTTTTACACATCACTATTCACCCCTTAATGCTTACATCATCAAGAGTTGCAATTGTTGACTTTGTGTAAGCTACAAGACAACACTTTCAAGACATTTAAACACCCACTCTCTCTCCATTCAAACTGGCCACTCTCTCCTTCTTTCACTCTCTTTTTCACTTCCTTTTCTCTCACTTTAAACACAAATCACAAGAAGAAATTCAACCCCACAAAAATCCTCCATTTGACCGCTACTTCTAAGTCTCACTCACAACACTCCCATTTCTTTTCTTATGTCATTTTCTTCCAACATCTAAGCTCCTTTAAAACCATTAGAACCTTCCACAAACCCCATTCCAAAGGATCAAACAACTTGGGTTTCCAAAAGGTGGCAAAAGGAGGAAGCAAAGTTAAGAGCTTAAGTGGAACCTTAGTGCACAACCACCATACTTTGCTTTAAGGACAAGTAAGTGTTTCTTGTGATATGTGGGTCAGTATTTATGTTAGGAGACTTTGATTTCTTGAAGATATAAGTAAGGTTTAAGTTGTTATAAAACCAAAAACCATTTTAAGAGACAAACTCATGAAACCCTTACATGAAGTTGAAATATGAGTATGTAAAGTTAGTATTTTGTAAAGAGACTTGTTTAAGGCTTTGAATGGAAGATTTTAAGTTGAGAAAATCTTGAAACAAGAACTTGAATGGAAGATGAACATGCTGGACGTGAGGGTTTAAAGGTCATTTGAATGTTGATTTTATTTCCGTTAAGTTAAACATGCTCAAATCTAGACTTAATTTAAGGAAAAATCCAACACATGAAGTTTTATGAAGAAACCAACTTTGTATGACATGAGCTATGATATGGAAGTTGTATTAAGTATAAGATATTCTATTTATTTGTGTGGAGCATGAGTTAAAGATTCATCTTGTGGAAGAAAAGTTAAGTTAAGATTTGGATACAAGTAGTTTAAGTGCACAATCTAACACCTAAACTTAAGGAAGTAATGAAACAAGTTGAAAAACCAAGTGAGAACCCATTGGATTCATTACGACCAGATCTGGAACATAACTAAAAGAGACTTAAAAATATGATAAAAGTAAATGAACAAAGTGAAAAGATCAACTAAATCAAGTATGGTAAGTATACAAAGCTTAAAACCCAAAATTGAGCCTAAAACTCTCAAAACAAACCTAGAACTCTAAGTTGGACCTTCAATAAAATTCTGACCAGCACCTTAAAACATCAAGAGAGGATGTTTTGAAGCCCATAAGAAATCCACCTAAGGCCTCATAAGCCTAATAAAGTCACTAACTTTAGTTTGAACTAAAAACAAGCCCATTTAACAACTTAAGCCCACTAAAAGGCCCATGAAGTGGTTGTTAGCCTTAGGAATATAAATCAAAGTTGTAAATCTGATCTCAAGGAGTGTTTTAAGCTTATGATAAAGTCTTAAAACCAAGCCTAATGGATTTCTCAAGTTATCAAAAAGCCCATTTACTAAACAAGGCCCAAAAACACTCCAACGCATGAGGAACGCTACTGTTCTGACCCATGGACAAAATTGTATACCTCATTTCGAAAATCTAACCTTACCATGTTAAAGTACACTCAAAAACGATGAAGATTGACTATAAGATCATAAAAATCAGATTTAAAACGAAAATGTTATACGCGATTGAACTTTTGGTAAAAACTGGGAAAAATTACGAAAACTAGTTAAGAATATAACTTAAGGAAAATTTACTTAGTTTCTTAAGTTTGTTTCATTTCCTTATAAAAATTATTTCAATGAGCAGGGGACACTGTTTACGGAAACGACTTGCCTCCGAATTACTTTGATTGACTCACATGACTGAGTGAGTAAATTCCCGATGACTCTTTACTTGATTTTGCTTGTAGAATAAATGCACCTAAACGTATATATATAAATTTAGATGCTTGTGGGATATGGGAAATGCACGCATATGAATTTATGGATGAATGTGATGACTTGATAATTATATATAATAATGGGAATTGTTTGCATTATATATACATGTGAATTGTATGGAATGAAATTGTCTGATCACCCTGAAAATCAAGTTAATCATTTATACGATTAAGAAATCAAAATGAATCATGCATTCCCCATATGTCATCATATATATTGAGTCTCTGTCCTAAGCTGATGGGCTTACTAGGCGCTGAGAGACGCCGACCGTCGACGAAGGGCCGAGTCTTGTGGCTTCTACTTAGGGCGTATGTTTGTAGACTGTGGGGGCCACCATACCGCTAGACTTGGGATTTTAAAAGATATGATTTGATTTTGGTAAAGGAAGTATACATATATATATATTTATATATATAGAGTTTTGTTTTGGCATGAGCACGATAGTGCAAATGAAATAAAACCCAAGGTTTAGAACTTGGATTTTGGTTTGGGTCGGTTAATTAGCTCCAAACCCTGACTTCAGGGGGCGTAATTCTGAGTCGTATGCAGTTCCTAGGCCATTGCATGCGTTGTTTGGCATACTAATTGTTCATGCATTCATATGATTGTGCATCTAATAAATTTTGTCATGCGGTATTGATAAGGGAAATTGTCTCACTAAGCATAAGCTTACACCCCAATAGTTCTTTTCCTTGTAGGTTGATCGATAGTTGGAAATGGGATAGGAATCGAGTATAGAGTACTACCATTGAATCAGTGTGATGAAAAGCTTATGTAGTTATTTTAGAATGCTCCGAAAAACGACTAATGTCTCAATTAAGTTTAGTATTTTTAGTAAGTTTAGAAATTTTTTGGAATTGTCTATCTTATTTCACTATTTTGGTAGGGGATACCGATTCTTTGCGGTTCTGAGGTATTATGGAAAAATGGATATCCATAATTATTTATATTATATAATGAGTCAATGAACTAAAATTGAAGACTTTAGCAAATAACTATTTAGAGTTTTGCATTCTCTGACTTGTAAGGCGATTTTCTTATCATAGGTGCACACGTGATATGGAAATTTTAGACAATACTACTAGGCCCCTCTTAAGGTTGCTACACGAGTTTTCTAGAGTTAAATAAAATTTATTGAAATTATATTTTTAATTATTTATTTAGGATCATAAGTCCTTAATCATCTTAGGTTTTAGGGTTGAAGAGAGTTTATTTATGTTTTAGAGTTTTTCACCAGCTCTGGAATAATTGACTAATACTTAGGAGCTTAAGGTTTAATTATTTAGGAACATTACTTTATTATGCAACATTGATATATATATATATATATATATATATATATATATCATATGATAGATTAAGAAAAGGAAATTGCTTAATAATATATTTATATATATATATATATACATATTGTGGGGCTATTTATCTATGCAAGTAAAATAATTTTTTGTAAATTTATTAATTTATTCCTTTAACTAGCTTAGTTTTAATGTTTATTATTAGTTGAAATAATCCTTGATTCGTTTGTTATCAATTTTATATAATTTCCCAAAATTATTGATAATTTTATTGATTTATTGCTTTTCAAGCGTTAAGATAATTTTATAGAGTTTTAAAATTTTTTTATGATTTGATATTTATGGTTTCTCTTAAGTTTAGGTTTACATTTTTAAAAGTACACACATGTAAGGATTAGGGTTTTCTTCAATGATAAGGGTTTCCAAATTGTATCATTGGGTCTTTCAAGTTTATTTTAAGTTCCAAGTTCAAAATTTTAGTCGATTTTCATTTTAAATAGTTTTATTGACTTAGGGAAATGTCTACGACACTCAAGTCCAACACTATGTTTAGAAGGTTAAATTTATAGAGTCTACAATCTTCGAAAGAGGCCCTTGCGTTTTAAGCATCGTTGTTTCTTTCAGATTTGAAATTTTAGTCATCTTCAGTCGCAAAATCAAGTAATTCAACCTTTTATGTTTTAATGTTTTACAACAAGTTCCTTATAATCCTTAAATTATGAACCTCAGCTATCACAATAGTAAAACCATATTGTCCATCTTGTTGGGAATGTAGGTCATCCGACGTAAGCATTCGTTATTCTCGAAATAAGCATATGCTATTTGGGAGCTGCATTGCTCTTGGGAATAGGAACTTTGCATTTTTTAGATCATTAAATCTGGTAATCCGTTGTCTGTGTATCTAGGATTCTTCTAAATTTTTTTATGAATACGATGACGGATCTTGACATTCTCAAACTTGAAACCGAGTAATCCCTGTTTTTAGGAGTTTTTGTTATGCTTTAGTTTCGAAATCTAGTTATGCTCGATCCTGAAATCAAAGAATCCATCTTATTTAGAACAAATGTTATTCTAAAAGTGTCGATGAACCCTCAAAAAATAGGCCCTAGCTACGCTCAATCGTGAAGGCAAGTGATCCTTGTTTTAGGAGATTTGTTTATTCATCTAGAGTCCTCAGCTATCCTCAAAAGAAGCCATTGCTTTTTAAGCATCGTTGTTTCCATCGGATTTGGAAATTTAGTAATCTTCAGTTGCAAAATCAAGTAATTCGACTTTTTATGGTCTAATGTTTTTCAATTTGAAAAATGCAATGTTCATATCCCCAAGAGCACCGCAGCTCCCAAATAGCATATGCTTCTTTCTAGAATAACGAATGCTCATGTCGGATGACCTATATTCCCAAGAAGATTGACAACGTGGTTTAATTATCAATATAGCCGAGCTTCGTAATGTTAGAATACTAAGGAGCTTATTGAAAAACAATAGACCATAAAAAGTCGAATTGTTTGATTTTACGATTGAGGATGACTAAATTTCTAAATCCAAAGGAAACAATGATGCTTAAATAACAAGGGCTTCTTTCGAGAATAGCCGAGGATTCTGGATGAATAAACAAATCTCCCCAAATATGGATTACTTGCCTTTACGATTTAGAGTAACTAGGGTTCATTTTCAAAGGGTTTATCGAAACATTTAGAATAACATTTTCTCTCAATAAGTTGGATTCTTTGATTTCAGGATCAAGCATAACTAGATTTCAAAACCACGAAACTTCCTAAAAATAAAGATTACTCGGTTTCATGTTTGAGAATGTCAAGATCCGTCAACTTACTTATAAAAAGTTTTAGAAGAATCCTAGCTATACAAACAACGGATTACTTGATTTAACGATTTGGAAAATGCAAAGTTCCTATCCCCAAGAGCACCACGACAACCAAATAGCATATGCTTCTTTCTAGAATAACAAATGCTCACATCGGATGACCTACGTTTCCAATAAGATGGATAACTTGGTTTTACTATCGAGATAGTCGAGGTTCGTAATTTAAGGATTCTAAGGAGCTTATTGTAAAACATTAAACCATAAAAAGTTGAATTACTTGATTTTGCGATTGAGGATGATTAAATTTCCAAATCCGAAGGAAACAACGACGCTTAAAAAGCAAGGGCTTCTTTCATGAAAAGCCGAGGATTTTGGATGAATAAACAAATCTCCTAAAATAAGGATTACTTGCCTTCACGATTCAGAGTAGCTAGGGTTCGTTTTCTGAGGGTTCATTAGAACATCTGAAATAACATTTGTTCTTAATAAGATAGATTCTTTGATTTCAAGATAAAGCATAACCAGGTTTCGAAATCGAAGCATAACGAAAACTCCTAAAAACAAGGATTACTCGGTTTCATGTTTGAGAATGTGAAGATCCTTCATCTTTTTTATACAAAGTTTTAAATGAATCCTAGCTACATAGACAATCGATTACCTGACTTATTGATTTGGAAAATGCAATGTTCCTATCCCCAAGAGCACCGCAACCACCAAATAGCATTTGCTTCTTTCTAGAATAAGGAATGCTCACGTCGGATGACCTGTTCCTAACAAGATGGACAAC
>JAMXBB010000006.1:81986254-82114192 GCA_024138015.1 Lumnitzera littorea | reverse complement strand
ATCTTTTAGAACCATTAGAACCTTCCACAAACCCCATTCCAAGAGACCAAAAGATTCGAGTTCCAAAAGGTTGCAAAAGAGAAAGTAAAGTTAAGAGCTTAAGTGGAACCTTTGTGCATAACCACCATATTTTGCTTTAAGGACGAGTAAGTATTTCTTGTGATATGTGGATTAGTATTTATGTTAGGAGACTTTGATTTCTTGAAGATATAAGTAAGGTTTAAGTTGTTATAACACCAAAAACCGTTTTAAGAAACAAATTCCTGAAACCCTTACATGAAGTTGAAATATGAGCATGTAAAGTTGGTATTTTGTAAAGAGACTTGTTTAAGACTTTGAATGGAAGATTTTAAGTTGAGAAAGTCTTGAAACAAAAGCTTGAATGGAGGATGAACATGCTGGACATGAGGGTTCCATAGTCATTTGGATGTTGAATTTGTTTTCATTAAGTTAAACATGCTTAAATCTAGACTTAAGTTAAGGAAAAATCCATCACATGAAGATTTATGAAGAAACCAACTTTGTATGATATGAGCTATGATATGGATGTTGTATTAAATGTAAGATCTTCTATTTCTTTGTGTGGAACATGAGTTAAAGAATCATCTTGTGGAAGAAAAGTTAAGTTAAGATTTGGACACAAGTAGTTAAGTGCATAATCTACCACCTAAACTTAAGGAAATGATGAAACAATTTGAAAAACCAAGTGAGGACCCCTTGGAACCATCACGAACAGATCTGGAACGTGGGAAAAAGAAGCTTAAAAATATGATCAAAGTGAATGAACAAAGTGAAAAGATTAACCAAAGCAAGTATGGTAAGCATACAAAGCCTAAAACTCTCAAAACGAGCCTAAAACTCTCAAAACAAGCCTAGAACTCTAAGTTGGGCCTTCAATGAAATTTTGATTAGCACCTTAAAGTGTCAAGAGAGGTTATTTTGAAGCCCATAAGAAATCCACCTAAGGCCCCATAAGCCTACCAAAGTCATTAACTTTAGTTTGAACAAAAAACAAGCCCATTTGACAACTTAAGCCCACTAAAGGGCCCAAGAAGTGGTTGTTAGCCTTAAGAATATAAATCAAAGTTGTAAATATGATCTCAAGGAGCATTTTAAGCTTAGGATAAAATCTTAAGACCAAGCCCAAAGGATTCCTCAAGTTATCAAAAAGCCCATTTACTAAACAAGGCCCAAAAACACTTCAACAAATGAGGAACGCTACTATTTTGACCCATGGACAGAATTGTATACCTCATTTCGAAAATCTAACCTTACCACATTAAAGTAAACTAGAAAATGATGAATATTGACTATAAGATTATAAAAATCAGATTTAAAACGAAAAAGTTATACGCGATTGAACTTTTAAGTAAAACCGGGAAAAATTACGAAACCCAGTCAAAAGTATAACTTAAAGGGTTTTAGCTTAGTTTTCTAGGTTTTATTTCAAATCCTTATAGTATCGTATTTGCGATGTCCAGGGGACTCGGCTTTGGGGAGACGACCTATTCCAGAATTATTTTAATTGATCCGCATGGCTGAGTGAGTAAATTCCTGATCACTCTTTACTTGATTTTGCTTGTTAAATAGATGCACTTAAACTTATATATACAAATTTGGATGCTTGTGGGATATGGGAAATGCATGTGTATGAATTTTTAGATGAATACGATGACTTGATAATTATATATAATAATGGGAATTGTTTGCATTATATATACATGTGAAATATATGGAATGAAATTGTTTGATCACCTTGAAAATCGAGTTAATCACTTATACGATTAAGAAATCAAAATGAATCATGCATACCCCATATTGCATACGGATAACACCAACTGCCGCTTCACGTAGAAGATGGGAAGGGACTCACAGGAATACGAGTTTCCTACAAGATTGGGCACTAGCTATGTCATCATATATATTGAGTCTTTGCCCTAAGCTGATGGGCTTACTAGGCGCTGGGAGACGCCAACCGTTGGCGAGGGGCCAAGTCTTGTGGCTTCTGCTTAAGGTGTATGTTTATGGATTGCGGAGGCCACCACACCGTTAGACTTGGGATTTTAAAAATATGATTTGTTATTTGGTAAAGAAAGTATACACATACACACATACACGTATATATATATATATATATAGTTTTGTTTTGGCTTAAGCACAATAGTGCAAATGAAATAAAACCCAAGGTCTAGAACCCGGATTTTGGTTTGGGATAGTTAATTATCCCCAAACCCCGACTTCAGGGAGCGTAATTCTAAGTTGTATGCAGTTCCTAGGTCATTGCATGCGTTGTTTGGCATACTGATTGTTCATGCATTCATATGATTGTGCATCTAATAAATTTTGCCATGCGGTATTGATGAGGGTAATTATCTCACTAAGCGTAAGCTTACACCCCAACAGTTCTTTTCCTTGCAGGTTGATCGATAGTTGGGAATGGGATAGGAATCGAGTGTAGAGTGCTACCATTGAATCAGTATGATGAAAAGCTTGTGTAGTTATTCGGAATGCTTCGAAAAACAAACAATGTCCCAATTAAGTTTAGTATCTTTAGTAAGTTTAGAATTTTCTAGAATTGTCCATCTTTCTTCACTATTTTGGTAGGGGATAGCGATTCTCTGTGGTTTTGAAGAACTGTGGAAAAATGGATATCTATAATTATTTCTATTATATAATGAGTCAATGAACTAAAATTGAAGACTCTAGCAAATAACTATTTAGAGTCATGCAATCTCTGACTTACAAGGTGATTTTCTTATCATGGGTATATACGTGATATGGAAATTTTAGGCAATATTACTAAGCCCTTCCTAAGGTCGCTACATACGTTCCCAACAAGATGGACAACATGGTTTTACTATCGTGATAGCCGAGGTTCGTAATTTAAGGACTCTAATGAACTTGTTGAAAAACATTAGATCATAAAAAGTCGAATTACATGATTTTGCGACTGAGGATGACTAAATTTTCAAATCCGAAGGAAACAACGTCGCTTAAAACACAAGGGCTTCATTTAAGGATTGCCGAAGATTCTGGATGAATAAACAAAATTTCTAAAATAAGGATTACATGCCTTCACGATCGAGAGTAGCCAGGGTCCGTTTTCTAAGGGTTCATTGAAACATTTGTAAGAAAATTTGTTCTCAATAAGATGGATTCTTTGATTTCAGTATCAAGCATAACCAGATTTTGAAATCAAAGCATGACGAAAACTCCTAAAATCAATGATCACTCGATTTCTTCTTTGAGAATGTCAAGATCCGTCATCTTATTCGTCAAAAGTTTTAGAAATATCCTAGCTATGCAGATAATGGATAACCTGATTTAACGATTTAGAAAATGCAAAGTTCCTATCCCCAAGAGCACCGCGACTCCCAAATAGTATATGCTTATTTCTAGAATAACGAATGCTCACGTCGGATGACCTACGTTCCTAACAAGATGGACAACATGGTTTTACTATTATGATAGCTGAGGTTCGTAATTTAAGGACTCTAATGAACTTGTTGAAAAACATTAGACCATAAAAAGTCGAATTACATGATTTTGCGACTGAGGATGACTAAATTTTCAAATCTAAAGGAAACAACGATGCTTAAAACACAAGGGCTTCTTTTAAGGATTGCCGAGGATTTTGGATGAATAAACAAATCTCCTAAAATAAGGATTACTTGCCTTCATGATTGAGAGTAGCTAGGGTCCGATTTCTGAGGGTTCATCGAAACATCTGCAAGAAAATTTGTTCTCAATAAGATGGATTCTTTGATTTCAGTGTCAAGCATAACCAGATTTCGAAATTGAAGTAGGATGAAAACTCTTAAAATCAATGATCACTCGGTTTCTTCTTTGAGAATGTCAAGATCCGTCATCTTATTCGTAAAAAGTTTTAGAAGAATCCTAGCTATGCAGATAATGGATTACCTGATTTAATGATTTGAAAAATGCAAAGTTCTTATCTCCAAGAGCACCACAGCTCCCAAATAGCATATACTTATTTCTTGAATAACGAATGCTTACGTTGGATGGCCTACGTTCCCAACAAGATGGACAACTTGGTTTTACTATCGACATAGCCAAGGTTCGTAATTTAAGGATTCTAAGGAACTTGTTGAAAAACATTAGAATATAAAAAGTCGAATTACTTGATTTTGAGACTGAGGATGACTAAATTTCCAAATCTGACGGAAACAACGACGCTTAAAAAGAAAGGGCTTCTTTCGAAGATAGCCGAGGATTCTGGATGAATAAACAAATCTACTAAAATAAGGATTACTTGCCTTCGCGACTAAGAGTTGCCAGGGTCCATTTTTTAAGGGTTCCTCGGAACATCCAGAATAACATTTTTTCTCAATGAGATAAATTCTTTGATTTCAGGATCAAGCATAACCAGAGTTTAAAACCGAAGCATAACGGAAGCTCCCAAAAACAAGGATTAGTCGGTTTCATGTTTGAGAAAGTTAAGATCCGTCATCTTATTCATAAAAAGTTTTAGAAGAATCTTAGCTACGCAAACAACGGATTACTAGATTTAACGATTTGGAAAATACAAAATTCCTATCCTAAAGAGCACTACGGCTCCTAAATAGCATATGCTTATTTCTAGAATAACGAATACTCACGTCAGATGACTACATTCCCAACAAGATGTACAACATGGTTTTACTATCATAATAGTTGAGGTTTGTAATTTAAGGATTCTAAGGAACTTGTTGAAAAACATTAGACCACAAAAAGTTGAATTACTTGATTTTGCAACTGAGGATGACTAAATTTCCAAATTCGATGGAAGCAACGACTCTTCAAACGCACGGGCTTCTTTCAAAGATAGCCGATGATTCTGGATGAATAAACAAATCTCCTAAAATAAGGATTACTTACCTTCACGATTCAGAGTAGCTAGGGTCCGTTTTCTAAGGATTCATCGGAACATCTGCAATAAAATTTGTTCTCAATAAGATGGATTCTTTGATTTCAATATCAAGCATAACCAGATTTCGAAACCGAAGCATAACAAAAACTCATAATGATAAGGATTTCTCGGTTTCATGTTTGAGAATGTCAAGATCGGTCATCATATTCATAAAATGTTTTAGAAGAATCCCAGCTACACAGGCAAAGGATTACTTGATTTAACGATTTAGAAAATGCAAAGTCCCAAAAGCACCGTAAATCCCAAATAGCATATGCTTCTTTCTAGAATAACGAATACTCACGTCGAATGACCTATGTTCCTAACAAGATGGATAACTTGGTTTTACTATCAAGATAGCTAAGGTTAGTAATTTAAGGATTCTAATGAACTTGTTGAAAAACAATAGACCGTAAAAAGTCGAATTACTTGATTTTGTGACTGAGGACAACTAAATTTCTAAATCCGACGAAAACAATAACGCTTAAAAAGCAACGGCTTCTTTCGAGGATAGCTAAGGACTCTGGATGAATAAAAAAATCTCCTAAAATAAGGATTACTTGCCTTCACGATTCAAAGTAGCCAAGGTCCGTTTTATGAGGATTCATTAGAACATTTAGAATAATATTTGTTCTCAATATTATGAATAATTTGATTTTAGGATCAAGCATAACTAGCTTTCCAAACCGAAGTATAACGAAAACTCATAATGACAAGGATTTTTTGGTTTCATGTTTGAGAATGTCGAGATCGATCACCATATTCATAAAAAGTTTTAGAAGAATCCTAGCTACGCAAATAACGGATTACTAGATTTAACAATTTGTAAAATGCAAAGTTACTATCCCCAAGAGCAATGTGGCTCCCAAATAGCATATGCTTATTTCTAGAATAACGAATGCTCACGTCGGATGACCTACGTTCCCAACAAGATGGACAACATGGTTTTACTATCATGATAGTCGAGGTTCGTAATTTAAGGATTCTAAGGAACTTGTTGAAAAACATTAGACCATAAAAAGTCGAATTACTTGATTTTGTGATTGAGGATGACTAAATTTCCAAATTCGATGAAACAACGACGCTTAAAACATAAGGGCTTCTTTTGAGGATAGTCGAGGATTCTAGATGAATAAAAAAATCTCCTAAAATAAGGATTACTTACCTTTACTGTTGAGAGTAGCTAGGGTCTGCTTTCTAAGGGTTCATCGGAACATCTGCAATAAAATTTGTTCTCAATAAGATAGATTCTTTGATTTTAGTATCAAGCATAACCAGATTTCGAAATGGAAGCATAACGAATGCTCCTTAAAACAAGGATTACTCGGTTTCTTGTTTGAGAATGTGAAAATCCGTCATCTTATTCATAAAATGTTTTAGAAGAATCCTACTAATGCATATAAAGGATTACCTGATTTAACGATTTAGAAAATGCAAAGTACCAATCCCCAAGAGTACCGTAGCTCCCAAATAGCATATGTTTCTTTCTGAAATAACGAATGCTCACGTTGGATGACCTACGTTCCCAACATTATGGAGAACTTGGTTTTACTATCGAGATAGCTAAGATTCGTAATTTAAGGATTCTAAGGTACTTGTTGAAAAACATTAAACCATAAAAAGTCGAATTACTTGATTTTGCGACTGAAGATGATTAAATTTCCAAATTCGATGGAAATAACAATGCTTAAAAAGCAAGAGCTTCTTTTGAGAATAGCCAAGGATTCTAGATGAATAAAAAAATCTCCTAAAATAAGGATTACTTGCCCTTACGATTGAGAGTAACTAGGGTCCGTTTTTTGAGGGTTCATCAGAACATCAGGAATAACATTTGTTCTCAATAACATGCATTCTTCGATTTGAGTATCAAGCATAACCAGATTTCAGAACCGTAGCATAATGAAAACTCCAAAATACAAGGATTACTCGAATTCATTTTTGAGAATGTCAAGATCCGTCATCTTATTCATAAAAAGTTTTAAAAGAATCCTAACTACGTAGACAAAGGATTACTTGATTTAACAATTTAGAAAATACAAAGCCCTAATCCCAAAGTGCACCACGACTCCCAAATAGCGTATGCTTCTTTCTAGAATAACGAATGCTCACGTCGAATGACCTACTTTCCCTAGAAGATGGACAACAAGGTTTTACTATAGAGATACCTAAGGTTTGTGATTTAAGGATTCTAAGTAACTTGTTGAAAAACACTAGACCATAAAAAGTTGAATTACTTGATTTTGCGACTGAGGATGACTAAATTTCGAAATTCAAAGGAAATAATGACGCTTAAAAAGCAAGAGCTTGTTTTAAGAATAGCCAAGGATTCTGGATGAATAAACAAAACTCCTATAGTAAGGATTGCTTGCCTTCGCGATTCAGAGTAACCAGGATCCATTTTCTAAGGGTTCAATAGAACATTTGGAATAACATTTGTTCTCAATAAGATAGATTCTTTGATTTTAGGATCATGCTTAACCAGATTTCGAAACCAAAGCATAATGAAACCTCCTAAAAACAAGGATCACTCGGTTATGTTAAGATCCGTCATCTTATTCCTAAAAAGTTTAAGTAGAATCTTTGCTACAGAGATAACGGATTACCTGATTTAACGATTTGGAAAATGTAAAGTTCCTATCCCCAAGAGCACCCCGGCTCCCAAATAACATATGCTTCTTTCTAGAATAACGAATGCTCACGTCGGATGACTTACTGTAGACTCTGTAAATTTAACCTTCTAAACATAGTGTCTGACTTGAGTGTCGTAGACATTTCCCTAAGTCGATAAAACTACATAAAATGAAAACCAACTAAAATTTTGAACTTGGAACTTAAAACGAACTTGAAAGACCCAATGATACAATTTAGAAACCCTGATCATGTAAGAAAACCCTAATCTCTATATGCGTGTACTTTTAAAAAAAATGAAAACCTAAACTTAACAAAAATCGTAAATATCAAATCATAAAAATTTTTAAAACTCTATAAAATTATCTTAATGCTTGAAAAGCCATAAATCAATAAAATTATCAGTAGTTTTGGGAAATCATATAAAATTGATAACAAACAAATCAAGGATTATTTCAAGTAATAATAAACAATAAAACTAAGCTAGTTAAAGAAATAAATTAATAAATTTACAAAAAATTATTTTACTTGCATACATAAGTAGCCCCATAATATGTATATATATATATAAATATATTATTAAGCAATTCCCTTTTCTTAATCTATCATATCATATATATATATATATATGTTGCATAATAAAGCGATATTCCTAAATAATTAAGCCAATTGATTCTTAAGCTCCTAAGTGTAAGTAAATTATTCCGGAGTTGGTGAAAAACCCTAAAAGATACATAATCTCACTCAAACTCTAAAACATACCTAAACTCACTCGAATCCTAAACCTTAGGATAATCAGGGACTTATAGCCCTAAATAAATAATTAAAAATATAATTTGAATAAATTTTATTTAACTTTAAGAAACTCTAAAATTCCTTAAGAAACAAATCACAACCTACAGATTAATTTGAGAACCAAAGCCTAAAAGAATTTCATATAAGACAATTCCTTTATTTTCACTTATAAGCCATGTTATATATGGATAAATTGTAAACCCTACTTTTAGCGGACTTGTGATTCAACTAAGAATACTTCCCAAATGATCCCAAGGATAAACTAAGCTAGGAATTTAAGTTTACATTTAAAAATGAATTTAATTTTTCCAATTCGAAACACTATTATTGATAAAACTCGAATACGAGAACCATAGAGTCTAAACCTAAAACCCTAAAACAATTAAGGACTTGTACCTTAAGCGGCTAATTAAGAATTTAATTTGAATAATTTTAATCAATTCTATAAATTTTCATAATTTTATAACAATTAAATCATAACTTACAAATCAATTTAAGAGACAAACTTTAAAAGAATTTCATATCAAACAATCTTCTTATCTTCATACATAAGATTTGTACACATGAATAAGTAAACCAACCAATCATCCTAAATAACTTATCAATTGATAAATATAAACCTTACTTTTAGTGGGCCCATAATTCAATTAAAAGTACTATCTGAGCGTTCCCAATGATCAACTAAACTAAAAACTTAAGCTTATATTTAGAAACGAATTAAAATTTTCCATTCAAAAACCAATTATTGATATACCCGAGCTTGAAGAACTGCAAGCTCTAAAGTCATTTAAAATTCTAAACCTTAAAACTATTAAGGAATTTTAACCCTAAGTAATTAATTGATAATTTACTTTGAATAATTTCATTCAACGTTAGAAAATTTCACAATTTTATAAAAATCAAATTATAAATTACAAAACAATGCAAGATGAAAGCCTAAAACAATTTTCTATAAGACAATGCCCTTATCTTCATGTCTAAGCCTTACACTTCAATAAGTAGATCAACCAATCACTTTAGATAACTTATCAATTGAGAGTTAGAATCATTTATCAATTGATAACTTATCAAAATGTAGTGATAAGACATTTTCCTTATCACCCCTTCACTTATACTACATATGGATAATTTTTCATAAGATTTCACATGCTTAACTTCATTAAATGAGACAAGACCATTCCATGACCCAAAAGGACTTTAAATGGCAGATTTAAACAAGGAAGAAAGGGGGGCCATGCTTGTAGCGACCCTAGGAGGGGCCTAGTAGTATTGCCTAAAAGTTTCATATCACGTGTGCACCTATGATAAGAAAATCGCCTTGTAAGAAAATTGCTAGAGTCTTCAATTTTAGTTCATTGACTCATTATATAATATAAATAATTATGGATATTCATTTTTCTACAGTTTCTCAGAACCGTAAAGAATCGGTATCCCCTACCAAAATAGTGAAATAAGATAGACAATTCTAGAAAATTCTAAACTTACTAAAGATACTAAACTTAATTGAGACATTGGTCGTTTTTCGAAGCATTTCAAATTAACTACACAAGCTTTTCATTATACCGATTCAATGGTAGCACTCGCACTCTATTCTTATCCCATTCCCAACTATCGACCAACCTGCAAGGAAAAGAACTGTTAGGGTATAAGCCTATGCTTAGTGAGATAAATACCCTCGTCAGTACCACATAGTAGAAGTTTATTATATGCACAATCATATGAATACATGAACAATTAGTATGCCAAACAACGCATGCAATGACCTAGGAACTGCATACGACTTAGAATTATGCCCCATGAAGTCGAGGTTTGGAGATAATTAACCGACCCAAACCAAAATCCGGGTTTTAGACCTTGGGTTTTATTTCATTTGCATTATCGTGCTCATGCCAAAACAAAACTCTCTCTATATATATATGTATACGTCCTTTACTAAAATCAAATCATATCTTTTAAAATCCCAAGTCTAGCTGTGTGGTGGCCCCTACAATCCACAAACACACACCCTAAGCAAAAGCCACAAGACTCGGCCCTTCGCCGACGGTTGGCATCTCCCAGCGCCTAGTAAGCCCATCAGCTTAAGACAGAGACTCAATATATATGATGGCATAGCTAGTGCCCAATCTTGCAGGAAACTTGTATTCTTATGAGTCCTCTCCCATCTTCTGCGTGAAGCGGTAGTCGGTGTTATCTGTATGCTATATGGGGTATGCATAATTCATTTTGATTTCTTAATCAGATAAGTGATTATCTCGATTTTCAGGGTGATCAAACAATTTCATTCCATACAATTCACATGTATATATAATGCAAACAATTCCCATGTATATATAATGCAAACAATTCCCCTTATTAAATATAATTAACAAGTCATCACATTCATCCACAAATTCATACACATGCATCTCCCATATCCCACAAGCATCCAAATTTATATATATAAGTTTAGGTGCATCTATTCTACAAGTACAATCGAGTAAAGAGTCATCGGGAATTTACTCACTCTGCCATGTGGGTCAATCAAAGTAATCCAGAGGCAAGTCGTCTCCGTAAACAGTGTCCCCTGGTCATTGAAATAATTTTTATAAGGAATTGAAACAAACTTAAGAAACTAAATAAATTTTCCTTAAGTTATATTCTTGACTATTTTTCGTAATTTTTCCCGGTTTTTACCTAAAGTTCAATCGCGTATAACTTTTTGTTTTAAATCCAATTTTTATGATCTTATAATCAATCTTCATCATTTTCAAGTGTACTTTAATGTGGTGAGGTTAGTTTTTTGAAATGAGGCATACAATCTTGTCCATGGGTCAGAACAGTAGCGTTCCTCATGTGTTGGAGTGCTTTTGGGCCTTGTTTGGCAAATGGGCTTTTTGATAACTTGAGAAATCCTTTGGGCTTGGTCTTAAGATTTTATCCTAAGCTCAAAATACTCCTTCAGATCAGATTTATAACTTTGATTTATATTCCTAAGGCTAATAACCACTTTATGGGCCCTTTAGTGAGCTTAAGTTGTCAAATGGGCTTGTTTTTGGTTCAAACTAAAGTTAATGACTTTGGTGGGCTTATGGAGCCTTAGGTGAATTTCTTATGGGCTTCAAAACATCCTCTCTTGATGTTCCAAGGTGCTGGTCAGAATTTTATTGAAGGCCCAACTTAGAGTTCTAAGCTTGTTTTGAGAGTTTTAGGCTCGGTTTTGAGTTTTAGGCTTTGTATGCTTACCATACTTACTTTGGTTAATCTTTTCACTTTGTTCATTCACTTTTATCATATTTTTAAGCTTCTTTTTCCCACGTTCCAGATCTGTTCGTGATGGTTCCAAGGGGTCCTTACTTGGTTTTTCAACTTGTTTCACCATTTCCTTAAGTTTAGGTGATAGATTATGCACTTAGACTACTTGTGTCCAAATCTTAACTTAACTTTTCTTCCACAAGATGATTCTTTAACTTATGTTCCACACAAAGAAATAGAAGATCTTATATTTAATACAACTCCCATATCATAGCTCATGTCATATAAAGTTGGTTTCTTCATAAAACCTCATGTGATGGATTTTTCCTTAACTTAAGTCTAAATTTGAGCATGTTTAACTTAATGGAAACAAAATCAACATCCAAATGACTATGGAACCCTCACATCCAGTATGCTCATCCTCCATTAAAGTTCTTATTTCAAGATTTTCTTAGCTTAAAATCTTCAATTCAAAGCATTATACAAATGTCTTTACAAAACACCAACTTTACATGCTCATGTTTCAACTTCATGTAAGGGTTTCATGGGTTATTTCTTAAAACGATTTTTGGTGTTATAACAACTTAAACCTTACTCATATCTTGAAGAAATCAAAGTCTCCTAACATAAATACTAATCCACATATCACAAGAAACACTTACTCGTCCTTAAAGCAAAGTTTGGTGGTTGTGCACTAAGGTTCTACTTAAGTTCTTAACTTTGCTTCCTCCTTTTTGCCACCTTTTGGAACCCGAATATTTTTGGTCTCTTGGAATGGGGTTTGTGGAAGGTTCTAATGGTTCTAAAAGATCTTAGATGGTGAAAGAAAATGACACAAGAATAAGAAGAGAAATTGTCGTGAGTATGGAAGCAAAAATGGTGGCGACAATGTTGGGAATTTGTGGAGTTTGATTTCTTCTTTTGATTTATGTTTAAAGTGAGAGAAAAGGCAGTGAAAATGGGAGTGAAAGAGGGAGAGAGTGGCAGATTTTGAATGAGGAAACAAGTGTGTGCAAGAAGCTTTAATTGATTATCTTGTAGCTTACATAAAAGTCAACAATTGCAACTATTGATGATGTAAGTATTAAGGGGTAAATAGTGATGTGTAAGAGAAAGTGATTGATGGTTGAAAGACAAGAGTATGGCCTCCCTTTCTCCTTTGTCCAAATCTGCCATTTAAAGTCTTTTTGGGCCATGGAGTGGTCTTGTCTCATTTATTAAAGTTAAGCTTATGAAATCTTGTGAAAAATTGTCTATATGTAGTATAAGTGACGGGGGGATAAGGAATTTGTCTTATCACTAGATTTTGACAAGTTATCAATTGATAAATGATTTCAACTCTCAATTGATAAGTTATCTAAGGTAATTTGTTGGTCTAATTATTTATGTGTAAAGCTTATACATGAAGATAAGGGTATGGCCTTATAGGAAATTGTTTTAGGGTTTTCATCTTGCATTGTTTTGTAATTTATGATTTGATTTTTATAAAATTGTGAAATTTTCTAAAGTTGAATGGAATTATTCAAATTAAAATATCGATTAAATACTTAGGGTTAAAATTCCTTAATTGTTTTAAGGTTTAGGGTTTTAAATGACTTTAGAGCTTGCAGTTCTTCAAGCTTGGGTTTTATCGACAATTGGCTTTTGAATTGGAAAAATTTAATTCGTTTCTAAATAGAAACTTAAGTTTTTAGTTTAGTTAGTTTTTGGGAACGTTTGGAAAGTACTCTTAATCAAGTCTTAAGCCTACTAAAAGTAAGGTTTATAATGCTCTTGTCTTTCAACCGTCAATCACTTTCTCTTATACATCACTATTCACTCCTTAATGCTTACATCATCAATAGTTGCAATTGTTGACTTTTATGTAAACTACGAGACAATCAATTAAAGCTTCTTGCACACACTTCTTTTCTCTTTCAAAATTTACCACTCTCTTCCTCTTTCACTCTTATTTTCACTTCCTTTTGACTTACTTTAAACACAAATCAAAAGAAGAAATCTAACTCCACAAATTCTCAACATTGCCACCACCATTTTTGCTTCCATACTCACGGCACCAAGCTTTATTTTGTGCCCTCTATTTGTCAACTTCAAAAACCACTTTTAGGAACTTTAAAATATCCTCAAAGCCCCACTTCAAATATGAAGACTTTAGTTCCAAAGGAGCTTGCAAGAAGAAGGAGGAAAAACAAAGAACATAAGAGGGTACTTAGTTACACAACCACAGTTTCTACGCTTTTAGGACGAGTAAGTTGTTTCTTTGTGTTAGTGGTTTAGTGTTACATGTTAAGGGACCATGTTTTCATGAAGATATTAGCATGATGATAAGATGATAAAATAGCTAGACCCCCTTAAGAAGTATGCTTGTGAACCCCTTTACATGAAAGTTGAATTATGAGCATACTAAGTTGGTGTTATGTAAAGATATATGTTTAACACTTAGAATGGAAGATTTTAAGTTAAGAAAATCATGAAATGTGTACATGAATGAGGAGACATCATGCTAGACGTAGAGTACATGTGAGCCATTTAGATGTTATTTCAATTTCTATTAAGTTAAAGATGCTCAAACCTAGCCTTATGTAAAGGAAGATCCATTACATGAAGTTTTATGAAGAAATCAACTTTGTATGACATGAGCTATGATATGGAAGTTGTAATAAGTGTAAGATCTCCTATTTCTTTGTGTGAAGCATGAGTTAAAGAATCATCTTACAGAAGAAAACTTAAGTTAAGATTTGGATACAAGTAGTTTGAGTGCATGATCTAATACTTAAACTTAAGGAAATGATGAAACAAGTCAAAAAACCAAGCGAGAACCCCTTGGAATCATCACGACCAAATCTGGAACGTGGGAAAAAGATGCTTAAAAATATGATAAAAGTAAATGAACAAAATGAAAAGATCAACCAAAGCAAGTATGGTAAGTATATAAAGCCTAAAACTCAAAACCGAGCCTAAAACTCTCAGAACAAGCCTAAAACTCTAAGTTGGGCCTTCAATAAAATTCTGACCAGCACTTTAAAACATTAAGAGAGGTTATTTTGAAGCCCATAAGAAATCCACCTAAGTCTCCATAAGTCCAACAAAGTCACCAACTTTAGTTTGAACTAAAAACAAGCCCGTTTGACAACTTAAACCCAATAAAGGGCCCATTAAGTGGTTGTTAGCCTTAGAAGTATAAATCAAAGTTATAAATCTAATCTTAAGGAGTATTTTGAGCTTAGGATAAAATCTTAAGACCATGCCCAATGGATTTCTTAAGTAACCAAAAAGCCCATTTACCAAACAAGGCCCAAAAGCACTCCAAAACATAAGGATCGCTACTGTTCTGACCCATGGATAGATTTGCGTGCATCGTTTCAAAAGTCTAACCTCACCACGTTAAAGTATACTCAAAAATGATGAAGATTGACTATAAGATCATAAAAAATCGGATCTAAAACGAGAAAGTTATAAGCTATTGAACTTTTTAGTAAAACCGAGAAAAAAAAAATTATGAAACCAAGTCAAAAGTATAACTTAAGGGTTTTAGCTTAGTTTTCTAGGTTTTATTTCAAATCCTTATAGTATTGTATTTGCGATGTTCAGGGGACCCAGCTTTGGGGAGATAACCGATCCCGGATTACTTTGATTCATCTGCATGGCTGAGTAAGTAAATTCCCAATGACTCTTTACTTGATTTTGCTTGTAGAATAGATGCACCTAAACTTATATATATATATTTGGATGCTTGTCGGATATGGGAAATGCATGTGTATGAATTTGTGGACGAATGCGATTACTTGATAATTATATATAATAATGGGAATTGTTTGCATTATACATACATGTGAATTGTTTGGAATTAAATTATTTGATCACCCTAAAAATTGAGTTAATTATTTATATGATTTAGAAATCAAAATGAATCATGCATACCTCATATTGCATACGGATAACACCGACTGCCGCTACACGCAGAAGATGGGAAGAGACTCACAAGAATGCGAGTTTCCTGCAGGATTTGGCACTAGCTATGTCATCATATATATTGAGTCTTTGTCCAAAGTTGATGAGCTTACGAAGTGCCGAGAGACGCCAACCATCAGCAAAGGGCTAAGTCTTATGGCTTCTGCTTAGGGCATGTGTTTATGGATCGCGGAGGGCACCACACCGTTAAACTTAGGATTTTGAAAATATGATTTGTTATTCAGTAGTAAAAGTATATATATGTAGATATATACTTAGTTTTGTTTTGACTTAAGCATAATAGTGTTAATGAAATAAAACCTAAGGTCTAGAACTTAGATTTTGGTTTAAGTCGGTTAATTATCTCCAAACCCCAACTACAGGGGGCATAATTCTGAGTCGTATGCAATTCCTAGGTCACTGCATGCATTGTTTGGCATACTAATTGTTCATGCATTCATATGATTGTGCATCTAATAAATTTTGCTATGCAGTATTGATGAGGGTATTTATCTTACTAAGCATAAGCTTACACTGTAAACCCCGCGAATTTAGCTTTCTAAGTATAGAAACAAACATCTAAACTGTAGATAATTTCCCGAACTCAAAAGAGCCAATGAGATTTAAAACCAAAAAAAAAAAATCTCAATTCAAAACCTAAAGTGGATATGAAGACCCTTAAATCATCAATTGAATCCTTAACTACATACGAAGACCCTAAAACCTCGAACCTTATCAAAACCCTAAGATGACAATCGAAAATTTAATCGCGTAAGAATATATGAAACCCTAAATGTGTAAAAACATTAGAGATGGTGCCTTAAAGTAATAAGAACCCTAAAACCATAACTTTAAGGACAACAAAGCACTAATTCACCATAATTTACCTTAAAACCCTAAGTGATAATATATTCTCCATATTTTGCCATTTCATCGATAAACGACTGAAGATAACCCTCAATCATGCATAAACATATAGAATGCTTAAATGATCCCTTAGAAACTAAGATAATGAATCATAGATTACATTTATGTCTTAAGTATATGATTAGGATAGTCTCACTTAGAGTTAAGGGTATAGTTGGAGATTAGGTTAAATGTAGTAAACCTTAATACCCTAAATGACATTTTTCATCTCAATTATACTAAGAAGTTTACCAAATGATGTTTATAGGTTATAAATACTTAAAGTAAGATCTCATCATCTACTCTTACTAATCAATTCATCAAATACCTCATTTCTTCTCATTTCCTTCATTTTTCCCTTAATTTCCCTTAATTACTACATTATGAGTACAAAATTACATAAGCTTAAGGAATGTTGACCAAGGTCAAAATGTTGACCAAGTCAACACTTTGAAAAAGTCAACAAAAGACTAAAGAGATAAAGAAAATATCTCTTACTTAATGATGGCTTTTCTTTTCTTCCTTTTTGATTTTTTTCTCCTCCTCTCTTCAATTGCCGTCCACAATTTCTCCCCTCTAGGTCCCACCATTTGCCTTCTTCCATAAGCAAAACAAAACAAAAGAAATCAAACAAAAATTCCCTTCCATTGCCGTGAGCATCTTCTTCCTCTTTTACCTTCACAATTTCATTTTTGTCTCCACAACTCCAACACAATTAAAGGTATGTATCTAAGTTACTTATCTTGTTTTATCTCCTTCATTAGTTAGTTAATTAGATAGATTAGATAAGTAATTATGTGTTTAGTGTTGTCTTGAAGAAAAGAGCACAAAGTTCTCCTCTTTAAGTGTAGAAATCTAGGAATCATGAAGAAGAAGAAGGATATGCATGTGCATATGTCCTTAAGTATATGTATAAAAGGATATGCTAGAAGAATACATGTATAAATACCTTTGTACATAAGTATACAATATGTACATAACCTAAAACAAGGTATATACTAACTATACATACATATATCATGTCAAATATACCCTTAAAATACAAAAAGAATGAAATTGTGAAGCTTTCTTAAGAGGGTAAATAAGGCATACGAATTTGTGTATAAAAATACGTATATGACCGTATAGGTATATGAGTAGGTATACATGTATAAATACGGTATAAGTATAAGTACATGTATAAGTATATGTTTAAGTATACTAGTATACATATAAGTATAATAAAGGTATATGTACATAAGAGTTTAATTAAAGTATACATAAGATATTAAGACATGACATAAGCATGAGGTGAAGCTTAGGTAATTAAATGATGAGGTGAGTGATGAGGTAAGCACATGATGACATAAGCCATGACATAAGCAAAAGATGACATAAGCAATGACATAAGCAAATGATGATGTAAGCATGACATAAGCATGGATTATAAACTAAGAAAAGAAGAAGAGAGTAACATAATTAGGATCCTAAATTAGTAAACCCTAATACACTTTCTAAATTGGATCATACTTAATTAAGTACATGAATTAGTAATAGTAAAGTAAAATCCTCTAAGTATAAGGATCTAAGAGTTAACTAACTCATTAAGTATAAATAAAAGATATAAATATAAGTAATAAGAGTAATTAAGTTTTCATAGTTAAAATTTCTCTAAATTTAGTTCATATCGTAAAACACAGGTCTTAACGTCCAAAACAGACTTTTAGTTGACTAAGGAGTCTGAATTCTCAGAACACTTATAAGGTTTACCATTTTGATTTAGGCATTCGATATCGAGTCTTGGAAACCCTAAAGGCTTGGAAAATGAGCAATAATCCAGGTGAGGGAATTCTGATGACCTGCTACTTGCTTGTGCGTGTTATTTGTATGATGTTTTGTTGTTTGCTATTGCTTATATGTTTGAATAACTGTTCTGTTTGTGTGCCATCATCTGTGTGATCACATTTTTTTTAAATTGATAAATATAAATGTCTGACCCAAATAACCGGTTCAACTCGTCGCATGTCTATGACTTGGTAAAGGTACGAATGGAGAGTGCTAGCCTTGCAAAAATCTTAAGAAAAGTATTTTTGGCAAAAGCTTTTCTAACCTTAAACAAATTGTTACATGATCGCTGTAAGGGCTTGTGAAGCCATAAATAGTATTTTTAACGTTAAGGCAAAGCTAGCATGGGTTCTCCAATTGATAGCGAGAGGACTCGCTTTATTGTGCTTGAAAGGCCTTGGTTATTTTTTTGGTTGCGAGAGGACTCGCATGTTTGTGCCCGAGTGGCCTTGGAGGGTGGATAGTCCTAATTCGGACTCCCCCTATTTGGATTGAAACTCTTTTCTCGGCTAGGGTAATAGTCGAGTTTTGCCTAGTGGGGTGGTGCCCCTAGGTAGCCTCTGCGGGTAAGCTGAGGTGCCCTGTGCGGGTAAGTACAGGGGATAATCGAAGTGTGGACGACGTAATTCTACACCTTCCATAGTTCTGGACTCCTATAGATGTGTTGTTTGCATTCATCACGCTTGCATTCATTATGTATGTAGATAGCTTGCTTGCATGTGTGATAATAATGTGTGAAAACTTGCCTGACCGGTGGTGGTGAGGAATGAACTCACTGAGCTGCTTTATGCTCATTCCCCCTTAGTTTTCTTTGCAGGTTTACATACGATGGGATTGGGATATGTCTCGAGTGCTGAGTGCGAGATGAAGATATGTACATTAGTGTTAGGATTAGTTGAGATTTTCATAGGTAATACATAAAGACTCTTTGTAGAAAATATTCACATGTTAGAATTTAATATAATTTAATTCTACCTACGGTTTTATAATGTTGGTAATCCTGTCTTATTATTTGGTAGGGGATACCGATTCTCTGCGGTTCTGAGGAACTGTGGGATACCGGATATCCATAGTTATTTATAATTATATACTATGTCATGTTATAATAAATTAATTACTTGAAAATCATTAACCTTAGTGAGTAATTATTTAAAGTCTTGCAATCTCTGACTTGCAAGACGGTTTTCATATCATGGGTGCACACATGTTATGAAAATTTTAGGTAATCCTACTAGGCCCCCTTTAGGGTCCTGACATACACCCTAACAGTTCTTTTCCTTGTAGGTTGATCGATAGTTGGGAATGGGATAGGAATCGAGTGCAGAGTGCTACCATTGAATCAGTATGATGAAAGGCTCATGTAGTTGATTCGGAATGCTCCGAAAAATGACTAATGTCTTAATTAAGTTTAGTATCTTTAGTGGGTTTAGACTGTTTTTTGGAATTGTCTATTTTATTTCACTATTTTGGTAGGGGATACTGATTCTCTGCGGTTCTGAGGAACTGTGGAAAAATAGATATCCATAATTATTTATATTATATAATGAGTTAATGAACTAAAATCGAAGACTCTAGCAAATAACTATTTAGAGTCTTGCAATCTTTGACTTGCAAGGTGATTTTCTTATCATGGGTGTGCACGTGATATGAAAATTTTAGACAATACTACTAGGCCCCTCTTAGGGTTGCTACACCTACGTTCCCAATAAGATGGACAACATGGTTTTACTTTCGAGATAGTCGACGTTCGCAATTTAAGGACACTAATGAACTTCTTGAAAAACATTAGACCATAAAAAGTCGAAATACTTGATTTTGCAACTGAGGATGACTAAATTTCCAAATCCGAAGGAAACAATGATGCTTAAAAAGCAAGTGCCTCTTTCGAGAATAGACAAGGATTCTGGATGAATAAACAAACCTCCTATAACAAGGATTACTTGCCTTTGTGATTGAGTATAGCCAAGGTTCGTTTTTTGAGGGTTCATTGGAACATCTGGAATAACATTTGTTCTCAGTAAGATAGATTCTTTCATTTCAAGATCAAGTTTAAACAGACTTCAAAAGCAAAGGATAACGAAAACTCCTAAAAACAATGATCACTCAGTTTCTTCTTTGAGAATGTCAAGATTCGTCATCTTGTTCAAAAAAAGTTTTAGAAGAATCCTTGCTATATAGACAACGAATTACTTAATTTAATGATTTGGAAAATGCAAAGTTCCTATCCCCAAGAGCACCGCAGCTACTAAATAGAATATGCTTCATTCTAGAATAACGAATGCTCACGTCGAATGGCCTACGTTCCTAACAAGATAGACAAATTGGTTTTACTATCTAGATAGCTATGGTTCGTAATTTAAGGAATCTAATGAACTATTTGAAAAACATTAGACCATTAAAAGTTGACTTACTTGATTTTGCAATTGAGAATGACTAAATTTCCAAATCCGAAGGAAATAGCGACACTTAAAAAGCAACCGCTTCTTTCGAGAATAGCTGAGGATTATGGATGAATAAACAAATCCCATAAAATGAGGATTACTTACCTTCACGATTGAGCATAGCCAGGGTCCATTTTCTGAGGGTTCATTAGAACATTCGGAATAACATTTGTTCCCTATAAGATAGATCCTTTGATTTCATAATCATTCACAATCAGATTTCGAAACTGAAGCCTAACGAAAACTCCTAAAAACAAAGATCACTCAGTTTCTTCTTTGAGAATGTCAAGATCCGTCATCTTATTCAAAAAAAGTTTTAGAAGAATCCTAGCTACGCAAACAAAGAATTACCTGATTTAACGATTTAGAAAATGCAAAGTACCAATCCCCAAGAGTACCGCAGCTCCCAAATAGCATATGCTTCTTTCTGAAATAACAAATGCTCACGTTGAATGACCTATGTTCCCAATAAGATGGACAACTTGGTTTTACTATCGAGATAGCTAAGGTTCATAATTTAAGGATTCTAAGGTACTTGTTGAAAAACATTAAACCATAAAAATTCGAATTACTTGATTTTGCGACTGAAGATGATTAAATTTCTAAATTCGATGGAAATAACAACGCTTAAAAAGCAAGAGCTTCTTTTAAGAATAGCCAAGGATTCTAGATGAATAAACAAATCTCCTAAAATAAGGATTACTTGCCCATACGATTGAGAGTAGCTAGGGTCCGTTTTCTGAGGGTTCATCAGAACAGTTGGAATAACATTTATTCTCAATAATATGCATTCTTCGATTTGAGTATGAAGCATAACCAGATTTCGGAACCGTAGCATAATGAAAACTCCAAAATACAAGGATTACTTGGTTTCATTTTTGAGAATGTCAAGATCCATTATCTTATTCATAAAAAGTTTTAGAAGAATCCTAACTACGCAGACAAAGGATTACTTGATTCAACGATTTAGAAAATGCAAAGCTCCAATCCTAAAGTGCACCGTGGCTCCCAAATAGCGTATGCTTCTTTCTAGAATAACGAATGCTCTCATCAGATGACCTACGTTCCTAATAAGATGGACAACTTAGTTTTACTATCAAGATAGCCGAGGTTCGTAATTTAAGGATTCTAAGGAACTTGTTGAAAAACATTAGACCACAAAAAGTTGAATTACTTGATTTTGCGACTGAAGATGACTAAATTTCCAAATTCGATGGAAACAACAACACTTGAAAAGCAAGGGTTTCTTTTGAAGATAGCCTAGGATTTTAGATGAATAAACAAATCTCCTAAAATATGGATTACTTGCCTTTACGATTGAGAGTAGCCAGGGTCCGTTTTCTAAGGGTTCATCGGATCATCTGGAATAACATTTGTTCTCAATAAGATGGATTCTTTTATTTTAGTATCAAACGTAACCATATTTCGAAACCGAAGCATAACGAAAAATCCTAAAAACAAAGATCACACAATTTCTTCTTTGAGAATGTCAAGATCCGTCATCTTATTCATAAAAAGTTTTAGAAGGATCTTAGCTATGCAGACAACAGATTACCTAATTTAACGATTTGGAAAATGCAAATTGGAAAATGCAAATTTCCTATCTCCTAGAGCACCGCAACTCCTAAATAGCATGTGCTTATTTCTAAAATAACAAATGCTCATGTCAGATGACCTACGTTCCCAACAAGATGGACAACTTGGTTTACTATCGACATTGCCGAGGTTCGTAATTTAAGGATTCTAATTAACATGTTGAAAAACATTACTATAAAAAGTTGAATTACTTGATTTTGCGACTGAAGATGGCTAAATTTCCAAATCCGAAGGAAGCAACGATGTTTAAAAAGCATGAGCTTCTTTCTAGAATAGCCGAGTATTCTGGATGAATAAACAAATCTCCTATTGTAAACCCCACGAATTTAGCTTTCTAAGTATAGAAACAAACGTCCAAATTGTAGATGATTTCCTAAACTCAAAAGAGCCAATAAGATTTAAAACCGATTAAAATCTCAATCCAAAACCTAAAGTGGATATGAAAAACCTTAAATCATCAATTGAACCCCTAACTGCATACGAAGACCCTAAAACCTCGAACCTCATCAAAACCCTAAGATAACAATCAAAGATTTAATCGCGTAAAAATATATGAAACCCCAAATGTGTAAAAACATTAGAGATTGTGCCCTAAAGTAATAAAAATCCTAAAACTATAACTTTAAGGATATAAAAGCACTAATTCACCATGATATACCCTAAAACCCTAATTGATAATATAATGCTCATATTTTGCCAAATCATTAGTAAAAGGTTAGAGATGACCCTCATTTATGCTTATATGATTCGAATCCTCAAGTAATCCATTAGAAACTAAAATAATGAGTCATAGAATATATTTATCCTTTAAGTATGTGATTAGGATAGTCTTACTTAAAGTTAGGGTTATAGTTGAAGATTAGGTTATATGTAGTGAACTTTAATACTCAAATTAGTACTTTTTGCATTTGTTATCCAAAGTAGTTTATCAAATGAGATATATGAGCTATAAAGACCTAAAGTAAGACCTCATCAACTATGTTTACTAATCAATTCATCAAATACCTCATTTCCTCTCATTTCCTTCATTTTCCCCTTAATTTCCCTTAATCTCTACATTATGTGCACAAATTTACACATACTTAAGAGGAGTTGACCAAGTCAACACATGTTGACCAAGGTCAAAGGGTTGACCAAGTCAACACTTTGAAAAGTCAACAAAAAACTAAAAGATAAGGAAAATATCTTCTTCTTCATGATGGCTTTTCTTTTCCTTTTCTTTTGATTTTTCTTTTCCCCTTTCTCTCAATTGTTGCCGTCCACTTATTGTCCATTTTGGTCCCACCATTTGTTGTCTTCCATAATCAAAAACAAAGAAAAAGAAACAAAACAAAAACATTCCCCATTGCCGTGAGCTTCTTCTTCCCATTTCACTCTCATCACTCCTCCTTTTGTCTTCTTAATTCTAACACAATTAAAGGTATGTCTTTAAGTTGTTTTATGTTGCTTTATATTATTCATTAGTTAGTTAATTAGGTAGATTAGATAAGTAGTAATGTGTTTAGTGTTGTTTTGAAGAAGAGGAAACAAAGTTTCCATCTTTAAGTGTAGAAATCTAGGAATCATGAATAAGAAGAAAGGAAAACATGAATATGTGCACAAAGAATGTGTACATGAGGTAAATCGAAAAGAAGGGAAGCATGAGAAGCATGGTACATGAGTATTTTCCATGTACACAACCTAAATTAAAACAAAACCTAACCGTACATACTTATACTACCCTAATTACACACTTAAAAACACAAAAGAATGGAGTTAGGAAGCTTTTCTTAAGGAAAAGATTAGGCATACGATTTTTTTTTGTATAAAAATACGTATCTAACCGTATAAGTATATGAGTATGTATACATGGATAAATACAGTATAAATTTAGGTAGATGTATAAGTATATGTATGTATAAAGTATAAATACATAAGTATACATATTAGTATGTTATGAGTGTAGGTAGGTATATAACATATGTATATGTATAAGTACTTAATGACATATATATTTACATGTAATAAATGAATTACATAAGCCATGACATCATCTAAGCATTACATAAGCCATGACATCATCAATTGGTTACATAAGTAATGATGTAAGCATAGGTTTATAATAGAAGAAATAATAAGATTACATAAGCACATAACATAGGTATATACGTGTCTTTAGAAGTCGAAAATCCCTTAAACCTTAATACACTTCCTAGATTGAATTAAATTTAATCAAGTATGTGGATTAGTAGCACTAATGTAAAATTTCCTAAGTGCAAGAATCAAATAGCTAATTCAATCATTAAATCCTAAACTAGGGCATAAACATAAATAATAAGAATAATTAAACTTCAATAAGATAAAATTTCAATAAATTTAGCCCATATCATAAAACACGGGTCTTAACGTCCAAAATGGACATTACCGTGTGAATGTACGTCCGAAAACGATGAAAAATGACTATAAATTCATAAATGTTGAAAATAGAATGAAAAAGTTACGTACGATTAGCAATTAGGTTTAAACAAATAAGGGCTGATAGTAATTTAAGTAGAATTAGGTAGATAGATATCTGGAACCATTAGTTAAGTCAACTACTTATTATCCTTATTATCTCGTAATGATCAGGTGATCCCGACAAGAGCGAGGATCTTCCGATCAGTTATTACAACTAGAGCGAGTTGTCATAGTCAAGTGAGTACTCCCAATGACTCTATACTTGTTTGTGCTTGTAGTTAGTGCACTTAAATTAAATATCAATAACTTGATGCATGGGGTTTTAGGATCTGCGTGTGCTTGATATTGATTGATTGTTATAAGAAATATTGTTAAATACGATAATTGATGATTTGATGGTATGATTGATTTTATATGATTTGGATGGTTTGTTGATATTGATTGATCGCCTTATAATTTGACCTAATTATATTTGGCTTATCTTAAATAAAAAAGATCATGCATTATCCATGCATCGCATTACTTATTCTGGCCGTCACTTCACACGGTTGGTAATGAAGGGCCTTGGCGGGATGGATTCCCACATGATTTGATTAGTACCGTGCAGGAGCATGGGTACAACGAGACCCTACCCTTGGCTCGCGGGTTCTATTGGCGCTGGAGACGTTAACCATGGGTGGCTGGGGGTCGCGTCTAGAGACCACCGTTATAGGGTGTAAGTGTGGACTGCGGGGGTCACCTCACTACTAGGCTTGGGACTTTGTGAACTATTGGATTTTTGGAAATGGAAATGTGTTTTTGTGAAATACGGAATTCAAAGTTATGGGTAAAAACCTAGGTGCTAGAGCCCGATAGTGATTGGTGCCGATGAATCTCCAACCCTTGTCTCGGAGGGCGTTAAAATTTGATATTATATGCAGTACTAGCCAACTGCATATATTGTTTAGCATACTGCGTGTGCATGCATTCATATGGTTGTAATAATTTGTTTGATAACTTGTTTGCCAGTATGGTATGAGAGATAGCTCACTAAGCTCTTATAGCTTATTCCCCAATAGTCTTTCTTTTACAGGTTTACATACAATGGAATTGGGATAAGTCTCGAGTGCTGAGGGCGAGATGAAGATATGTACATTAGTGTTAGGATTAGTTGAGATTTTTATAGGTGATACATAAATACTCTTTGTAGAAAATATTCACATGTTAGAATTTAATATAATTTAATTCTACCTGCAGTTTTATAATGTTAGCATATCCTGTCCTATTATTTGGTAGGGGACACCGATTCTCTGTGGTTCTGAGGAACTGTGGGATATCGGACATCCATAGTTATTTATAATTATATATTATGTCATGTTATAATAAATTAATTACTTGAAAATCATTAATCTTAGTGATTTATTATTTAGAATTTTGCAATCTCTGACTTGCAAGACGGTTTTCATATCATGGGTGCACACATGTTATGAAAATTTTAGGCAATCCTACTAGGCCCCCTTTAGGGTCCTGACACCTATAATAAGGATTACTTGCCTTTGGGATTCAGATTAGCTAGGGTCCGTTTGTTGAGAGTTCATTAGAACATCCAAAATAACATTTGTTCGCAATAAGATGAATTCTTTGATTTCAAGATCAAGCATAACCAAATTTCGCAACTAAGGCATAATGAAAACTCTTAAAAACAAGGATCACTCGGTTTCTTCTTTGAGAATGTCAAGATTTGTCATCTTATTCATAAAATGTTTTAGAAGAAACCTGGTTATGCGGACAACGGATTACCTGATTTAAAGATTTGGAAAATGTAAAGTTCCTATCCCCAAGAGCACCGCGACTCCAAAATAGCATATACATCTTTCAAGAATAACGAATGCATCACGTCCGATGACCTACGTTCCCAACAAGATGGACAACTTGGTTTTACTATCGAGATAGCTGAGGTTCGTAATTTAAGGATTCTAGTAAACTTGTTGAAAAACATTACACAATAAAAGGTCGAAGTACTTGATTTTGCGATTGAGGATGACTAAATTTCCAAATTCGAAGGAAGCAACGACGCTTAAAAAGTAGGAGCATCCTTCGAGAATAGCCGAAGATTGTGGATGAATAAGAATATCTCCTATAGTAATGATTACTTGCCTTTGTGATTCAGAGTAGCTAGAGTTCGTTTTCTGACAATTCATCGGAACATTTGGAATAACATTTGTTCTCAATAAGATGGATTCTTTGATTTAAGGATCAAGCATAACCAGATTTCGAAACTGAAGTATAACGTAAACTGTTAAAAACAAGGATCACTCGGTTTCTTCTTTGAGAATGTTAAGATCTATCATCTTATTCATAAAAAGTTTTAGAAGAGTCCTAGCTATGCAGACAATGGATTACCTGATTTAACGATTTGGAAAATGCAAAGTTCCTATCCCCAAGAGCACCATGGCTCCCAAATAGCATATGTTTATTTCTAGAACAACAAATGCTCACGTTGGTTGACCTACCTTCCTAGCAAAATGGACAACTAGGTTTTACTATCGAGATAGTCGAGGTTCGTAATTTAAGGATTCTAATGAACTTGTTGAAAAACATTAGACTACAAAAAGTCCAATTACTTCATTTTGCAACTGAAGATGACTAAATTTTCAAATCGAAAGGAAACAACGATGCTTAAAAAGCAAGGGCTTCTTTCGAGAATAGCTGCGGATTCTGGATGAATAAACAAATCTCCTAAAATATGGATTACTTACCTTCACGATTTGAAGTAGCCAGGGTCCATTTTCTGAGGATTCATCGGAACATCTGCAATAAAATTTGTTCTCAATAAGATAGATTCTTTGATTTCAATATCAAGCATACCCATATTTCGAAATCGAAGCATAACGAATACTCCTTAAAACATGGATTACTCGGTTTCATGTTTGAGAATGTGAAGATCTGCAGTCTTATTCATAAAAAGTTTTAGAAGAATCTTAGCAATGCATACAAAGGATTACCTGATTTAACAATTTAGAAAATGCAAAGTTCCCATCCCTAAAACAACCAGGCTTCTAAATAGCATATGCTTCTTTTTGGAATAATGAATGCCTACGTCGGATGACCTACGTTCCTAACAAGGTAGATAACTTGGTTTTAGTATCGAGATAGTCGAGGTTCGTAATTTAAGGATTCTATGGAGCTTATTGAAAAACATTAGACCATAAAAAGTCAAATTACTTGATTTTGCGATTGAGGATGACTAAATTTCCAAATCTAAAGGAAACAACAACGCTTAAAAAGCAAGGGCTTTTTTTGAGAATAGCCAAGGATTCTTGATGAATATACAAAGCTCCTAAAATAAGGATTACTTACCTTCACGATTGAAAATAGCCAGGGTCTATTTTCTGAGGGTTCATCAAAACATTTGGAATAACATTTTTTCTCAATAAGATGGATTCTTTGATTTCAGGATTAAGCATAACCAAATTTCAAAACCGAAGTATAACGAAAACTCCTAAAAACAAGGAATACTCGGTTTCATGTTTATGAATGTTAAGATCCATCAACTTATTAATAAAATGTTTTAGAAGAATACTAGCTACATAGATAACGGATTACCAGAATTAACGATTTGAAAAATGCAAAGCTCCCATCACTATGAGCACCGCGGCTCCCAAATAGCATCTGATCTCTCTAGAATAATGAATGCTTAGGTCAGATGACCAACGTTCCCAACAGGATTGACAATGTGGTTTAATTAATGAGATAGTCGAGGTTCGTAATTTGAATATTCTACAGAGCTTATTGAAAAACATTAGACTATAAAAAGTCGAATTATTTGATTTTACTATTAAGGATGACTAAATTTTCAAATCCAAAGGAAATAATGACGCTTAAAAAGCGAGGGCTTCTTTCAAGAATAGTTGAGGATTCTAGATGACTATACAAATCTCCTAAAATAAGGATTACTTGCCTTCACAATTGAAAATAGCTATGGTCCATTTTCTAAGGGTTCATTGGAACCTCTTGAATAACATTTATTCTCAATAAAATAGATTCTTTGATTTCAGGGTCAAGCATAACCAGATTTTGATACCGAAGCATAACAAAAGCTCCTATAAACAAGGATTACTCTGTTTCATGTTTGAGAATGTCAAGATCCGTCATTTTATTCATAAAAAGTTTTTGAAGAATCCTAGCTATGCAAACAACGGATTACCTGAGTTAACGATTTGGAAAATGTAAAGTTCCTATCCCGAACAGCACCGCATCTCCTAAATAACATATGCATCTTTCTAGAATAACGAATGCTCACGTTAGATGACTTACGTTCTGCACAAGATTGACAACGTGGTTTAATTATAGAGATAGCTCAGGTTCGTAATTTATGAATTCTAAGGTGCTTATTGAAAAACATTAGACCATAAAAAGTCGAATTACGTGATTTTACAATTGAGGATGACTAAATTTCCAAATCCGTTGGAAACAACGACGTATAAAAAGCAAGGGCTTCCTTCGAGAATAGCCAAGGATTCTGGATGAATATATAAATCTCCAAAAATAAAGATTACTTGCCTTCACGATTGAAAGTAGCCAGGGTCAGTCTTCTGAGGGTTCATCAGAACATCTGGTATAACATTTGTTATCAATAAGATGGATTCTTTAATTTCTAGATCAAGCATAACTAGATTTCGAAACCGATGCTTAACGAAAACTCCTAAAAACAAGGATTACTTGATTTCATGTTTGAGAAAGTCAAGATCCATCATCTTAATCATAAAAAGTTTTAGAAGAATGCTAGCTACACAGATGACGGATTACCTGAATTAACCATTTGGAAAATGCAAAGTTCTTATCCCCAACAGCACTGTGTCTCCCAAATAGCATATGCTTCTTTCTAGAATAACAAATGCTTACGTTGGATGACCTACGTTCTGCACAAGATTGACAACGTGGTTTAATTATAGAGATAGCCAAGGTTCGTAATTTACGAATTCTAAGGTGCTTATTGAAAAACATTAGACCATAAAAAGTCAAATTACTTGATTTTACGATTGAGGATGACTAAATTTCCAAATCCGAAGAAAACAACGACACTTAAAAAGCAAGGGCTTCTTTAGGGAATAGCCGATGATTGTAGATGAATATACAAATCTCCTAAAATATAGATTACTTACCTTCACGATTGAGATTAGCTAGGGTCCGATTTCTAAGGGTTCATCGGAACATCTGGAATAACATTTGTTCTCAATAAGATGTTTTCTTTGATTTCAAGATCAAGCATAACCAGAATTCGAAACCAAAGCATAACGAAAACTCCTAAAAGCAACGATTACTTCATTTCAAGTTTAAGAATGTCCAGATCCGTCATCTTATTCATAAAAAAGTTTAGAAGAATCCTAGCTATGCAGACAATGGATTACCTGATTTAATGATTTGGAAAATGTAAAGTTTCTATTCCCAAAAGCATTGCGGCTCCTAAATAGCATATGCTTCTTTCTTTAATAATGAATGCTCACATCGGATGACCTATGTTCCCAACAAGATGGACAAACTAGTTTTACTATCGACATAGCTGAGGTTCGTAATTTAAGGTTATGGAACTTACTGTAAAACATTAGACCATAAAAAGTCGAATTACTTGATTTTGCGACTGAGGATGACTAAATTTCAAAATCCGAAGGAAACAACAACGCTTAAAAAGCAAGAGCTTCTTTCGAGAATAGTTAAGGATTCTAGATGAATAAACAAATCTCCTAAAATAAGGATTAGTTGCCTTCACGATTGAGAGTAGCTAGGGTCCGTTTTCTAAGTGTTCATCAAAACATCTCGAATAACATTTGTTCTCAATAACATGGACTATACGATTTTAGCATCAAGCATATCCAGATTACAAAACTGAAGCATAATGAAAACTCTTAAAAACAAGGATTGCTCGATTTCATGTTGGAGAATGTCAAGATCTATCATCTTATTCATAAAAAGTTTTAAAAGAATCCTAGCTACGCAGACAACAGATTACCTGATTTAATGATTTGGAAAATGCAAAGTTCCTATCCCCAAAAGCACCACGGCTCCCAAATAGCATATGCTTCTTTCTATAACAACGATTGCTCACGTCAAATGACTTACGTTCCCAACAAGATTGGCAACGTGGTTTAATTATCGAGATAGCCAAGGTTTGTACTTTAAGGATTCTAAGGAGCTTATTGAAAAACATTAGATAATAAAAAGTCAAATTACTTGATTTTATGACTGAGGATAACTAAATTTCCAAATCCGAAGGAAACAATGACACTTAAAAAGCAAGGGCTACTTTCGAGAAAAGCCGAGGATTCTAAATGAATATAAAAATCTCCTAAAATATGGATTACTTGCCTTCGCGATTGAGAGTAGCCAAGATTCGTTTTCAAAGGGTTTATCGGAATATCTGGAATAAGATTTGCTCTCAATAACATGGATTCCATGATTTTAGGATCAAGTTTAACCAGACTTCAATAGCAAAGGATCACGAAAAGTCCACAAAGTTAGGATTACTCGGTTTCATGTTTGAGAATGTCAAGATCTGTCATCTTATTCATAAAAAGTTTTAGAAGTATCCTTGCTATAGGATTACCTAATTTAACGATTTGGAAAAAGCAACGTTCCTATCCCTAAGAGCACAGTGATTCCCAAATAGTATATGCTTCTTTCTAGAATAACGAATGCTCATGTCAAATGACCTATGTTCCCAATAAGATGGACAAATTGGTTTTCCTATCGAGATAGCCAAGGTTCGTAATTTAAGGATTCTAATGAACTTGTTGAAAAATATTAGACCATAAAAAGTCGAATTACTTGATTTTGCGACTGAGGATGACTAAATTTCCAAATTTGAAGGAAACAACGATGCTTAAAAAGCAAGAGCTTCTTTCGAGAATAGTCGAGGATTGTAGATTAATGAACAAATCTCCTATAGTAAGGATTACTTGCCTTCGCGATTCAGATTAGTAAGGGTCCGTTTTCTAAGGGTTCATTGTAACATCTAGAATAACATTTGTTCTCAACAAAATGGATTCTTTGATTTTAGGATCAAGCATAACAAGATTTTGAAACTGAAGCATAACGAAAACTCCTAAATACAAGGATTATACGGTTTCATGTTTATGAATGTCAAGATTTGTCATCTTCTTCGTAAAAATTTTTAGAAGAATCCTGGCTTCACGGACAACAGATTACCTGATTTAAAGATTTTGGAAATGTAAAGTTCCTATCCTCAAGAGCACCACGACTCCTAAATAGCATATGATTTTTTCTACAATAACGAATGCTCATATCGTACGACCTATGTACCCTACAAGATGGACAATAAGGTTTACTATCGAGATACCCGAGGTTCGTAATTTAAGGATTCTATGGAACTTGTTGAAAAACATTAGAACATGAAAAGTTGAATTACTTGACTTCGCGACTGAGGATGACTAAATTTCTAAATCTGAAGGAAACAACGACACTTAAAAATTAAGAGCTTCTTTCAAGAATAGAAGAGGATTCTGGATGAATAAACAAATCTCCAAAAATAAGGATTACTTGCTATCGCGATTGAGCGTAGCTAGGGTCCACTTTCTGAGGGTTCATCAGAACATTGGGAATAAAATTAGTTCTTAATAAGATGAATTCCTTGATTTCAGGATTAAGCATAACAAGATTTCAAAACCGAAGCATAACGAAAACTCCTAAAAACAAGGATTACATGGTCTCATGTTTGAGAGTGTCAAGTTCCATCATCTTATTCATAAAAAGTTTTAGAATAATCCTATCTCCGTAGATAACGGATTACTTGATTGAATGATTTGGAAAATGCAAAATTCCTATCCCTAAGAGCACCGCGGCTCCCAAATAGCATATGCTTATTTCTAGAATAATGAATGCTCACGTTGGATGACCTACATTCCCAATAAGATAGATAACTTGGTTTTACAATAGACATAGCCAAGGATCGTAATTTAAGGATTCTAATGAACTTGTTGAAAAACATTAGACCATAAAAGGTTAAACTACTTGATTTTACAACTGAGGATGACTAAATTTCTAAATTTGAAGGAAATAATAATGCTTAAAAAGTAAGAGCTCCTTTCGAGAATAGCAGAGGATTATGGATGAATAAACAAATCTCTTATAGTAAGGATTATTTGCCTTTGCGATTCAGAGTAGCCAGGGTCCATTTTCTGAAGGTCTATCAGAACATTTAGAATGACATTTGTTTTCAATAAGATATATTCTTTGATTTCAGGATCAAGCATAGCCAGATTTCGAAACCAAAGTATAACGAAAACTCCTACAAACAAGGATTACTAGGTTTCATGTTTAAGAATGTCAAGATTCATCATCTTATTCATAAAAAGTTTTAGAAGAATCCTAGCTACGCAGACAACGGATTACCTAATTTAACGATTTGGAAAATGCAAAGTTCCTATCCCCAAGAGCACCACGGCTCCCAAATAGCATATGCTTATTTCTAGAACAACAAATGCTTACGTTGGTTGACCCACCTTCCTAACAAGATGGACAACTAGGTTTTACTATCGAGATAGTCGAGGTTCGTAATTTAAGGATTCTAATGAACTTGTTGAAAAACATTAGACCATAAAAAGTCTAATTACTTGATTTTGCGACTGAGGATGACTAAATTTTCAAATCCAAAGGAAACAACGACGCTTAAAAAGCAAAAGCTTCTTCCTAGAATAGCTGCGGATTCTGGATGAATAAACAAATCTCCTAAAATAAGAATTACTTACCTTCACGATTTGAAGTAGCCAGGGTCCGTTTTCTGAGGATTCATCGGAACATTTGCAATAAAATTTGTTCTCAATAAGATAGATTCTTTGATTTTAGGATCAACCATAACCAGATTTCGAAACTGATGCATTACGAAAACTCCTAAAAATAAGGATTTCTCGGTTTCATGTTTTAGAATGTCAAGATCGGTCATCTTGTTCATAAAAAGTTCTAGAAGAATCCTAGCTACGCAGACAATGTATTACCTGATTTAACGATTTGGAAAAGGGAAAGTTCCCATCACCAAGAGCACCGCGACTCCCAAATAGTGTATGCTTCTTTCTAGAATAACAAATGCTCTCGTCAGATGACCTATGTTCCTAACAAGATGGACAACTTGGTTTTACTACCGAGATAGCCGAGGTTCGTAATTTATGGGTTCTAATGAACTTGTTGAAAAACATTAGACCATAAAAAGTCGAATTACTGGATTTTGCAACTGAGGATGAGAAAATTTCTAAATCCGAAGGAAACAACGACGTTTAAAAATCAAGAGGCTCTTTTGAGAATCGCCGGGGATACTGGATGATTATACAAATCTCCTAAAATAAGGATTACTTGCCTTGGCGATTAAGCGTAGCCAAGGTCCATTTTCTGAGGGTTCATTAGAATATCTGGTATAACATTTGTTCTCAATAAGATGGATTATTTGATTACAAGATCAAGCATAACTAGATTTCAAAACTGAAGCATAACGAAAACTCCTAAAAATAAGGATTTCTCTATTTCATGTTTGAGAATGTCAAGATCTGTCATCTTGTTCATAAAAAGTTCCAGAAGAATCCTAATTATGTAGACAATGTATTACCTGATTTAACAATTTAGAAAAGGCAAAGTTCTTATCACCAAGAGCATCACGACTCCCAAATAGCATATGCTTCTTTCTAGATTAACGAATGCTCACATCGGATGATCTACGTACCCAATAAGATGGACAACTTAGTTTTATTATCGAAATAGTCGAAGTTCATAATTTAAGGTTTCTAATGAACTTGTTGAAAAACATTAGTCCAAAAAAACTCGAATTACTTGATTTTGTGACTGAGGATGACTAATTTTCTAAATCCGAAGGAAACAATGACGCTTAAAAAGCAAGGGCTCCTTTCGAGAATAGCCGAGGATTCTGAATGAATAAATAAATCTCTAAAAATAAGGATTACTTGCTTCCATGATTGAGAGTAGCCAAGGTCCGTCTTCTGAAGCTTTATTGGAATATCTGGAATAACATTTGATCTCAATAAGATGAATTTTTTTTATTTCAGGATCAAGCATAGCCAAATTTCGAAACAAAAGTATAACGAAAACTCTTACAAACAAGGATTACTAGGTTTCATGTTCAAGAATGTTAAGATTCGTCATCTTATTCATAAAAAGTTTTAGAAGAATCCTAGCTATGCAGACAACGGATTACCTGATTTAACGATTTGGAAAATGCAAAGTTTCTATCCCTAAGAGCACCGCGGCTCCCAAATAGCATATGCTTTTTTCTAGAATAACGAATGCTCACGTCGAATGACCTACGTTCCCAACAAGATAGATAACTTGGTTTTACTATCTAGATAATCGAGGTTCGTATTCTAAGGAGCTTATTGAAAAACACTAGACCATAAAAAGTCGAATTACCTGATTATGTGACTGAGGGTGACTAAATTTCTAAATCTAAAGGAAACAACGATGCTTTAAAAGCAAAGGCTTCTTTCGAGAATAGCCGAGGATTCTAGATAAATAAACAAATCTCCTAAAATAAGGATTACTTACCTTCACGATAGAGAGTAGCCATGGTCCATTTTTAGAGGGTTCAACGGAACATCTAGAATAACATTTGTTCTCAATAAGATGGATTCTTTGATTTCATGATCTAGTATAACTAGATTTCGAAACCGAAGCATAACGAAAACACTTAAAAACAAGGATTACTCGAATTCATGTTTGAGAATGTCAAGATCCGTCATCTTATTCATAAAATGTTTTAGAAGAATCCTAGCTACACAAACGACGGGTTACCTAATTTAACGATTTAGAAAAGGCAAAGTACTTATCCCCAAGAGCACCACGACTCCCAAATAGCAAATGCTTCTTTCTAGAATAACGAAAGCTTAAGTCGGATGACCAACATTCCCAACAAGATGGACAACTTGATTTTACTATCGAGATAGCCAAGGTTCGTAATTTAAGGATTCTAAGGTATTGGTTGAAAAACATTAGACCATAAAAGTCGAATTACTTGAATTTCCAATTGAGGACGACTAAATTTCCAAATCCAAAGGAAACAATGATGCTTAAAAAGCAAGGGCTTCTTCTAAGAATAGTTGAGGATTCTCGATGAATAAACAAATCTCCTAAAATAAGGATTACTTACCTTCATGATTGAGAGTAGCCAAGGTTCGTCTTTTGAAGATTCTATGGAACATCTAGAAGAACATTTGACCTCAATAAGATGGATCCTTTGATTTCATGATCAAGCATAACCAGATTTTGAAACTGAAGCATAATGAAAACTCCTAAGAACAAGGATTCCTCGATTTCATGTTTGAGAATGTCAAGATCCGTCATCTTATTCATAAAAAGTTTTAGAAGAATCATAGCTATGCAGATTACCAATTACCTTATTTAACGATTTAGAAAATGTAAACTTCCTATCCCTAAGAGCACCGCGGCTCACAAATAACATATGCTTTTTTCTAGAATAACGAATGCTCACAGTGAATGACCTACGTTTCCAACAAGATGGACAACTTGGTTTTACTATCAAGATAGCCGAGGTTCGTAATTTAAGGATTCTAACGAGCTTATTGAAAAACATTAGACCATAAAAAGTCCAATTACCTAATTTCGCAACTGAAGATGACTAAATTTCTAAATCCAAAGGAACCAGCGATGCTTAAAAAGCAAGGGCTTCTTTCAAGAATAGCCAAGAATTGTGGATGAATAAACAAATCTCCTAAAATAAAGATTACTTACCTTTATGATTGAGAGTAGCCAGGGTTTGTTTTTTGTAGGTTCATCAGAACATCTAAAATGACATTTGTTCTCAATAAGATGAATTCATTGATTTAATGATCAAGCACAACCAGATTTCGAAATTGAAGCATAACGAAAACTCTTAAAAACAAGGATTACTCGGTTTCATGTTTAAGAATGTCGAGATCCATCATCTTATTCATAAAAAGTATTAGAAGAATCCTAGCTACGCAAACAATGGCTTACCTGATTTAATAATTTGGAAAATGCAAAGTTCCTATCCCCAAGAGCATTGCAGCTCCCAAATAGCATATACTTTTTTCTATAATAACGAATGCACACATCGAATGACCTACGTTTCTAACAAGATGGACAACTTGGTTTTACTATCAAGACAACCGTGGTTCGTAATTTAAGGATTCTAATGAGCTTATTGAAAAACATTAAACCATAAAAAGTCGAATTTCTTGATTTTGCGACTGAGGTTGACTAAATTTCTAAATCCGAAGGAGACAACGATGCTTAAAAAGCAAGTGCTTCTTTCAAGAATAACCAAGGATTCTAGATGAATAAGCAAATCTCCTAAAATAAGAATTACTAGCCTTTACGATTTATAGTAGATAGGGTCCATTTTCTAAGGGTTCATCGGAGCATCTGGAATTACATTTGATCTCAATAAGATGGATTCTATGATTTCAGGATTAGGCATAACCAGATTTCAAAACTGAAGCATAACGAAAACTCCTAAAAACAAGGATTACTTGGTTTCATGTTTGAGAAAGTCAAGATCCGTCATCTTATTCATAAAAAGTTTTAGAAGAATCTTAGCTATATAAACAACGGATTACTTGATTTAACAATTTGGAAAATGCATAGTTCTTATCCCTAAGAGCACCGTGGCTCCCAAATAGCATATGCTTCTTTCTAGAATAACGAATGCTCTCGTCGGATGACCTACGTTCCCAACCAGATGGATAACTTGGTTTTACTATCGAGATAGCTAAGGTTCGCAATTTAAGGATTCTAAGGAATTTGTTGAAAAACATTAGACCATAAAAAGTCAAATTACTTGACTTTACGATCGAGGATGACGAAATTTCCAAATTTGAAGGAAACAACGACGCTTAAAAAGCAAGGGCTTCTTTTGAGAATAGCCGAGGATTCTTGATGAATAAACAAATCTCCTAAAATAAGGATTACTTGCCTTTACGATTTAGAGTAGCTAGGGTCAGTCTTTTGTAGGTTCTTCGGAACATCTAGAATAACATTTGATCTCAATAAGTTGGATCCTTTGATTTCAGGAACAAGCATAACCAGATTTCGAAACCGAAGCATAACGAAAACTCCTAAAAACAAGGATCACTCGATTTCTTCTTTGAGAATGTCATAATTTGTCATCTTATTCGTAAAAAGTTTTAGAAGAATCCTTGCTACACAGACAACAAATTAACTAAATGAACGATTTGGAAAATGCAAAGTTCCTATCCCTAAGAGCACCGCGGCTCCCAAATAGCATATGCTTATTTCTAGAATAATGAATGCTTACATCGGATGACTTACGTTCCCAGCAAGATGGACAACTTGGTTTTACTATCGAGATAGCCGAGGTTCGTAATTTAAGGATTCTAATGAACTTGTTGAAAAACATTAGACCATAAAAAGTCAACTTACTTGATTTTATGATTGAGGATTACTAAATTTCCAAATCTAATGGAAACAACGACGCTAAAAAAGTAAGAGCTTCTTTCGAGAATAGTTGAGGATTCTGAATGAGTAAACTAATCTCCTATAGTATAGATTACATGCCCTCGCGATTCAGAGTAGCCAGGGTCCGTTTTCTGAGGATTCATTAGAACATTTGACCTTAATAAGATGGATTCGTTGATTTTAGGATGAAGCATAACCAGATTTCGAAACCGAAGCATAACGAAAACTCCTAAAAACAAGGATCACTCAGTTTCTTCTTTAAGAATGTCAAGATCTGTCATCTTATTCATAAAAAGTTTTAGAAGAATCCTTGCTACATTGACAACGGTTTACCTGATTTAACGATTTGGAAAATGCAAAATTCTTATCCCCAAGAGTACCGTGGCTCCCAAATAGCATATGCATTATTCTAGAATAACGAATGCTTACGTCGGATGGCCTACGTTCCAAACAAGATGGACAACTTGGTTTTACTATCAAGATAGTCAAGGTTCATAATTTAAGGATTCTAATGAACTTGTTGAAAAACATTAGACATTAAAAAGTTGAATTACTTGATTTTGTGACTGAGGATAACCATATTTCCAAATCCGAAGGAAACAACGACGCATAAAAAGAAAAGGCTTCTTTTGAGAATAGCCACAGATTGTAGATGAATAAACAAATCTCTTATAATAAGGTTTACTTGCTTTCACGATTTAGAGTAGCTAAGATCCGTTTCCTGAGGGTTCATTGGAGTATCTGGAGTAACATTTATTTTCAATAAGATGGATTCTTTGATTTTAGGATCAAGCATAACTAGATTTCGAAACCGAAGCACAACGAAAACTCCTAAAAACAATGATCACTCAATTTCTTGTTTGAGAATGTCAAGATTCGTTATTTTATTCATAAAAAGTTTTAGAAGAATCCTTGCTGCACAAACAACGAATTACCTGATTGAATGATTTGGAAAATGCAAAGTTCCTATCACTAAGAGCACTACAACTCTTAAATAGCATATGCTTAATTTTAGAATAACGACTGCTCACATCGGATGACCTACGTTCCCAATAAGACGGACAACTTGGTTTTACCATCGAGATAGTTGACGTTTGTAATTTAAGGATTCTAATGAACTTGTTGAAAAACATTAGACTATAAAAAGTTGAATTACTTGATTTTGCGACTGAGGATAACTAAATTTCCAAATCGGAAGGAAATAGCGACGCATAAAAAGCAAGAGCTACTTTCGAGAATAGCCGAAGATAGTGGATGAATAAACAAATCTCCTATAATAAAGATTACTTGCCTTCCTGATTCAAAGTAGCCAGGGTCCGTTTTTTGAGGGTTCATCCGAACATTTGGAAAAACATTTGTTCTCAATAAGTTAGATTCTTTGATTTTAGGATCAAGCATAACCAGATTTCGAATCCGAAGCATAATGAAAACTGCTAAAAACAAGGATTACTCGGTTTTATGAATGAGAATGTCAAGATCCGTTATCTTATTCATAAAAAGTTTTAGAATAATCCTAGCTATACAGACAACAGATTACCTGACTTAACAATTTGGAAAATGCAAAGTTCTTATCCCTAAGAGCATCGCGGCGACCAAATAACATATGATTCTTTCTAGAATAATGAATGCTCACGTTGAATGACCTCCGATCCCAACAAGATGGACAACTTGGTTTTACTATCGAGATAGTCGAGGTTCATAATTTAAGGATTCTAATGAACTTGTTAAAAAACATCAGACCATAAAAAATCGAATTACTTGATTTTGCGACTGAAGATGACTAAATTTCCAAATCCAAAGGAACTAACGACGCTTAAAAAGCAAAGGCTTCTTTCGAGAATAGCTGAAGATTCTAGATGAATAAACAAATCTCCTAAAATAAGGATTACTTACCATCACGATTGAGAGTAGCTAAGGTCCAATTTCTGTAGATTCATCGGAACAACTGAAATAACATTTTTTCTCAATAAGATGGATTCCTTGATTTCATGATCAAGCATAGCCGGATTTCGAAACTGAAGCATAACGAAAACTCCTAAAAACAAGGATTACTTGGTTTCATGTTTGAGAATGTGAAGATCCGTCATCTTATTCATAAAAAGTTTTAGAAGAATCTTAGCTACGCAGACAATGGCTTACCTGATTTAAAGATCTGGAGAATGCAAAGTTCCTATCCCTAAGAGTACTGCGGCTCCCCAATAGCATATACTTCTTTTTAGAATAATAAATGCTCACGTCGAATGACCTACTTTCCCAATAAGATGGACAACTTGGTTTTACTACCGAGAAAGCTGAGGTTTGCAATTTAAGGATTCTAATAAACTTATTGAAAAACATTAGACCATAAAAAGTTGAATTTGTTGATTTCGCGACTGAGGTCGACTAAGTTTCTAAATCCGAAGGAAATAATGACACTTAAAAAGTAAGAGCTTCTTCTGAGAATAATCGAGGATTCTGGATGAATAAACAAATCTCCTAAAATAAGGATTACTAGCCTTTACGATTTAGAGTAGCTGGGGTCCGTTTTCTGAGGGTTCATCGGAGCATCTAGAATTACATTTGATCTCAATAAGATGGATTCTTTGATTTCAGGATCAAGCATAACCAGATTTCGAAACCGAAGCATAATGAAAACTCCTAAAAACAAGGATTACTCGGTTTCATGTTTGAGAATGTGAAGATGCGTCATCTTATTGATAAAAAGTTTTAGAAGAATCCTAGTTATGCAAACAACGGATTACCTGATTTAATGATTTGGAAAATGCAAAGTTCTTATCCTTAAGAGCACTACGGCTCCTAAATAACATATGCTTTTTTCTAGAATAACGAATGCTCATGTCGAATGACCTACGTTCTAAATAAGATGGAAAACTTGGTTTTACTATCGAGATAGCCGAGGTTCGTAATTTAAGGATTCTATGAAATTTGTTGAAAACATTAGACCATAAAAAGTCGAATTACTTGACTTTGCAACTGAGGATGACTAAATTTCCAAATTCGAAGGAAACAACGACACTTAAAAAGCAAGGGCTTCTTTCAAGAATAGCCGAGGATTCTCGATGAATAAACAAATCTCCTAAAATAAGGATTACTTGCCTTCATGATTCAAAGTAGCCAGTGTCCATCTTTTGAAGATTCTTTGGAATATCTAGAATAACATTTGATCTCAATAAGTTAGATCCCATGATTTCAAGATCAAGCATAACCAGATTTCGAAATCGAAGCATAATGAAAACTCATAAAAACAAGGATCACTCGGTTTCTTGTTTGAGAATGTCAAGATCCATCATCTTATTCATAAAAAGTTTAGTCGAATCCTTGCTATATAGACAACGGATTATTTGATTTAATGATTTGGAAAATGCAAAGTTCCTATCCCCAAGGGAACCGCGTCTCCCAAATAGCATATGCTTCTTTCTAGAATAACGAATGCTCACATCGAATGACTTACGTTCCCAATAAGATGGACAAATTGGTTTTACTATCGAGATAGCCGAGGTTCATAATTTAACGATTCTAAGGAGCTTATTGAAAAACATTAGACCATAAAAAAGACTAATTACCTGATTTTGCGACTGAGGATGACTAAATTTTCAAATTAAAAGGAAACAACAATGCTTAAGAAGCAAGGGCTTCTTTCAAGAATAGCTAAGGATTCTGGATGAATAAACAAATCTTCTAAAATAAGGATTACTTGCCTTCATAATTGAGAGTAGCCAAGCTCCATTTACTAAAAGTTCATCGAAACAAGTGGAATAACATTTGTTCTCAATAAGATAGATTCTTTGATATCATGATCAAGCATAACCAGATTTCGAAACCAAAGCTTAACGAAAACTCCTAAAAACAAGGATTACTTGGTTTCATGTTTGAGAATGTCAAAATCCGTCATCTTATTCATAAAAAGTTTTAGAAGAATCCTAGCTACGCAAACAACCGATTACCTGATTTAATGATTTAGAAAATGCAAAGTTCCTACTCGCAAGAGCACCGCAACTCTTAAGTAGCATATGCTTTTTTCTAGAATAATGAATACTCACGTCAAATGACCTACATTCCCAACTAGATGGTCAACTTAGTTTTATTATCGACAAAGCCGAGGTTCGTAATTTAAGGATTTTAAGGAGCTTATTGGAAAACATTAAACCATAAAAATGTCTAATTACCTGATTTCGCGAGTGAAGATGATTAAATTTCCCAATCAAAAGGAAACAACGATGCTTAAAATGCAAGGGCTTCTTTCGAGAGTAGCTGAGGATTCTGGATGAATAAACAAATCTCTTAAAATAAGGATTACTTGCCTTTATGATTCAGAGTAGCCAGGGTCCGTTTTCTGAAGGTTCATCGGAACAAGTAGAATAATATTTGTTCTTAATAAGATGGATTCATTGATTTAATGATTAAGCACAACCAGATTTCGAAACCGAAGCATAACGAAAACTCCTAAAAACAAGGATTACTCGGTTTCATGTTTGAGAATGTCAAGATCGATCATCTTATTCATAAAAAGTTTTAGAAGAATCCTAGCTACGCAAACAATGGCTTACCTGATTTAAAGATTTGGAAAATGCAAAGTTCCTATTCCTAAGAGCACCGCGACTCCCAAATAGCATATGCTTCTTTCTACAATAACAAATGCTCAGGTCGGATGACCTTCGATCCCAATAAGATGGACAACTTGGTTTTACTATCGAGAAAGCCAAGGTTCGTAATTTAAGGATTTTAATGAACTTGTTGAAAAACATTAGACTATAAAAAGTCAAATTACTTGATTTTGCGACTTAGGATGACTAAATTTCCAAATCTAAAGGAAACAATGATGCTTAAAATGCAAGAGCTTCTTTCGAAAATTGTCGCGAATTCTGGATGGATAAACAAATCTCCTAAAATAAGGATTACTTGCCTTCACAATTGAGAGTAGCCAGGGTCTGTTGGTTCATTAGAACATCTGGAATAACATTTGATCTCAATAAGATGGATTCTTTGATTTCATGATTGAGCATAACCAGATTTCGAAATCGAAGCATAACGAAAACTCCTAAATACAAGGATTACTCGGTTTCATGTTTGAGAATGTCAAGATCCATCATCTTATGCATAAAAAGTTTTAAAAGAATCCTAGCTACGTAGACAACGGCTTACCTGACTTAATGATTTGGAAAACACAAAGTTCCTATCCCCAAGAGCATTGTGGCTCCTAAATAGCATATGCTTCTTTCTAGAATAATGAATGCTCACATTGAATGACCTATGTTCCTAACAAGATTGACAACTTGGTTTTACTATCAAGATAGCCGAGGTTCATAATTTAAGGATTCTAAGGAACTTGTTGAAAAACATTAGACCATAAAAAGTCGAATTACTTGACTTTACGACTGAGGATGACTAAATTTCCAAATCCAAAGGAAACAACAATGCATAAAAAGCAAGGGCCTCTTTTAAGAATAGCCGAGGATTCTCAGTGAATAAACAAATCTCCTAAAATAAGAATTACTGGCCTTTATGATTTAGAGTAGCCAAGGTCTGTCTTCTAAAGGTTAGTCAGAACATCTGGCATAACATTTGATCTCAATAAGTTAGATCTTTTGATTTCAGGATCAAGCATAACTAGATTTCGAAGCCGAAGCATAAGGAAAACTCTTAAAAACAAGGATTCCTCGATTTCATGTTTGAGAATGTCAAGATCCATTATCTTATTCATAAAAAGTTTTAGAAGAATCCTAGCTACGCAAACAATGGATTACCTGACTTAACAATTTGGAAAATGCAAAGTTCTTATCCCTAAGAGCACCGCGGCTCCCATATAGCATATGCTTCTTTCTAAAATAATGAATGCTCATGTCGGATGACCTATGATCCCAACAAGTTAGACAACTTGGTTTTACTATCGAGAAAGCCGAGGTTCGTAATTTAAGAATTCTAACAAACTTGTTGAAAAACATTAGACCATGAAAAGTTGAATGACTTGATTTTACGACTGAGGATGACTAAATTTCTAAATCCAAAGGAAACAACAACACTTAAAAAGCAAGGGCTTCTTTCGAGAATAGCCGAGGATTCTGGATGAATAAACAAATCTCCTAAAATAAGGATTACTTGCCTTCACGATTGAGTGTAGCTAGGGTCTGTTTTCTAAGGGCTCATCGAAATAACTGGAATAACATTTGTTCTCATTAAGATGGATTCTTTAATTTTACGATCAAGTTTATCTAGATTTCGAAACCAAAGCATAACGAAAACTCCTAAAACCAATGATTTCTCGGTTTTATGTTTAAAAATGTCAAGATCCGTCATCTTATCCATAAGATGTTTTGTAAGAATCCTAGCTACACAGACAACGGATTACCTGATTTAACGATTTAGAAAATGCAAAGTTCTTATCCCCAAGAGCACTGTGGCTCCTAAATAGCACATGCTTCTTTCTAGAATAACGAATACTCACGTCAGATGACCTACGTTCCCAACGAGATGGACAACTTGGTTTTACTAACGAGATAGCTGAGGTTTGTAATGTAAGGATTATAATGAAAATGTTGAAAAACATTAGACCATAAAAAGTCGAATTACTTGATTTTGTGACTTGGGATGACTAAACTTCCAAATCCGAAGGAAACAATCGTGCTTAAAATGTAAGGGCTTCTTTCGAAAATAGCTAAGGATTCTGGATGAATAACCAAATCTCCTAAAATAAGGAATACTTACCTTCATGATTCAATGCAGCTAGGGTCTGTTTTCTGTGATTTCATCAGAACATCTGGAGTAACATTTGTTCTCAATAAGATGGATTGTTTGATTTCAGGATCAAGCATAACCAGATTTCGAAACCGAAACATAACGGAAACTCCTAAAAACAAGGATTACTCGGTTTCATGTTAGAGAAGGTCAAGATCTGTCATCTTATTCATAAAAAGTTTTAGAAGAATCTTAGCTACGCAAACAATGGCTTACCTAACTTAACGATTTGGAAAATGCAAAGTTCTTATCCCCAAGAGCACTACGGCTCCAAAATAGCATATGTTTCTTTCTAGAAAAACGAATGCTCACGTCGGATGACCTACATTCCCAACAAGATGGACAACTTGGTTTTACTATCGAAATAGCTGAGGTTCGTAATTTAAAGATTCTAATGAACTTGTTGTGAGACATTAGGCTATAAAAATTTGAATTACTTGACTTTGCGATTAAGGATGACTAAATTTCCAAATCCGAAAGAAACCACGACGCTTAAAAAGCATGGGCTTCTTTCGAGAATAGCCGAGGATTCTTGATGAATAAACAAATCTCCTAAAATAAGGATTACTTGCATTCACAATTGGGAGTAGCCATGGTCCATTTTTTGAGGGTTCATTAGAACATTTGGAATAACATTTGTTCTAAATAAGATGGATTCTTTGATTTCAGGATCAAGTTTAACGAGACTTCAATTGAAAAGGATAACGAAAACTCCTTAAAATGAGGATTACTCAATTTTACGTTAGAGAATATCAAAATCTATCATCTTATTCATAAAAAGTTTTAAAATAATCCTAACTACACAGACAACAGATTACCTGACTTAACGATTTGGAAAATGCAAAGTTCCTATCCTTAAGAGCATCGCGGCTCCCAAATAGCATATGCTTCTTTCTTAAATAACGAATGCTCATGTTGGATGACCTACGTTCTCAACAAGGTGGACTGCTTGGTTTTACTATCGAGATAGTCGAGGTTTGTAATTTAAGGATTTTAATGAACATGTTGAAAAACATTAGACCATAAAAAGTCAAATTACTTGACTTTGCAACTGAGGATGGCTAAATTTCCAAATCCGAAAGAAACAACAACACTTAAAAAGTAAGGGCTTCTTTCGAGAATAGCCGAGGATTCTGGATGAATAAACAAATCTCCCAAAAAAAGGATTACTTCCCTTCACGGTTGAGAGTAGCCAGGGTCTGTTTTTTGAGGGTTCATCGAAACATCTGGAATAAGATTTGTTCTCAATAAGATAGATTCTTTGATTTTAGGATCATGCATAACCAAATTTCGAAACCATAACATAATGAAAACTCGTATAAACAAGGATTACTCGGTTTCATGTTTATGAATGTCGACACCTGTCATCTTATTCATAATTTAAGCATTCTAAGGAGCTTATTGAAAAACATTAAACCATAAAAAGTCGAATTACTTGATTTTGCGATTGAGGATGACTAAATTTTCAAATCTAATAGAAACAACGACACTTAAAAAGCAAGGGCTTCTTTTGAGAATAACCGAGGATTCTAGATGAATATACAAATGTCCTAAAATAAGGATTACTTGCCTTTACGATTGAAAGTAGCCAGGGTCCGTTTTCTGAGGGTTCATTGAAACATCTAGAATAACATTTATTCTTAATAGGTTGGATTCTTTGATTTCAGGGTTAAGCATAACTAGATCTTGAAATCGAAGCATAACGAAAACTCGTATAAACAAAGATTACTTGGTTTCATGTTTAAGAATGTCAAGATTCGTCATCTTAATCATAAGAAGTTTTAGAAGAATCCTAGCTACGTAGACAATGGATTTCTTGATTTAATGAGTTGAAAAGTGCAAAATTCCTATCCCCAAGAGCACCGTAGCCCCCAAATAGCATATGCTTCTTTCTAGAATAAGGAATGCTCACGTCGGATGACTTATGTTCCCAACAAGATGGACAACTTGGTTTTACTATCAAGATAGCTGAGGTTCGTAATTTAAGGATTCTAATGAACTTGTTGAAAAGCATTAGAGCATAAAAAGTCGAATTACTTGATTTTGCGACTGAAGATGACTAAATTTCTAAATCCAAGGAAACAATAACGCTTAAAAAGCAAGAGCTTCTTTCGAGAGTAGGTGAGGATTATGGATGAATAAACAAATCTCCTAAAATAAGGATTACTTGCCTTCTTGATTGAGAGCATCCAAGGTGCATTTTTTGAGAGTTCATCGGAACATCTGGAGCAACATTTGTTCTCAATAAGATGAATTCTTTAATTTCAGGATCAAGTTTAACCAAACTTCAATAGCAAAGGATAATGAAAACTACCAAAAATTAGGATTCCCTACTACACATACAACGGATTACCTAATTGAATGATTTGAACTATGTAAAGTTCCTATCCCCAAGAGCATCGCGGCTCCCAAATAGCATATGCTTATTTCTAGAATAACAAGTGCTTACGTCAGATGACCTACGTTCCCAATAAGAAGGACAACTTGGTTTTACTATCGAGATAGCCAAGGTTCGTAATTTAAGGATTCTAAGGAGCCTATTGAAACACATTAGACCATAAAAAAGACCAATTACCTAATTTTGCGACTAAAGATGACTAAATTTCCAAATCCGAAGGAAACAATGACGCTTAAAAAACAAGTGCTTCTTTCAAGAATAGCCGAGGATTCTAGATAAATAAACAAATCTCCTATAGCAAGGATTACTTGCCTTCGTGATTCAGCGTAGCAATTTTCTAAGGGTTCATTCGAACATCTAGAATAACATTTGTTCTCAATAAAATAGATTCTTTGTTTTAAGGATCAAGCTTAACCAGATTTCAAAACTGAAGCATAACGAAAACTCCTAAAAACAAGGATCACTCGGTTTCTTGTTAGAGAATGTTAAGATCCGTCATCTTATTCATAAAATGTTTTAGTAGAATCCTTGCTACACAGAAAATGGATTATTTGATTTAACGATTTGGAAAATATAAAGTTCCTCTCCCCAAGCACACCGCGACTCCGAAATAGCATATGCTTCTTTTTAGAATAACAAATGCTCACGTCGAATGACCTTCATTCCTTACAAGATGGACAGCTTGATTTTACTATCGAGATAGCCGAAGTTTGTAATTTAAGGATTACAATGAACTTGTTGAATAGCATTAGGCCATAAAAAGTCGAATTACTTGATTTTACAACTGAAGATGACTAAATTTCCAAATTCGAAGGAAACAATGACACTTAAAAAACAAATGCTTCTTTCGAGAATAGCCAAGGATTCTAGATGAATAAACAAATCTCCTATAGCAAGGATTACTTACCTTCATGATTAAGTGTAGCCATGGTCCGTTTTCTAAGGGTTCATGGGAACATTTGGAATTACATTTGTTCTCAATAAGATGGATTCTTTGTTTTTAGGATCAAGCTTAACCAGATTTCGAAACCGAAGCATAACGAAAACTCTTAAAAACAACAATCACTCGGTTTCTTCTTTGAGAATGTCTAGATTCATCATCTTATTCATAAAAAGTTTTAGCAGAATCCTTGCTACATAGACAATGGATTATCTCATTTAACGATGTGTAAAATGAAAAGTTCCTATCCCCAAGAGCACCATGACTCCAGAATTGCACATGCCTTTTTCTACAATAACGAATACTCACGTCAACTGACCTACGTTCTCAGCAAGATGGACAACTTGGTTTTACTATCGAGATGGTCAAGGTTAGTAATTTAAGGATTCTAATGAGCCTGTTGAAAATCATTAGACCATAAAAAGTCGAATTACTTGATTTTGCAACTCAGGATGACTAAATTTCCAAATCCGAAGGAAACAATGACACTTAAAAAACAAGTGCTTCATTCGAGAATAGCCGAGGATTCTGGATAAATAAACAAATCTCCTATAGCAAGGATTACTTGCCTTCGTGATTCAGTATAGCCAAGGTCCATTTTCTGAGGGTTCATCCGAACATCTGGAATAACATTTGTTCTCAATAAGATAGATTCTTTGTTTTTAAGATCAAGCTTAACCAAATTTCGAAACTGAAGCATAACGAAAACTCTTAAAAACAACGATCACTTGGTTTCTTGTTTGAGAATGTCTAGATCCGTCATCTTATTCATAAAAAGTTTTAGCAGAATCCTTGCTACCCAGACAACGGATTATCTCATTTAACGATGTGGAAAATGCAAAGTTCCTATCCCCAAGAACACCACAGCTCCCAAATTGCACATGCCTTTTTCTAGAATAACAAATACTCACGTCGGATGACCTACGTTCTCAGCAAGATGGACAACTTGGTTTTACAATCAAGATGGCCGAGGTTTGTAATTTAAGGATTCTAATGAGCTTGTTGAAAAACATTAGACCATAAAAAGTTGAATTACTTCATTTTGCGATTGAGGATGACTAAATTTCCAAATCCGAAGGAAACAACGACACATAAAAAGCAAGGGCTTCTTTTGAGAATAGCCAAGGATTGTGGATGAATTAACAAATCTCTTATAGTAAGGATTACATCCCTTTACGATTGAGAGTAGCCAGGGTTCGTTTTTTGAGAGTTCATCGGAACATCTGGAATAACATTTGTTCTCAATAAAATGGATTCTTCGATTTCTGGATCAAGCATTACCAAATTTCGAAATCCAAGCATAACGAAAACTCCTAAAAACAAGGATTACTCGGTTTCTTCTATGAGAATGTTGAGATCCATCATCTTATTCATAAAAAGTTTTAGAAGAATCCTTGCTACACAAACAAGAGATTATCTGATTTAACGATTTGGAAAATGCAAAGTTCTTATCCCCAAGAGTACCGCGGCTCCCAATTAGCATATGCTACTTTCTAAAATAACGAATGCTCACATTGGATGACCTATGTTCCTAACAAGATGGACAAGTTGGTTTTACAATGGAGACAGTCGAGGTTCATAATTTAAGGATTCTAACGAACTTGTTGAAGAATATTAGACCAAAAAAAGTCGAATTACATGATTTTGTGACTCAGGATGACTAAATTTCCAAATCCGAAGAAAACAACGACGCATAAAAAGTAAGGGCTTCTTTCAAGAATAGCCGAGTATTGTAGATGAATAAACAAATCTCCTATAATAAAGATTACTTCCCTTCGCGATTCAGAGTAGCTAGGGTCCGTTTTCTGAGGGTTCATCGGAACATTTGGAATAACATTTGTTCTTAATAAGATGGATTGTATGATTTTAGGATCAAGCATAACCAAATTTCGAAATCGAAATATAACGTAAACTCCTAAAAACAAGGATCACTCAATTTCTTGTTTGAGAATTGTCACGAACTGAGGACGGCCTAGTCGTGGCAGATGCCGTATACTGTACAAAAAACCCCTGATTGGTTACCCTTCCAATCAAGAACTCTTCACACAATATACAAGGCTCTGCAACCACTAGTTTCCAAAGAACATTCAGACTCATTTGATATCATTACACAAACATATTTATATAAAATTTAAGTTACAAAGCTTACATTACGTAGCATTTAAGTATGTCTAGGTCTAATATAATAAGATAAACAAAAGTACATAAGTAGAAATCTACATAAACTGTTCTCTCAGTACACATAACAGCTCGCTCTTGCCCAAATCCCCAGGCTAACTTGTGGCATTCCTCGTCCTGTCTCTACGAACAGGCTATCCTGCAACAAAAGTCTAAAGGGGTGTAAGCCTAAGCTTAGTGAGCAAAACCCTCAGCCACACCACAAACAAATTATAAATACATTATATTCAAGCATATGAATGAATGATCAACCAGAATGCCAAACAATACGTATAATTAACTAGTTCATATACGTAACTCAGATTTAACACCCTCCGAAGTCAGGGTTGGAGTATACACGGCACCAATCAGATCCGGGTATTATACTAGAACTTACTTTACTACGGAACCCCACGTTCCGTACTTATATCAAATAATTCTTTTATTTTCAGAAAACCTAAGTTCTAGTATAATTGTGAGTGGGCCCCTGCAGTCCACACTCACCCCTAAACGGAGGCCTCTAGACTTGACCCTTAGCCAGGCGATTAGCGCCTCCAACGCCTAGTATTCCCGCGGGCCAGGGTAAGGTGATTTTGTACGAGTGCACCGTACAGAACCAAATAAATAAATGATATCAACCCCCGAATGGCCTCTCTTTACCTCCCTGTGATGTGACGGCCGGAATAGTATCCATGCTATGCATGTTAATGCATGTCTCAATTTCTTTTTATAGGCCGAGTATAATTAGGTTCAAATTATGCTATGACCATCCAATTGTGCACACAATCATTTTCTATACTACCATGTAACAAACATAGCATTATCAATAGTTAAGATAAATTCACAACTCAAGACATACCGGCATATACAAGTGTTTCCCAAACCCCACACAATCATCAATTAACAATAATATTTAAGTCTACTATCTACAATCACAAAACAAGCATGAAATCATTGGGTAAATACTCACTCGGCCATGGTGATTTGCCCTAATCGTAGTAGTCGATTGGAAGGTCCTCACGCTCCTTAGAGTCACCTGATCATTACGATTTGATAAGACTAGTAAGTAACTAATTTAACTAATACTTCTAAACATTTAATTACCTAATCTACTTAGACTATTATCAACTTTTACCCGATTAGACTTTATTATTAATCGTATATAACTTTTTCGTTTCATTTCTGATATTTATGAATTTATAGTCGTTTTTCATCGTTTTCGAACATATATTCATACGGTAATGTTTGTTTTGGACGTTAAGACCCCTATTTTATATTATGAACTAATTTTATAGAAATTTTTAGCTATAATACTTAAGTATTGCTATTACTTATATTTATAACCTTTATTCCTTAAATTCTTATAATTTAGGGATCTACTTTGTCATTACTAATTCATGTACTGATTTAGGTATAATCTAGTTTACAAGGTGTATTAGGATTTACTAATTTTAGTAACTAATTACCTACATTTTCTTATTTTTCTCATTTTCTAAACTTATGCTTATGTCATTGCTTACATCATCTTTTCTTTATGTCATCATATGCTTATGTCATCTTTTCTTTATGTCCTCATATGCTTATGTCATCATCTACCTCATCATTTGATTACATAAGCATTACATCATGCTTATGTCACATGTACATGTCTTATGTACATTTATTTCTTACTTTATACTTATATACTTATGCCTTATACTTATACTTATGTACATATTTCTTATACTTATACTTATGTACATATACCTTATACATACATATACTTATACATCTACATATACTTATACTGTATTTATACATGTATTTCTACTCATATACCTATACGGTTGAATACGTATTTTTATACTAAAATTTCGTATGCCAAATTTTCCCTTAAGAAAATCCTCTCAATTTTCATCCTTTTGCATTTCTATGTATGTATTTAGTATAGTATATATATATATAGTTAGATATGGTCTTAAATTAGGTTATGTACATGATACATACTTATGTATAAAGGTTCATATACTTGTATTTCTTTGGTATTTCTTTATGTATACACATCTAAGAGTACATACACATGTATTTCTTCCATTTCCTTCATGATTCTTAATTTTCTACACTTAAAGATGGAAACTTTGTTTTCTTCTCTTCAAGACTTCACTAAACACCTAACTACTTACCTAATCTAATTAATTAACTAACTAATGAACAACATAAAGTAACATAAAACAACTTAAGAACATACCTTTAATTTGTTGAAGTTTAAGGAGACAAAAGGGAAAGGAATGAAAGTGAAAGAGGGGAGGGATGTTCACGGCATAAAATGGAGGATTTGCTTTTGTTTCTTTTGTTTTGTTTCAATTATGGAAGACAACCAAATGGTGGGGCCAAGATGGAAAATTGTGGACGGCAACAAATTGCAAGAAGAGGAAAGAAAAATCAAAATGAAAAGAAAAGAAAATCATCATTAAGTTACTAAGATATTTTCCTTATCTCTTAAGACTTTTGACTTTTCAAAATGTTGACTTTGGTCAACATTTGTTGACTTGGTCAACCCTTTGACTTTGGTCAACATGCATTACCTTAGTCAACATTCCTTAAGTATGTTTAATTTTGTGTACATAATGTGGTAATTAAGGGAAATTAGAGGAAAAATGAAGGAAATGAGTGGAAATGAGGTATTTGATGAATTGATTTGTAAACATTGTTAATGAGATCTTACTTTAGGTCTTTATAGCCTATATATCTCATTTGATAAACTACTTTGAATAACAAATGTAAAAAGTACCAATTTAAGTGTTAAGGTTCACTACATAAACCTAATCTTCAACTATTACCCTAACTCTAAGTAAAACTATCTTAATCACTTACTTAAAATGTGAATATAATCTATGACTCATTATCTTAATTTCTAATGGATTACCTAAGGATTCAAAGCATATAAATATGAATGAGGGTCATCTCTAACCCTTTACTGGTGAATTGGACAAAAGATGGGAATTATATTATCAATTAGGGTTTTAGGGTATATCATGTTGGATTAGTGCACATGTGTCTTTAAAATAATCATTTTTAGGGTTTCTATCACTTTTGAATAAATCTTTAGCATTTAGAAACATTTAGGGTAGAAAAATTCTTTACGCGATTGAGTAATTCTTTTAGGGTTTTCACTTTCATTAGCCTTGTCGACTCCTAAAATATCTAACATAGTCGAGTCTCTAACAGAAACTAGGTTGATAATTTTTGGGGTTTACACAATGACTTACCTGAGTTAATGATTTGGAAAATGCAAAGTTCCAGTCCCCAAGAGCACTACAGCTCCCAAATAGCATATACTTCTTTCTAGAATAACGAATGCTCACATTAGATGACCTACGTTTTCAACAAGATGGAATACATGGTTTTACTATCAAGATAGCTAAGGTTTGAAATTTAAGGATTCTAAGGAATTTCTTGAAAAATATTACACCATAAAAAGTCAAATTACTTGACTTTGCGATAGAGGATGACTAAATTTCCAAATCCGAAGGAAACAATGATACATAAAACGCAAGGGCTTCATTCGAGAATAGCCAAGGATTTTGGATGAATAAACAAATCTCCTATAATAAGGATTACTTACCTTTGCGATTCAAAGTAGCTAGGATCCGTTTTTTAAGTGTTCATTAGAACATCTGAAATAACATTTATTCTCATTAAGATGGATTCTTTGATTTTAGGATCAAGCGTAACCAGATTTCGAAATCGAAGCATTACGAAAACACCTAAAGACAAGGATTACTCGGTTTCATGTTTGAGAATGTCAACATCCATCATCTTATTTATAAAAAGTTTTAGAAGAATCCTAACTACGCAGACAACCGATTACCTAACTTAACGATTTGGAAAATACAAAGTTCCTATCCCCGAAAGCATCACGGCTCCCAAATAGCATATGCTTTTTTCTAGAATAACGAATGCTCACGTTGGATGACCTACGTTCCTAACAAAACTAACAACTTGGTTTTGCTATCGAGATAGCCGAGGTTCGTAGTTTAAGGATTCTAATGAACTTGTCAAAAAACATTAGATTGTAAAAAGACGAAATTACTTGCGACTATAGATGACTAAATTTCCAAATTCGAAGGAAACAACGATGCTTAAGAAGCAAGAGCTTCTTCCGATAATAGCCGAGGATTCTAGAGGAATAAATAAATCTCCTAAAATAAGGATTACTTGCCTTCATGATTAAGAGTAGCCAGGGTCCGTTTTCTAAGGGTCAATCGAAACATCTAAAATTACATTTGTTCTCAATAAGATGGATTCTTTGAATTCAGGATCAAGCATAACCAGATTTTGAAACCAAAGCATATCGAAATCTCCTTAAAACAAGGATTACTCGGTTTCATGTTTGAGAATGTCAAGATCCGTTACCTTATTCATCAAAAGCTTTAGATGAATCCTAGCTACACAGATAATGGATTACCCGATTTAATGATTTGGAAAACGCAATGTTCCAATCCCCAAGAGCACCGCGACTCCCAAATAGCATATGCTTCTTTCTAGATTAACGAATGTTCACGTCAGATGACCTACGTTCCCAATAAGATTGACAACGTGGTTTAATTATCGAGATAGCTGATGTTCGTAATTTCAGAATACTAAGGAGCTTGTTCAAAAACAATAGTCCATAAAAAGTCGAATTACTTGATTTTACGATTGAGGATGACTAAATTTCCAAATCTAAAGGAAAGAACGATGCTTAAAAAGCAAGGGTTACTTTCGAGAATAGCCGAGGATTCTAGATGAATAAACAAATCTCCTAAAATGAGGATTACTTGCCTGCCCAATTGAGAGCAGCTAGGGTCCATTTTTTCAAGGTCCATTAGAACATCTGGAATAATATTTGTTCTTAATAAGTGGATTATTTGATTTTAGGATGAAGCATAACCAGATTTCGAAACTGAAGCAAAATGATAACTCCTAAAAACATGGATTACTCGATTTCATGTTTGAGAATGTCTAGATCCGTTATCTTATTCATAAAAAGTTTTAGAAGAATCCTAGGTACGTAGACAACTGATTACCTAATTTAACAATTTAGAAAATGCAAAGTCCCTATCTCCAAGAGCACCGAGGCTCCCAAATAGCATATGCTTCTTTCTAGAATAACAAATGCTTACGTTGAATGACCTACGTTCCCAATAAGATGGACAACTTGGTTTTACTACGGAGATTGCCGAGGTTCATAATTTAAGGATTTTAAGGAACCTGTTGAAAAACATTAGACCATAAAAAGTCGAATCACTTGATTTTGCGATTGAGGATAAATAAATTTCCAAATCGAAAGGAAACAACAACGCTTAAAAAGCAAGAGCGACTTTCGAGAATAGCTGAAGACTCTGGATAAATAAACAAATCCCTTAAAATAAGGATTACTTGCCTTCACGATTAAGAGTAGCCAGAGTCTGTTTTCTGAGGGTTCATAGAAACATCTGGAATAACTTTTGTTCTCTATAAGATGGATTCTTTGATTTCAGGATCAAACAAGACCAGATTTCAAAACTGAAGCATATCGAAATCTCCTAAAAACAAGGATTACTCGGTTTCTTGTTTGAGAATGTCAAGATCCGTCATCTTATTCATAAAAAGTTTTAGAAGAATCCTAGCTATGCAGACAACGACTTTCTTGATTTAACGATTTGGAAAATGAAAAATTCCAATCCCTAAGAGCACAGTAGCTCCTAAATAGCATATGCTTCTTTCTAGAATAACAAATACTCACGTTGGATGACCTACGTTCCTAACAAGATGGTCAACTTGGTTTTACTATCGAGATAACTGAGGTTCGTAATTTATGGATGACAATGAACTTGTTTAGAAACATTAGGCCATAAAAAGTTGAATTACTTGATTTTGCGACTGGGGATGATTAAATTTCCAAATCCGAAAGAAACCATGACGGTTAAAAAGCAAATGCTTCTTTTGAGAATAGTCGAAGATTCTGGATGAATAAACAAATCTTCTAAAATAAGGATTGCTTGCCCTCATGATTGAGAGTAGCTAGGGTTTGTTTTCTAAGGTTCATTAGAACATCTGGAATAACATTTGTTCTCAATAAGAAGGATTCTTTGATTACAAGATCAAGCAAAACCAGATTTTGAAACCGAAGCTTATCAAAATCTCCTAAAAACATGGATTACTCAGTTTCTTGTTTGAGAATGTCAAGATCCATCATCTTATTTGTAAAAATTTTTAGAAGAATCCTAGCTATGTAGACAACTGATTACCTGATTTAACAATTTGGAAAATGCAAAGCTCCTATCCTCAAGAGCACAGCAGCTCCCAAATAGCATATGCTTCTTTTTAGAACAACGAATGCTCACGTCGGATGACCTACATTCCCAATACGATGGACAACTTGGTTTTACTATCGAGATAAATGAGGTTCGTAATTGAGGGATTCTAAGGAGCTTGTTGAGAAACATTAAACCGTTAAAAGTTGAATTATATGATTTTGCGATTGAGGATGACTAAATTTCCAAATACGATGGAAACAATGATATGTAAAAAGCAAGTGCATCTTTCCAGAATAGCCGAAGATTCTGGATGAATAAAGAAATCTCCTAAAATAAGGATTACTTAGAGTAGCTAGGGTCCATTTTTTGAGGGTTCATCGAAACATCTGGAATAACATTTGTTCTTAATAAGATGGATTGTTTGATTTCAAGATTAAGTTTAGCCACACTTCAATAGCGAAGGATAATGAGAACTCCTAAAACGTAGGACTACTCAGTTTCATGTTTGAGGATGTCAAGATCCGTTATCTTATTCATAAAAAGTTTTAGATGAATCCTAAGCACGCAGACAACGGATTACCTGACTTAACCATTTGGAAAATGCAAAGTTCCTATCCCCAAGAGCACCGTGGCTGTAGACTCCGTAAATTTAACCTTCTGAACATAGTGTCGGACTTGAGTGTCGTAGACATTTCCCTAAGTCAACAAAACTACATAAAATGAAAACCGACTAAAATTTTGACCTTGGAACTTAAAACGAACTTGAAAGACCCAATGATATAATTTGGAAACCCTGATCATGCAAGAAAACCCTAATCTCTATATGCACATAATTTAAAAAAAAAATGAAAACCTAAACTTAACAGGAACTGTAAATATCAAATCATAAAAATTTTTAAAACTCTATAAAATTATCTTAATGCTTGAAAAGCCATAAATTAATAAAATTATCAATAATTTTGGGAAATCATATAAAACTGATAATAAACGAATCAAGGATTATTTCAAGTAATAATAAACAACAAAACTAAGCTAGTTAAAGGAATAAATTAATAAATTTAGAAAAATTATTTTACTTACATACATAAATAGCCCCACAATATGTATATTTATATAAATATATTATTAAGCAATTTCCTTTTCTTAATCTATCATATGATATATATATATATATGTTGCATAATAAAGCGGTGTTCCTAAATAATTAAGCCAATTGATTCTTAAGCTCCTAAGTGTAAGTAAATTGTTCCCAAGTTGGTGAAAAACCCTAAAACATACATAATCTCACTCGAACCCTAAAACCTAGGATGATCAAGGACTTACGATCCTAAATAAATCATGAAAAATATAATTTCAATAAATTTTATTTAACTTTAGAAAACTTAAAAATCTCTTAAGAGGCAAATCACAACCTACAAATTAATTTAAGAACCAAACCCTAAAAGAATTTCATATAAGACAACTCCCTTATTTTCACTTATACACCATGTTACGTATGGATAAATTGTAAACCCTACTTTTAGCAAACTTGTGATTCAACTAAAAACACTTCCCAAATATTCCCAAGGATAAACTAAGCTAAGAATTCAAATTTACATTTAAAAAACGAATTTAATTTTCCAATTCGAAACCCTATTATCAATAAAAATTGAATATAAGAACCATAGTCTCTAAACGCAAACCCTAAAACAATTAAGGACTTGTAATCCTAAGCAGCTAACTAAGAATTTAATTTGAATAGTTTTAATCAATTCTAGAAGTTTTCATAATTTTATAAAAATTAAATCATAACTTACAAATTAATTTAAGAGACAAACTCCAAAAGAATTTCATATCAAATAATCTCCTTATCTTTATACATAAATTTTGTGCACATAAATAAGTAAACCAACCAATCATCCTAAATAACTTATCAATTGATAGATATAAACCCTACTTTTAGTGGGCCCATGATTCAATCAAAAGTACTGTCCGAACGTTTCCAAGGATTAACTAAACTAAAAACTTAAGTTTACATTTAGAAACAAATTAAAATTTTCCAATTCAAAAAAATAATTATCGAGAAAACCTGAGCTTAATGAACTACGAGCTTTAAACTCACCTAAGACCCTAAACCCTAAAACAATTAGGGAATTTTGACCCTAAGTGACTAATTGATAATTTAATTTGAGTAATTTCATTCAACTTTAGAAAATTTCACAATTTTATGAAAATCAAATCATAAATCACAAAACAATGCAAGATGAAAACCCTAAAATAATTTCCTATAAGACCATGCCCTTATCCTCATGCTTAAGCCTTACACTTCAATAAGCAGATCAACCAATCACTTTAGATAACTTATCAATTGAGAGTTGGAATCATTTATCAATTGATAACTTAACAAAATCTAGTGATAAGACATTTTCCTTATCACCTCTTCACTTATACTACATATGGACAATTTTTCACAAGATTTCATAAGCTTAACTTTAATAGATGAGACAAGACCATTCCATGGACAAAAAGGACTTGAAATGGCAGATCTAAACAAGGAAGAAAGGAGGGCCATACTCTTGTCTTTCAACCATCAATCACTTTCTCTTACAAACCACTATTCACCCCTTAATGCTTACATCATCAATAGTTACAATTGTTGACTTTTGTGTAAGCTACAAGACAATCAAATAAAGTTTCTTGCACACACTTCTTTTCTCATTTAAAATCTGCTACTCTCTCCCTCTTTCACTCCCATTTTCACCTCCTTTTTCTCACTTTAAACACAAATCAAAAGAAGAAATCAAACTCCACAAATTCCCAACATTGCCGCCACCATTTTTGCTTCCATACTGCAATTTCTCTTCTTATTCTTGTGTCATTTTCTTTCATCATCTAAGATCTTTTAGAACCATTAGAACCTTCCACAAGCCCCATTCCAAGAGACCAAAATATTCGGGTTCCAAAAGGTTGCAAAAGAGGAAGCAAAGTTAAGAGCTTAAGTGGAACCTTTGTGCATAACCACCATATTTTGCTTTAAGGACGAGTAAGTATTTCTTGTGATATGTGGATTAGTATTTATGTTAGGAGACTTTGATTTCTTGAAGATATAAGTAAGGTTTAAGTTGTTATAATACCAAAAACCATTTTAAGAAACAAGCTCATGAAACCCTTACATGAAGTTGAAACATGAGTATGTAAAGTTGGTGATTTGTAAAGATACTTGTGTAACACTTTGAATGGAAGATTTTAAGATGAGAAAATCTTGAAACAAGAACTTGAATGGAAGATGAACATGCTGGACGTGAGGATTCAAAGGTCATTTGAATGTTGATTTTATTTCCGTTAAGTTAAACATACTCAAATCTAGACTTAAGTTAAGGAAAAATCCATCACATGAAGTTTTATGAAGAAACTGACTTTGTATGACATGAGCTATGATATGGAAGTTGTATTAAGTCTAAGATCTTCTATTTCTTGGTGTGAAGCATGAGTTAAAGAATCATCTTATGGAAGAAAAGTTAAGTTAAGATTTAGATTCAAGTAGTTTAAGTGCATAATCTAACACTTAAACTTAAGGAAATGATGAAACAAGTTGAAAAACCAAGGAAGAACCCCTTAGAATCATCACGAACAGACCTGGAACATGGGTAAGAGACACTTAAAAATATGATAAAGGTAAGTGAACAAAGTGAAAGGATCAACCAATGCAAGTATGGTAAGCATCCAAAACCTAAAACTTAAAACCGAGCCTAAAACTCTCAAAACCAGCCCATAACTCTAAGTTAGGCCTTCAATAAAATTCTGACCAACACCTTAAAACATCAAGAGAGGATGTTTTGAAGCCTATAAGAAATCCACCTAAGGCTCCATAAGCCTACCAAAGTCACTAACTTTAGTTTGAATAAAAAACAAGCTCATTTGACAACTTAAGTCTACTAAAGTGCCCAAGAAGTGGTTGTTAGCCTTAGGAATATAAGTCAAAGTTGTAAATCTGATCTCAAGGAGTATTTTAAGCTTACGATAAAATCTTAAGACCAAGGCCAAAGGATTTCTCAAGTTATAAAAAAGCCCATTTACCAAACAAGGCCCAAAAGCACTCCAATACATGAGGAACGCTACTGTTCTGACCCATGGACAGTTTTTCCTGCCTCATTTCGAAAATCTAACCCTATCATGTTAAAGTACACTCGAAAACGATGAAGATTGACTATAAAATCATAAAAATTGGATTTAAAATGAGAAAGTTATACACGATTGAACTTTTAAGTAAAACTAAGAAAAATTATGAAACCAAGTCCAAAGTATAACTTAAAGGGTTTTAGCTTAGTTTTCTAGGTTTTATTTCAAATCCTTATAGTATCGTATTCGTGATGTCCATGGGACCCGGCTTTGGGGAGACGGCCTATCCCGGATTATTTTGATTAATCCGCATGGCTGAGTGAGTAAATTCCCAATGACTCTTTACTTGATTTTGCTTGTAGAATAGAAGCACCTAAACTTATATATATAAATTTATATGCTTGTGGGATATGGGAAATGCATGTGTATGAATTTGTGGATGAATGCAATGACTTGTTAATTATATTTAATAATGGGAATTGTTTGCATTATATATACATGTGAATTGTATGGAATGAAATTGTCTGATCACCTTAAAAATCGAGTTAATCACTTATACGATTAAGAAATCAAAATGAATCATGCATTCCCCATATTGCATACAGATAACACCGACTACCGCTTCACACAGAAGATGGGAACGGACTCACAAGAATACGAGTTTCATGCAGGATTGGGTACTAGCTATGTCATCATATATATTGAGTCTCTGTCCTAAGCTGATGGGCTTACTAGGTGCTGGGAGATGCCAACCGTTGGTGAGGGGCCGAGTCTTGTGGCTTGTGCTTAGGGCGTGTGTTTGTGGATTGCAGAGGCCACCACACTGCTAGACTTGGGATTTTAAAAATATGATTTATTATTCGGTAATGAAAGTATATATATGTATATATATACATAGTTTTGTTTTGACTTAAGCACAATAGTGCTAATGAATTAAAACCCAAGGTCTAGAACCCGGATTTTGGTTTGGGTTGATTAATTATCTTCAAACCGTGACTTCAGGGAGCGTAATTCTGAGTCGCATGCAGTTCCTAAGTCACTGCATGCATTGTTTGGCATACTGATTGTTCATGCATTCATATGATTGTGCATTTAATAAATTTTGCCATGCGATATTGAGGAGGGTAATTATCTCACTAAGCGTAAGCTTACACCCCAACAGTTCTTTTCCTTCCAGGTTGATCGATAGTTAGGAATGGGATAAGAATCGAGTGCAGAGTGTTACCATTGAATCAGTATGATGAAAAGCTTGTGTAGTTAATTTAGAATGTTCCGAAAAATGACTAATATTTCAATCAAGTTTAGTGTCTTTAGTAAGTTTAGAATTTTCTAGAATTGTTTATCTTATTTCACTATTTTGGTAGGGGATACCAATTCTTTACGGTTTTAAGGAATTGTGGAAAAATGGTTATCCATAATTATTTATATTATATAATGAGTCGACGAACAAAAATTGAAGATCCTAGCAAATAACTATTTAGAGTCTTTCAATCTCTGACTTGCAAGGAGATTTTCTTATCATGGGTGCACACGTGATTTGAAAATTCTAGGCAATACTATTAGGCCCCTTTTAAGGTCGCTACAGTGGCTCCCAAATAGCATATGCTTCTTTCCAGGATAACAAATGCTCACGTTGGATGACCTACGTTCCTAACCAGATGGACAACTTGGTTTTACTATGGAGATTGTCGAGGTTCGTAATTTAAGAATTCTAAAGGACATGTTGAAAAACATTAGATCATAAAAAGTTGAATTACTTGATTTTGCGATTGAGGATGACTAAATTTCCAAATCTGAAAGAAACAACGATGCTTAAAAAGCAAGGGCTTCATTTGAGAATAGACGTAGATTCTGGATGAATAAACAAATCTCCTAACATAAGGATTACTTGCCTTCACAATTGAATGCTAGGGTCCATTTTCTGAGGGTTCATCGAAACATCTGGAATAACATTTATTCTCAATAAGATGGATTCTTTGATTTCAGGATCAAGCATATCCAAATTTCGAAACCAAAGCATAACAAAAACTCCTAAAAACAAGGATCACTTGGTTTCATGTTTGAGAATGTCAAGATCCATCATCTTATTCATAAAAATTTTTAGAAGACTCCTAGCTACGTAGACAACGGATTACCTGATTTAACGATTTGAAAAATGCAAAGTTCCTATCCCCATGAGCGCCGCGACAACCAAATAGCATATGCTTCTTTCTAGAATAACGAATGCTAACGTCGGATGACATATGTTCCTGATAAGATTGACAACGTAGTTTAATTATTGAGATAGCCGAGGTTCATAATTCGTGGATTCTAATGAACTTGTTGAAAAATGTTAGACCATAAAAAGTCGAATTACTTGATTCTGCGATTAAGGACGAATAAATTTCAAAACCCGCAAGAAACAACGACGCTTAAAAAGCAAGAGTTTTTTCAAGAATAGCCTCTCCAAAAATATGAATTACTTGCCTTCATGATTGAGAGTAGCTAGGGTCCTTTTTTTGAAGGTTCATCAGAACATCTGGAATAACATTTGTTCTCAATAAGATGGATACTTTGATTTCAGGATCAAGCAAAATCAGATTTTCGAAATCTCCTAAAAATAAGTATTTCTCGGTTTCTTATTTGAGATTGTCAAGATTCGTTATCTTATTTAAAAAAAGTTTTAGAAGAATCCTACCTACGTAAACAACGGATTACCTGAATTAACAATTTGGAAAATGTAAAGTTCTTATCTCCAAGAGCACTGCGGCTCACAAATAGCATATGCTTCTTTCTAGAATAACGAATGCTCGCGTTGGATGACCTACGTTCCTGACATGATTGACATCGTGGTATAATTATCGAGATAGCCAAGGTTCGTAATTTAAGGATTCTAGGAAGCTTATTAAAGAAAATTAGACCATAAAAAGTCGAATTACTTGATTTTGCGATTAAGGATAACTAAATTTCTAAATCCGAAGGAAACAATGCCGCTTAAAAAGAAAAGGCTTCTTTCGAGAATAGTTGAAGATTCTGGATGAATAAACAAATCTCATAAAATAAGAATTACTTGCCATCACGATTCAAACTAGGTAGGATCCGTTTTCTAAGGGATCATCCGAACATTTAGAATAACATTTGTTCTCGATAAGATGGATTCCTTGATTTCAAGATCAAGTTTAACTAGACATCAAAAGCATAGGATAACGAAAACTCCTTAAAATTAGGATTCTCCGGTTTCATGTTTGAGAATGTCGAGATCTGTCATCTTATTCATAAAAAATTTTAGAAGAATCCTAGTTACGCAGAAAATGGATTACTTGATTTAATGATTAAGAAAATGCAAAGTTCCTATCCTCAAGAGTATCGCGGCTTCCAAATAGCATATGCTTCTTTTTAGAATAACAAATGCTCACGTCGGATGACTTACATTCCCAACAAGATTGACAATGTGGTTTAATTATCGAGATAGCCGAGGTTCGTAATTTAAAGATTCTAAGGAGCTTGTTGAAAAACATTAAATCATAAAAAGTCGAATTACTTGATTTTGCAATTGAAGATGACTAAATTTCCAAATCCAATGGAAACAACGATGCTTTAAAAGCAAGAGCTTCTTTCGAGAATGGCTAAGGATTCTAGATGAATAAACAAATCTCCTAAAAGAAGGATTACTTGCCTTCATGATTGAGAGTAGCCAGGGTTCGTTTTCTGAGGGTTCATCGGAACATCTAGAATAACATTTGTTCTAAATAAGTTGGATTCTTTGATTTCAGCATCAAGCATAACCAGATTTTGAAATCGAAGCATAACGAAAACTCTTGAAAACAAAGATTACTCGATTTCATATTTGAGAATGTCAAGATCCGTCATCTTATTCTTAAAAAGTTTTAGAAGAATCCTAGCTATGTAGACAACGGATTACTTGATTTAACGATTTAGAAAATACAAAGTTTCTATCCCTAAGAGCACCGCGGCCCCTAAATAGCATATGCTTCTTTCTAGAATAATGAATGCTCACATCGGATGACCTCTGTTCCCAAGATGATAGATAACTTGGTTTTACTATCGAGATAGCCGTAGTTCGTAATTTAAGGATTCTAATAAACTTGTTGAAAAGCATTAAACCATAAAAAGTCGAATGACTTGATTTTGCAACTGAGGACGATTAAATTTCCAAATCCAAAGGAAACATTGATGGTTAAAAAGCAAGAGCTTCTTTCGAGAATAGCTAAGGATTTTAGATGAATAAACAAATCTCCTAAAATAAGGATTACTTGCCTTCACGATTGAAAGTAACCAGTGTCCATTTTCTGAGGGTTCATTTGAACATCTGGAATAATATATGTTCTCAATAAGATGGTATCTTTGATTTCAGGATCAAGTTTAACTAGACTTCAAAAGCAAAGGATAACAAAAACTCCTAAAAATTAGGATTACCCGGTTTTATGTTTGAGAATGACGAGATCCATCATCTTATTCATAAAAAGTTTTAGAAGAATCCTAGCTACGTAGACAACGTAGTTTTACTATCGAGATTGCCGAAGTTCGTAATTTAAGGATTCTAAGGAACTTGTTGAAAAACATTAGACTATAAAAAGTCAAATTACTTGATTTTGCAATTGAGGATGACTAAATTTCAAAATTCGAAGGAAACAATGATGCTTAAAAAGCAAGTGCTTCTTTTGAGAATAGGCAAGGATTTTGGATGAATAAACAAATCTCCTAAAAGAAAGATTACATGCCTTTACGATTGAGAGTAGCTAGGATTCATTTTTTAAGGGTTCATCGGAACATCTGGAATAACATTTGTTTTCAATAAGATGGATTCCTTGATTTCAAGATCAAGTTTAACTTGATTTCAAAAGCAAAGGATAATGAAAACTCCTAAATATTAGGATTATCCAGTTTCATGTCTGAGAATATTGAGATCAGTCATCTTATTCGTAAAAAGTTTTAGAAGAATCCTAGCTATGTAGACAACGGATTACCTGACTTAACAATTTGGAAAATGTAAAGTTCCTATCCTCAAGAGCACCGCAGCTTCCAAATAATATTCACTTGAAATAACTTGATGATACAACTGAAGGGTTCTCCCTTATATATACAATAAGCCTCTCAAGATGGAGGGCTATGATCAATTTGATCTAATGATTACAAATGAATCCCCACCTACCTTTACATTAAATGTACCTACTTACTTTACCTACCACTTATTCTGGAACCTTCTAGATCTTTTAGAATATTCTGGATTATTTCCTCTTGGGCTTGAATGAACCTCATGATTTTGAGCCCTTCTAAATCGACCCGTGATATTCTCCCATAGTCATTTCGGCGACGTCCTCGTCGTATTTTCTTCGTGGAACTTTTGAATTTTGTTTGGAAAACTACCATAAAGCTTCAGTAGGTTCCCGACTGGCCTCACTTTTTGGCTTTCCTTTCCAAATAACCATATACTTGTGCTTAGGGGAGTGGCCTCATCTTCTCACATATTTGTCCACAATAATTTTTCCAACTTCTTTTTTATATGATTCCCGTATTCCAACTGGAGCCCTTTGTGATATTGTTCTATTAAGGTTATCTTCATCCTTATGATATGGCTTAAGCATACTAACATGAAATACTGGGTAGAATTTTGATCTTGGAGGTAACTCTAACTTATAAGATACTCGTCCCACTCGTTTTACGATGAGAAATGGTCCTTCATAACACCTCATTAGTCCTTTGTGCAATTGGCCCTTGGTCTACTGGATCAGGTGTAACTTTATAAGTATTTAATCCCCTACTTGATACTCCATTGGCCGACGCTTCTTACTTACAACTTTCTTCATTCTCTTTATAGCCTTGTCTAAGTAATTTAGAGCTAAGTCTTAGCTCTCTTGCCACTCTTTTGCAAATTTATATGTTAAGGAACTAAACCCCGTATATCCTATGGTTACCATATTAGGAGTTAGTGGCTGTCTCCCTAGGACAAACTCAAATGGACTATGCCCTGTTGATTCATTCTTCTGTAGATTGAAAGAGAGTTGTATAACATCCAATAACTTAGACTAGTCTCATTGACTTGTACTTACAAAGTGCCTTCAAACTCAAAGGCATTACACTACTGCCATCATTTCCTTCTTATGTACTGGGTATCACCTCTACGTATCATTCAACTTTCGGCTCTCAAAGGCTATTGGATGGTTTTCCTGCATCAAAACCTCACCAATGGCATAATCACTAGTATCCATACATACTTTAAAATACTTCACTAAAATTAGGGAATGCCAAAACTTGTTCTTTAATGATTGCTTCCTTAAGGGTATCAAATGCCTTCTGTCGGTCTTCCCTCGATACCCATAGAACATCTTTCTTGAGTAAATCCGTTAAGGAGGCAGCCATTTGAGAGTATCCATGTATGAAACTTCTGTAATAATTTACTAAGCCAAGAAATGACTTCAATTCGGTAGGCTTAGTAGGTTCCTTCCATTCTCAAATGGCCCGTATCTTCTCTTCATCCATTTTGATCTTCCCTTGTCCTACTACGTGCCCTAAGAAGGCCACTTCTTCCTTTGCAAAGGCACATTTCTGCAGCTTTACATATGAATCATTTTCCCTTAAGGCTAAGCAAACTGTATGAAGATGTTCTAGGTGCTCTTCCATAGACTTGCTATAAATCATGATATCATCCAAGTAAACCACAACAAAATGATCTAATAACGATGCTAATACCCTATTCATAAGACTATAAAAAGTAACCGGGGTATACGTGAACCCAAATGGCATAACAAGAAACTCAAATGCACCATACCTTGTAACGCAAGTGGTTTTGGACTCATCTCCATCTATTATCCATACTTGATGATATCTCAATCGTAGATCTAGTTTTGAGAAATATCTTGCCTCTCCCCACCAATCGAACAAGCCCGATACCAAAGGAATAAGGTACTTATTTTTTTCAGTGACCTTATTCAAGGCCCTATAGTCAATACATAATTGGAGGGACCCATCATGTTCCTTTTGGAAGAGAACTGGAACTCCAAAAGGTGCCTTTGACGGTTGGATGAATCTAGCTTCCAACAACTCCTTCAATTGTCACCTTAATTCTTCTAATTCTTTTGGGGACATGCGATAAGGAACTGTAGCAGGGGCCTTAGTACCTGTTTTTAGCTTAATCGCATGATCCACTTCCCTTCTTAGTGGTAGCTTCTTTGGTAACTCTTTAGGCATAATCTCTTTAAATTCTTCTAGCAACTCCCCCACTCGATGTGGAATTGTCTCTTGACTCTTCATCTCTTCTTCCCCCTTCAATGTTGCTATGTACGTAACTTCATTCTTTTTTAGACCCTTTGCTAGTTGCATAGCGGAAAGGAATTTTGTAGCTTGACCAGCTTTCTTTATAATAGGCACTACACTTTGAGAGTTGGTCTTGAGTATACATATACAATTTGCATGAGGAACAATAAGTGCATCAGTATGATCTAGGAATTCCATCCCAATCACAAATTCGAAGTCATCCATAGGTACTACTTCGATGGTTTCTTTCCCTTTCCACCCTCTTACATGGAGCTTTATCTCCCTGGAGACTCCAATAGTAAGGAATTCCTTTGAGTTTACCGTCTTGAGCCATGTCTTGGTTTTCTCTACTTCCATTCTAATCTTACTTGCTGCTACCTCGGAGATGAACAGATGAGATGCCCCTGTATCAATAAGGGCATTTAACTTCTTGCCAGCAACTATCACCTTAGTGTACATCAACCCCTTTCGCTTTTCCTACATCTTCATAGCACTAAGCAGTCATACAGAACCTAGTTTAGCCTCGTCCCCTTCATTGGAGCTCTCATCTGCCATAATTACTACCAACTGATCTTTCTTTGGGCATTCCCTAGCATAGTGGGGCCCATTGCAGAAATAGTACTTCAATTCTTAGGGCTTCCATCGTTCCCCATCTTTTCCTTTACGAGTCCTTCACAAATTTCCAATAATATCTAGCCAAACCAAGAAAACTTCGCACTTCTGTAACAATTTCAGGTCTTTTTCAATGAGTGATAGCTCTTATCTTTTCTGAGTCCACTTTTATGCCTTCTCTCGAAATAACATGTCCCAAAAAAGATATCTCTCTTAACCAGAAATCACACTTAGATAACTTGGCGTATAGCTTGTGTTCTCTTAAGGTTTGCAACACCAACCTCAAGTGTTCTTGATGTTGTTCAAAGGTTGATGAATATACCAAGATGTCGTCAATGAACACAATTACGCATTTGTCCAAATATGCTCTAAACATTCTGTTCATCAAATCTATGAATACTGCAGGCGCATTAGTCAATCTAAAAGGCATCACTAAAAACTCATAGTGTCCATATCTCATTCTAAATGCTGTCTTAGGCACATCCTCCGGTTTGATCCTCAATTGGTGATAACCCGATCTTAGATGAATACGAGAAAACACACTTGCACCTTGTAATTGACCGAATAAGTTGTCGATATGGGCTAAGGGATACTTGTTCTTTATAGTGACTTGGTTCAACTCCCTATAATCGATACAGAGTCTAAAAGAGCCATCTTTCTTCTTAACAAACAAGACAGGTGCTCCCCAAAGCGAGACACTTGGTCTAACAAAACCTTGGTCCAATAACTCCTGAAGTTGCTTCTTTAGTTCTTTTAACTCTATTGGAGCCATCCTATATGGAGCCTTAGAAATTGGTTCGGTCCCGGCCATTATATCAATGGTGAAATTAATCTCCCTCTTAGGTGGTAATCCCGGTAACTCTTCCAGAAACACATCAAGGAACTCGTTCACTACTTGGATATCTTCTATCCTTAACTTTTCTGATTCAACCTCAATTTGGTTTATCCAACTTGTTTCCATCATTAACTTGAAAGAGCTTAGCTCATGTTTCCCCACTACCGTCGATTCTGCTTGAAATTCTACCTTAGTCCCTAAAGTACACTTTCTTCTTCTTGTAATCAACTGTAGCTCCACATGATGTCATCCAGTTTATACCCATAATCATCTCGTACTTGCCCAGATCAAGAATGATAAGATCCATCATACTCTCATGGCCTTATATGCTGAATAAGCATTTCTTTACCATTTCCTTTATAGTAACCACACTTCCTGTAGGAGTTCATACACTGAAACTTAATTCTGTGATGGTCACAAGCAATTTAATTCTTTGTACCACTTTAGGGGAAATGAATGAATGAGTCGCTCCAGTGTCAAACAAGGCGTATACTGAATGTCCTTTTATATCAACATTCCTTGAATCGAATTTAAGGTTAAGTTTTCATAAGGTACAGTTATTGGGCTCTAAAATTTTTGTTACTAAGTTAAATACTTTGTCTTTTTGTACTAAAATGTACTTCTACTAACATGACTTAACCAAAAAGTTCCAATAACATACCTGTAATTAGCTCTACGTCTACCATGTCCTCTACCTCCTCATAATAGATGACCTCCTCCTCAAGGCACTCCTCATAATCCCATCCTCCTTCCAGATTGTAGACTCTTGCAGCATTCACAGCTCCGGGTCTCTACCCATTTCCTCCAATAGCTCTCCCTATCCCAAGGCATCTTGCAGTTTGTCTGGTGGCATTCTGGCATTGAGGACAGTTGTTAGCAAAATGTCCTGGTTATTTACAGATAAAACAAGCTGTGGCAGTCTTCTTTAGACAATCTGTTACTACATGGTTCCCATTACCACAAAAATAACACTTGTTTTGGAGTTGAGCACATTCTCACGGATAGTGATTCCCTCTACACTTCCAACATATAACCTTTCCATTCCCGTTCTTCTTCTAGATCACCTTATGGAGTCTTAAAATTTTCCTCACCTTGGAACTTGAGCTTCCTGGTCCTTCAAATGGTCTTTTGCCAAAAATAGAAACTTTTGGCTTTAACATTTCTTCCCCCTATCTTTTTGCAGTTTCGAATACTTTAGCCTTTTCAACTGCTTCATTAAAGGTCCTTGGTTAAAACTCCAAAACCTTCTTTTTTAACTTAGGGTCTAGTCCCCTCACAAAAATTTGCTTCTTTATCTAATCATTGTCATGGTATTCAGGTGGAACAAACTGGAGTAAGCGAGTGAAGTCCGCTTCATATTGCTCAAGAGTATGACTTCCTCTTCTGATTCTAAACAACTCATCACCATACTTTACCCACAAACTCTAGGGAAAGTAGTGCCTCAAAAATTCCTCTCGAAAATCCCCCCATGTAATGGGTTGTTGTAGATTCCCTTTCTTGGTTTCCTACCAAGTCCTTACTCTTAGACAGAACAAATAAGTGCCATAAGTCATTCTCAAGTGGTGCAACACTTCAAATGCCTCAAAAGATCTCTCAACCTGCATCAGCCAATCTTCAACCTCATCGGACCGGCTTGCATTCCCATCAAAGTATCTATTGCACTTCAGAAATTTTGGCAATAGGTTCCTCGGTGGTCGAGGTTCATGATGAATTGGGTAAGGGTCTCTTGCTAACCCTACCGGCGATGGTGGAGGCAGCAATGGTGCTACTACAAACTGGCCCACCATAGCCATAGGTGGTGGTATAGGCATCTGAAGGACTTGCTCCTATGGTGCTGGTGGTGGAGGTGCTTGGTTCTTCTCCAGAAAAGTCCTTAGCAAAGCATTATTTGCTTGTATAGCCATCAAGATCTCTTCAATCCTATCAACCGGTACATCCTGTCCTAGTTGTTGCTATGGTGGCGCTCTCTCTCTAGGAGGTCGTCTCTCGCGCCTATGTTCGCTGAAAATATAGTTTTTAGAGTTAAGTTCAAATTAACTCAATCTAACTTGAGACCATATCATCTTGATTCAATTTATCCATTATCAGACACTTCTCCTTAATAGAATAAGATCAAGTAGAATAAAACACACACAAGAAGTCCCTTTTATTAATTCTCCACACATACATAGGGTTTAAATATAGTCCCTTCCGAAGTTACACATGTTTCCTACATTTATTGGAATTCAAAATTCAATACAACCATAAATTGGAAATTACACACAACACGATACAGACAAACTTCACTACACAATAACATCAACACCATAATAATAATGCTGGAAACACTTCGGAAGTTCAAGTTATCCTTGACTAATCATGCTTCATAGAAGGTTCGGCTTCATCATCATCTAACCAGCCTGCTTGTCGAAGTTTCCTTCTAGGGAACAGAGATGAGGTTCCTTCATCTAGACTGGGTGGTGACCTTGGGTGGTAAACCACGTAGTACAGCTCATGGGGCAATAGAAATTCACACGTTTCCGGCCTGGGTGGCACTTCGACTCAGTATTCTCTTGGAAAAAGAGGTAAAATGTCTACGTCCTCTTCAAATTCAAGGGCATCAGGGTGGATGTTAATGATGACTTACTCTACATAAGGAAAGTAAACATTGACAGGGGTTACTAGAGGAGGTATTCCATTTTGTTCATCCATCTGGACCACTCGAGGGTGGTCAGCCCTTAGGTCACGCACTAAGACATAACCCTGACCTAGTTGACGCTAATGCTGGAAGCTAAAGGCAGCCATCCTTAGGCCATCTTGCACCAAGAATATTATATCAACTTCAATACCAGCCCCTTCTTCCCTTTCCATAATATAGGTTAACTCCACATTGGACAAAATAGGTCCACGCGTCTCGATTAGTATATCTCTATAGCATACTCTCCAATAAAGGCTTAATCCTACCCTCCAGGATGTTTATACATCCCTTAGCTTACATGGCATTCCTACTAAGGCCATATCCTCGCATAGGATCCGGAGTCTTCGTTAATACTCGACAAGAGTTTCTCCTTCATGCATCATCAGAAGCACGAGGTTTCGACAAACCCTGCTTGCGTTCTCCTAATCAACCATAAAAATTTTGTTAAAGGTTATACGTTCTTTTAGAAAAATTTTATTACTCTGTTTGATATTGTAAAGATCCTAACCCGGTCCCACCCCACTTTTCCTCACTCAGTAAGGGATTCCTAGCGTTTAGGGTCTGATTTTACTTACTTTATTATTAGTTTAAATCTAACGCTTTGATACCACTTAAACCTATCACGACCCAATAGTATCGTTGTTGTAGTAGGTCACCGTGTACCGTATAAAGGTCTATTATCAACCACCTTGCTAATCATAGGCCTTTCATATGATACATAAGGCTCCTTCCACTATACGCTACCACTAGGCCCATAGATAAGTAATATAGAGCAATTTAACTAAAATTACTTCTATAGTATAAATTAGCTAATTATGTGGGGCTCGTAAGACCCACACCAAAACAATATTATAAGCAAATGCAGTTCATAACGGAACTGTATTAGAGATTTTAATTTGTGTTGTGAGCAAAAATGTAAAAGTAACTAAATATCTATAAATCTATTACAAAATATCCCCTTCGCTCTCTGATCACTCTAACCCGCCCCTACGCGAGACTTACTACGGGCATGCCTCGGCCCGGATTCACAAAGAGGTTTTCTTGTAACAACAAAATCTATCGGGGTGTAAGCTTACATGCATTTCCCATATCCTACGAGCATCCAAATTTATATATATAAGCTTAGGTACATCTATTTTATAAGCAAAATCAAGTAAAGAGTCATCGAAAATTTACTCACTCTGCCATGTGGATTAATTAAAGTAATCCGGAGACAAGTCATCTCCGTACACGGTATCCCCTGGTCATCGAAATAATATTTATAAGGGATTGAAATAATCTTAGGAAACTAATTTAAATTTCCTTAAGCTATACTTTTGACTAGTTTTCGTAACTTTTCCCGGTTTTTACTTAAAAGTTCAATCGCGTATAACTTTTTCATTTTAAATCCGATTTTTATAATATTATAGTCAATCTTCATCATTTTCAAGTGTACTTTAATGTGGTGAGGTTATATTTTCAAAATGAGGCACGAAAATCTGTCCATGGGTTAGAACAGTAGTGATCCTCATGTTTTGGAGTGCTTTTGGGCCTTGTTTGGTAAATGGGCTTTTTGGTAACTTAAGAAATCCTTTGAGCTTGGTCTTAAGATTTTATCCTAAGCTCAAAATACTCCTTGAGATCAGATTTACAACTTTGATTTATACTCCTAAGTCTAACTACCACTTCATGGGCTCTTTAGTGGGTTTAAGTTGTCAAATGGGCTTGTTTTTGGTTAAAACTGAAGTTAATGACTTTGTTGGGCCTATGGAGTCTTAGGTGGATTTCCTATGAGCTTCAAAACAACCTCTCTTAATGTTTTAAAGTGCTTATCAGAATTTTATTGAAAGCCCAACTTAGAGTTCTAGGCTTGTTTTGAGAGTTTTAAGCTCGATTTTGAGTTTTAGACTTTGTATACTTACTATACTTGCTTTAGTTGATCTTTTCACTTTGTTCACTTATTTTTATCATATTTTTAAGTGTCTTTTTACCCATGTTCTAGATCTGATCGAGATGATACCAAGGGTTTCTCACTTGGTTTTTCAACTTGTTTCATTATTTAACTCATGCTTCCCACAAAGAAATAGAAGATCTTACACTTATTACAACTTCCATATCATAGCTCATATCATACAAAGTTGGTTTCTTCATAAAACTTTATGTGATGAATTTTTCTTTAACTTAAGTCTAGATTTGAGCATGTTTAACTTAATGGAAATAAAATCAACATCCAAATGACTATTGAACCCTCACGTCCTGCATGCTCATCTTGTATTCATGTTCTTGTTTTAAGATTTTCTCAACTTAAAATCTTCCATTCAAAGTCTTAAACAAGTCTCTTTACAAAACACCAACTTTACATACTCATATTTTAACTTCATGTTCATGAGTTTGTTTCTTAGAATGGTCTTTGGTGTTATAACAACTTAAATCATACTTTTATCTTTAAGAAATCAAAGTCTCCTAACATAAATACTAACCCACTAATCACAAGAAATACTTACTCGTCCTTAAAGCAAAATACGGTGGTTGTGCACAAAGATTCCACTTAAGCTCTTAACTTTGCTTCCTCTTTTTGCAACCTTTTGGAAACTTGAATTGTTTGATCTTTTGGAATGGGGATTATGGAAGGTTCTAATGGTTATGTTGGAAGAAAATGACACAAGAAAAAGAGAAGGAAATGCCGTGAGTGAAGCTTGGAAAAATGGAGGCAAAGTTGATTTTGTGGGGTAAGGTTGTTTCTCCTTTTTATGTTTGTTTCAAATGAGAGAAAGAAGATGTGAAAGTGAAATTGAAAGTGAGAGAAGTAAGGGAGAGAATGGCCAGTTGGAATTGAGAGAGAATGAGTGTTTAAAATGTCTTGAAAGTGTTGTCTTGTAACTTACACAAAAGTTAACAATTGCAACTATTGATGATGTAAGCATTAAGGGGTGAATAGTGGTGTGTAAAAGATAGTGATTGATGGTTGAAAGACTAGAGCATGGCCCCCCTTTCCTCCTTGTTTAAATTTTCCATTTAATGTCCTCTGGGGTCATGGAATGGTCTTGTCTCATTTAATGAAGCTAAGCATGTGAAATCTTGTGAAGAATTGTTCATATGTAGTATAAGTAAAGAGGTGATAAGGAAAATGTCTTATCACTAGATTTTGATAAGTTATCAATTGATAAATGATTCCAACTCTCAATTGATAAGTTAATTGGTTGGTTTACTTATTTATGTGTAAGGCTTAGATATGAAGATAAGGGCATGGTCTTATAAGAAATTGTTTTAGGGTTTTTATCTTGTATTGTTTTGTAATTTATGATTTGATTTTTATAAAATTGTGAAACTTTCTAAAGTTGAATGGAATTATTCAAATTAAATTATCGATTAATTACTTAGGGTTAAAATTCCTTAATGATTTTAAGGTTTAGGGTTTTAAGTGACTTTAGAGCTCGCAATTCTTCAAGCTCGGGTTTTATCGATAATTGGCTTTTGAATTAGAAAAATTTAATTCGTTTTTAAATATAAACTTAAGTTTTTAGTTTAGTTGATCCTTGGGAATGTTCAGAAAGTACTGTTAATCAAACCTTAGGCCCACTAAAAGTAGGGTTTATAACGACCCCCAAATAGCATATTCTTCTTTCTAGAATAACAAATGCCTATGTCGGATGACTTATGTTCCCAACAACATAGATAACTTGGTTTTACTATCGAGATAATCGAGGTTCATAATTTAAGGATTCTAATAAACTTGTTGAAAAGCATTAGATCATAAAAAGTCGAATTACTTAATTTTGCGACTGAAGGTGCCTAAATTTCCAAATCCAAAGGAAACAACGACGCTAAAAAAGCAAGAGCTTCTTTCGAGAATAGTCGAGGATTCTGGATGAATAAACAAATCTCCTAAAATAAGGATTACTTGCCTTCACGACTGAGAGTAGCCAGGGTCCATTTTTGAAGATTCATCGAAATATTTAGAATAACATTTGTTCTTAATAAGATAGTTTCTTTGATTTTAGGATCAAGTTTAATCAGACTTCAAAAGCAAAGGATAACAAAAACTCCTGAAAATTAGGATTACTCGGTTTCATGTTTAAGAATGTCAAGATCCGTCATCTTATTCATAAAAAGTTTTAGAAGAATCTTAGCTATACAGACAACGAATTACCTGACTTAATGATTTAGAAAATGCAAAGTTTCTATCCCCAAGAGCATCGCAGCTCCCAAATAGCATATGCCTCTTTCTAGAATAACGAATGCTTACGTCGGATGGCTCCGTCGGATGACTCACATTCCAAACAAGATGGACAACTTGGTTTTACTATAGATCATAGATAAATTGATCGATGATCTATTGATTGCACAAGCCTGCCCTTATTTCGGCAATTTTAGCTATCACATTGTAATAAAAGGAGGAGGAAACAATTTATCTACCTAAAAAAGGGAGAAAACAAGGTAGTTATAATCTATATGAGATCAACTGCACATGTCTAATCTTTTGTAGGTATCGATGATTAAAAATTTGTTTTTAGTGGGGGTTCGTTGTGTTTTCATTTGTTTCATCCTTGGAAACTCCAAATTCTATAGTTCTCTTTTTGTCCTAAAAGGAAAATTTCCTCTTAAAAATCCTTTATTTTCTTCTTTACTTTATGTAGACAATTGAAAGAAGCAAATTACTCTGATAATCATTGTTTTCATGGCTTTTGGTTGAACTACTCTTATGTGGCATAAATATGTAATTAGACCAAAAGAAAAGCAAAAACAAATAAAGGGCTCCCTCAAATAAAGAAAAAGTGATGGAAAAAGGTAAGGAATAAAGGGGCCTTTGATAAATAAGTTGAGCATAGGTGCTTTTAAACTAAAATGTTTGACAATTGCATCTGTGAACTAGCCAATAGAAAGGCTTCAATCCTGTCTTGAAAGTATTATCAATAATATATGGGCCTAAAAAGAAAAATTAATTCATATAAAAGCCAAATGTAAGTGATACTAGAAGTTTGCTATCGAAATTTTAAAAAAAGGAAACATTTGAAACTATTAATCCGTAATTTAAGGATTCTAATGAACTTGTTTAAACATTAGACCACAAAAAGTCGAATTACTTGATTTTGTGACAAAGGATGACTAAATTTCCAAATTAGAAGGAAACCACAACGCTTAAAAAGCAAGAGCTTCTTTCGAGAATAAGAAACGTTTATGGATGAATAAACAAATCACCTATAATAAGGATTACTTACCTTCACGATTAAGAATAGCCAGGATCCATTTTCTAAGGGTTAATTGGAACATCTGAATTAACATTTGTTCTCAATAAGATGGATTCTTTGATTTTAGGATCAAGCATAACTAGATTTCAAAACCGAAGGATAACGAAAACACCTAAAAATTAGTATTACTCGGTTTCATGTTTGAGAATGTTAAGATCCGCCATCCTATTCATAAATGGTTTTAGAAGAATACTAACTACACAAACAACGGATTACTAGAATTAATGATTTCAAAAATGCAAAGTTCCTATCCCTAAGAGCACCACGGCACCTAAATAGCATATGCATCTTTCTAGAATAACGAATGCCCACATTGGATGACCTACATTCCTAAGAAGATGGATAACTTGGTTTTACTATTGAGATAGCTGAGGTTCGTAATTTAAGGATTCTAATGAACTTGTTGAAAAATGTTAGACCATAAAAAGTCGAATTACATGATTCTACGACTGAAGACGAATAAATTTCTAAATTAGCAGGAAACAACGACGCTTAAAAAGAAAAAGCTCCTTTTGAGAAAAGCCGAGGATTCTAGGTGAATAAACAAATCTCCTAAAATACGGATTACTTGCTTTCACGATGGAGAGTAGCCAAGGTCCATTTTCTGAGCGTTCATAGGAACATCTGGAATAACATATGTTCTCAATAAGATGGATTCTTTGATTTCAATGTCAAGCATAACCAGATTTGGAAACCGAAGCATAATGAAAACTCCTAAAAACAAGGATCACTCAGTTTCTTCTTTAAGAATGTTAAGATCCAACATCTTATTCATGAAAAGTTTTAGAAAAATCCTAGCTACACAGACAATGGATTACCTGATTTAACGATTTGCAAAATGCAAGGTTCTTATCCCCAAAAGCACCGCTGCTCCCAAATAGCATATGCTTCTTTCTAGAATAACAAATGCTCACGTCGGATGACCTACGTTCCCAACGAGATAAACAAATTGGTTTTACTATCGAGATAGACGAGGTTCATAATTTAAGGATTCTATGTGTAAATACCTAATTATTGCCCTTCCATAGTTTTAGTTTTTATTTTTTATTTTTTTAAATTTTATTTTTATAGAAAGGGTCCTAATTCAAAGATAATAAAAATTAACAAATAATGAAAATACCAAAAAATAAGAAAAGGAAAAATTATAAAGATTTCGTAGATTTATAGGAAGTAATTTATATTAGGAATAATTTGTTTAATGTTAATGTTAATTTTAGTTTAGTTAAAAATTTTAGTTTAGGAATTCAGATAGTTTAAATATAATTTAATAGTAATGAATGTTAAGAACTCGGTCAATGCCTTAACGGATATGCAGCGGAGTACTTAAGAGGATTTAATTAGAGGTGACGGGTTCGAGTCCCAGCAGGCACCAATGTCTTTATTTTTCTATCTTTGCAAAAGATTCATATTTAATCAAGTCGTATGAGTCTAGTTAAATGAGATTTGAATCTAGTTTAATCGGATATATTAGGATTTGATTTGGACTTTATAAAAAGAAAAAACCACAACAGGAAGGATATAATCATAAGCTTCATCAAAATTGAAAAAGCTACTTCATCGACAAATAGAAGCAGCAACATCCCCACGCCTACTGCACATCTAAATTCCAGCAGCAACCATTGCCCCAGCTCGTCCAAGATTCTGATACGACAGTCCACGCCAACAGAAAAATAGGAGTCATCATAGTCCACGTCATGCATGCTTCCATCCTCCTAGTCCAGTCAGTATACACAGACACTTCATTGATCACTGCATCGTAGCTTGCGGCAACTCCAAGCTCCATTACAGCCTGATCGATCTACGCGTACGTATTGCTTCGTTCTTCGGCCGACGACGTTCGAGCGTTACCCCATCAACCAGCATCTCTATCTACGATCAGCGTCGCAGCACTCGGCAGATCTAGGATCAGCATCGCAGCACTTGGCGAACAACAAGTTGAATAGTGGCCAGCGACATCCCCTGCATGAGCCACATGACTCGCGGTAGCAAGGCCAGCAATTCCATCGCCACACAACGTCCATGATCAGCATAACTCGACAATCGACTAGAATTGCAGTACTCGACAGCAGTGAATCCCAAAACGCGAATTGCAGCCCCCTGATTCAATTGAACAGCCATACAATCCACACGCCGACGACGACGCCGCAATATGATTGCTGTCCAGTAACATATACATGCCCCTGCCATGATCGCTTCCTGCTGTCCATAAGCGCTATGGCATTCATGATCAACAAATAGGATCACTGTAGCAGTCGTTGAAGCTACTCTCGATTCCACCCCCAAGACTCGCTGCACACGCAAGTATACAGTTTCTTCACCATACTGTAGCTCCATAATCAGGTTTAGTTTTTGTCTAAGTTTTTTTTTTTATTATTTCTGATTTATTATTATCATATTATATTATTATTTTGTTAGGACTTTAGTAATACATATATGTATGTCATTAGTTTTCTTCGTAATATAGATTAGGTATATTATATTGATTTAAGTGATTGTTTATTTAATAAGTAGTAATATAGATATAAAGACAGATATATTGGATAAGGGAATGTTAAGATTGGTTTTTATTACATATATATGTTATTATATTAATTATATTCTATTAGTTAACATAATATATAATATATGTATATGTTAGTTTAGGAGTTTTTGCATTAGTAAGTATATTATATGAAATAAATTTATTTTGATAGATAAGTTTAGGGATTATTAGGATTGGTCATTTTTTTTAAGATTTGGTTTTATTTAAGGATTTGTTACATAGAAAGTTGTTTTTTCTTTAAGTAAAAATTAATAAAAGACCCTTTTTAAAAATAGGATTGTTAGAGCATTTTTTAGAAAACAAAAACACTCGAGAAGTTAGGACCCTTTTTGATTTTATTTAAATAAACTAGATTAGTAACAACGTAAATTCTATCGATTTTCAAAAAATAAAATCAATCAATACGCTAAATTTTTTGGAAAGAACTACAATCGTCTGATCCCAACTAGCGGGTAAGTAGGTATCTTCGGGGCGACGATAAAATATGTAGAAACTTAAGTTCTTTTTCTTAATTTTATTTATTTATTTTAAATATTATAATTAGAAAAATAATCCTAATTTCGGCAAATAAATAGTGGTACCCGTTAGGGTTTAATAGGTTAGCGTTCGAGCTCGGAACCCTTTGGTTCTTCATTCAAAATTGAAATCAAAGACCGATAGCTAAATCGTAATCAATCCACTCAATTGGTTATGGTTTCTTTTCTTTTCCCGACTCCAGTCGGGTGGCGACTGCAAAAAAAATAATTTTTTAATAAAAAACCGGAATTTCTCAATTTATTTAGTTGAGGATTAATATTAAATGGGTTAGGGTTTAGTATTAATCAAGAAATGAGAAATTAATTTTTAAATTAGAAAAATCGAAAAATCAGGCTTGACAGTTTGGCGACTCCATTGGGGATCGCTAAAGGGCTAGCCACTAGAAGTTGCCGAAAATAGTATTAATTTAAAAAAAAAATGAAATAATAAAAAATAAAATAAAAGAACTTAGATATGTTGTTTGATGTATTTGTTTATTTTATTTTTTATTTTTTTTTTACTAACATTTTTTTTGTTGTGGCAATTTATTTAAGGGGCAATTTTGGGGGGTTTTACTTTAACTTTGTTTTCTACATCATAAATGCATGTTAGACGCGGTCAGAACCAGGCCGTCTTAGGATCTTAGGAAGGGGGCCATTGTGTAAGCTTCGGATGTTGTGGGGTAACCACCTTCCAGGGCCGATTAGGCTACTCCACTTAAGTTCAAATGCGACCATAGAATTGTTGTTTTGAAAAACGTAGTGGTTGCAGAACTTGAGGACCTTTAGAACCCACCCTTTACGTTGCATGAAAACTTTTTCAAAAATCACAAGAACCTATGATGTGACGAACCTACATTGATGAAAGCAGTTGTGAGGTTGTGATTGTAATTATAATCTTCTCTTGTAAATAATTTGTAATTTTTTTTTTATGTAAAGTTTAGAATATATTGTAATTGTAATTTTAATTTTGATCAGTCATGGCTAGACCAAGTCAAGGGTCTTTAGAAGACATTCATGTCCACCTACGCCTCAAAAACTACTTCAAATGTGGTTTCGACTCTTCAGCCTATATAAACAGGAGTTTATTAAGAATAAGATTGGGTCCGTCCTCTCTCTACAGAAGATCCCCATGAACATCACTCTAGTGTGGGCTTTTGTATATCTATGGGAGCTCGAATCTATCGCTTTTTATTTGGGCCCACATCAGTTGAGCACAACCCTTACAAAGTATAGTAAAAACAAAAAATAATAAAAAAAAAAAAGAAAAAACAAAACAAAAGAATCAAACCTATAAAATAATAGGTAGTTATCATTGTGCCTAGTATTCTACCCACTAAAAATATTCATTCTTTTAGGTAAATTCAACATTTTGCAAATAGCCTTCTCCATTTGGAATAAATAAAATTTAGATATTTTCTTTGTTTAGTCTTTTATTCTTCAGAATTCCTCATTTGTAAATAGACTCTTAGTAATGTTGTTCTCGGCTTGTATATATTTCCATGAAACTAATCTTTCATAATCATCCATTCACAATTCCATCACTCGGTCTTTGTAACACAAAAGCCCTAACTTTTCCTCTCTCTCTTTCAAAAAGAAAAAAGAAAAAAGAGGGAAAGGAAAGAAAAGAAAAAGAAAGAAATTTGCTAACAGTTACAGATCCTTATAGGGTTCGGGACAAACACAATTACTTAGCCTATTAAAGCAGATAACCTAAACAAACCCACTTGGCCCAAGAAATAACCAACCAAACCCGAGCCCTAGCCCATCAAGATGATTCAACCAACTCAATGCCCCTGAGCCATCAAGTCCAACCATGAATCGAACCAAAACACAAAGCCATTAAACACTATCCTAAGCTTGATCCTCGGTACAAATAAAAAGGGCAATTCATTAGTCCCTTCTACTTCAAAAGTTGTTAGTTCCAGCCCATTCGAACTTGAAAGAACCTAACCCAAAGTCACATATGGAAGCTTAAGGGCATTAAGACCTATAAGTCTGGGGCATAGGGCATCCAGTTTTTGAAATTTCATAATTGGGGCATGTTCCAAAGAATTGGGGAGTAAGGTCAATACCTTAAGGTTAATCCATCCCTATGTAAGGAATTGGTAACTCATTTTTAAAAAGTTTTAAATGAAAAGAGGCAAGCTATATCCTATACATTAACCCTTAAACACTTTGAGAGTTAAGAAACATCATGGTGAGGATATTTTAGACTCATTCCTTAAAGGAGGTCCATTTTGAATTTGATACGTAGACCGAAACGAAGTTAGGCATTTATTTTCAATTCCTAAACACAATTATCCTTTGATAACCCCATTGGACTGATCTGGAGTCACTTCAAATGTTGACCCTATCAAGAACCACCTCACAGTAGGGCAATTCGGAGGTTAGAGTCATTAATTAGGAGAGAAGGATAAAACTGATTTGTGCTTACCCCAGTAATAACAATTCAAGGATAATTTTTGTTTTCGATAAATTGTTCTCTTTGAAGAAGAGCTAACATTTTTCCAAATACCCCAAAGGCCACACATACCTTACCTAAGCTAATGCACTTTGAACCTATGGATTTAGGGCCTTGATTCATCCAAAGACAAAAACTTGACAAAAGAGATAGTTATTTTTTAAGAGAGAAAAGAAAGAAATGAAACGAAATAAAAAAGAAAAAGAAAAGAAAAATAAAAGAAAAAGAAAAAGAAAAAGAAAAGGCAAAAGAAAAAAAGGAAAATGAAGAAATACCCAAATATCGAGCTTAAGAAAATCCTTAATCAAAGAAGGCCCAAGTTGCTCTAAAAACACAAGGCCTTGAATCGCATTCAGAACCAAAAACATAAAACCTCGTATTCATTTAGAATCATATTCTCAACAACAAACCAAAAACTCCATATTCAATTCAAAATCACACTCCAAATCATGAACATAAACCCTTTTTATCCACTCGATTCTTAAACACAAGACCTTCCTATCCACAATACCTCCCTACTCAAAGCTCTTCCAATTTTGTAGAATAATTTATCTAAGATAAAACTTATTTTTGAAACTGGGGCAAGCACACATCTAGTTCATTCCTAAGGGTTCTTGACTTGTACTCCCCGGGTTAGACGAAAGCATTTCTTTCAAAATAGGCCCTCTCAATTTACTTCTTTTGAAACCATTTGACTAAAAGCCCAATTTATAATACTGAACCCAAAAAAACCTAACAGATCGATCAGAGCGTATCACTTACAAACTGGATCATAATTTCTGGAATAGTAATTTAGAGTGAAATCCAAACCGAGAGTGTGTAAGGAAGTGCTCTTCGATTAAACTAATCGTGACTTACCTTTTCCTTACGAAATGAATGTCTAAGGCCTATCCAAGAAGCTCATAGTCTAGGTTACAAGCTAGGGTGGATATGGATACCCTACATGATTATTGCATTCACCTTTTAAATAAGAATTTGTATCCGTTAGCAAAATTTCAAGGAAAAAGAAGGAAAAAAAAAGAAAATGAAAAGACATGAAAAGGAGAGAGAGAAAGTAAAGGCTTGTTATAAGTTTTGCCATTCATTTTCCAATCCATTTCATCCATTGTAGCTAAATTTTCAATTCATGTTATAAACAGTTTTCACTAAATTCCTCGTTTATAAATTTCTCAAATCAAGATTTTTTTTTTAAGTTGGCTATGTTCCTCAGTTTACTTCTAACTCTCAATAGAGCTTAAGCGAGTCTGAAGGGTGCTTACCCTTTATCCGTTTTCTCAAGGATATAGCTAGCTCATAGAGCACTGTTCCTATTTATATCTTTTTTAGTGCTTCCGTCAGCTTACGGAGTGCTATTTTGACTCATATTCACATGTAGAGATCTAGCCAGTTCATAGAATGTAGACCCAATCTAAAGCTTCTTAAGCTTCTAGCTGACTCTTAAAACAGTCCTAATTTATAATCTCTTAAGGAGCTAGCCAGCTCGTGAGTATAGTCCCAACTCGGAGTTTCATAAGCTCCCAATCACCTAACCTACAGAATGTTGCCAACTTATAATCATTTAGGGATTTTGCAAGCTCAAAAAGCACAATCCCTATTTGAGTCTTCTTCAAATTTTTAAGTCTTAGCCAGCTCATAGGGCGCTTTGACCGCCTCGGAGAGTCAGCTCATTAAGGGCACGATCTAAGTCTTCTTCAAATCTTTATGTCTTAACCAGCTTATAGGGTGCTTTGACTGCCTTAGAGAGTCAGCTCATTAAGGGTACGATCCAAGTCTTCTTTAAATCTTTAGGTCTTAGCCAGCTCATGGGGTGCTTTGACCGCCTTGGTGAGTCAACTCATTAGGGGCACGATCCAAGTTTTCCTTCAAATCTTTAAGTCTTAGCCAGCTCATGGGGCGCTTTGACCACCTTAGAGAGTCAACTCATTAAGGGCACGATCTAAGTCTTCTTCATATCTTTAGGTCTTAGCCAACTCAAGGGGCACTTTGACCACCTTGGAGAGTCAGCTCATTAAGGGCACGATCCAAGTCTTCTTCATATCTTTAGGTCTTAGCCAGCTCATGGGGCGCTTTGACCACCTTGGAGAGTTAGCTCATTAAGGGCACGATCCAAGTTTTCCTTCAAATCTTTAGGTCTTAGCCAGCTCATGGAGCGTTTTGACTACCTTTGAGAGTCAGCTCATTAAGGGCACGATCCAAGTCTTTTTCATATCATTAGGTCTTAGCCAACTCAAGGGGCGCTTTGACCGCCTTGGAGAGTCAGCTCATTAAGGGCACGATCTAAGTTTTCCTTCAAATCTTTAGGTCTCAACCAGCTCATGGGGTGCTTTGACCGCCTTGGAGAGTCAGCTCATTAAGGGTACGATCTAAGTCTTCTTCAAATTTTTAGGTCTTGGCCAGCTCATGGGGCGCTTTAACCGCCTTTGAGAGTCAGCTCATTAAGGGCATGATCCAAGTTCTTCAAATTTTTAGGTCTTAGCCAGCTTAAGGGACGCTTTGACCGCCTTGGAGAGTCAGCTTATTAAGGGCACGATCCAAGTTTCCTTCAAATTTTTAGGTCTTAGCCAGCTCATAGGGCACTTTGACCGCCTTGGAGAGTCAGCTCATTGAGGGGACGATCCAAGTTTTCCTTCAAATCTTTAGGTCTTAGCCATCTCATGGGGCGCTTTGACCACCTTGGAGAGTCAGCTCATTAAGGGCACGATCCAAGTTTTCCTTCAAATCTTTAGGTCTTAGCCAACTCATGAGGCGCTTTGACCACCTTGGAGAGTTAGCTCATTAAGGGCACGATCCAAGTTTTCCTTCAAATTTTTAGGTCTTAGCTAGCTCATGGGGTGCTTTGACCGCCTTGGAGAGTCGGCTCATTAAGGGCACGATCCAAGTCTTCTTCATTATTTTTAGGTCTTAGCTAGCTCAAGGAGCACTTTGACCGCCTTGGAAAGTCAGCTCATTAAGGGCACGATCCAAGTCTTCTTCATTATCTTTAGGTCTTAGCTAACTCGAGGGGCGCTTTGTCCGCCTTGGAGAGTTAGCTCATTAAGGGTACGATTCGAGTCTTCTTCATTATCTTTAGCTCTTAGCCAGCTCAAGGGGCACTTTGACTACCTTGGTTAGTCAGCTCATTAAGGGTACGACTAAGATTCTCATTATTCTTTCACAGAGGCACTTCCCATTGTCGTTCTGACCCTCGTCAAGTCTCTTAACGTTCCTTAGGATAGAATCACCCTAAGGCAAAAACGGTGTCTCTTTTGTCTTTATGACAAAGTTTTGCTCAAACTTCACTACAAAGAGGTACAGCTGTAGACACCTAATTTTTGCCCTTCCATAGTTTTAGTTTTTATTTATTTATTTTTTTTTAATTTTTATTTTTACAAAAAGGGTCCTAATTCAAAGATAATAAAAATTTACAAATAATGAAAATACCAAAAAATAAGAAAAGGAAAAATTATAAAGATTTCATATATTTGTAGGAAGTAATTTATATTAGGAATAATTAGTTTAATGTTAATGTTAATTTTAGTTTAGTTAAAAATTTTAGTTTAGGGATTCAGATAGTTTAAATATAATTTAATGGTAATGAATGTTAAGAACCCGATCAACAGCCTAACGGAAAAGCAGCAGAGTACTTAAGAGGATTTAATTAGAGGTGACGGGTTCGAGTCTCAGCAGGCACCAATGTCTTTATTTTTCTATTTTTGCAAAAGATTCATAATTAATCAAGTTGTATGAGTCTAGTTAAATGAGTTTTGAATCTAGTTTAATCGGATATATTAGGATTTGATTTGGACTTTATAAAAAGAAAAAACCACAACAAGAAGGATATAATCATAAGCTTCATCAAAATTGACAAAGCTACTTCATCGACAAATAGAAGCAGCAACATCTCTACGCCTGCTGCACATCTAAATTCCAACAGCAACCATTGCCCCAGCCCGTCCAAGATTCTGATATGACAGTCCACGTCAACAGAAAAATAGGAGTCATCATAGTCCACGTCGTGCATTCTTCTATCCTCCTAGTCCAGTCAGTATATACAGACACTTCATTGATCACTGCATCGTAGCTTGCGGCAACTCGAAGCTCCATTACAGCCTGATTGATCTACGCGTACGTATTGCTTCGTTCTTCGGCCGACGACGTTCGAGCGTTACCCCATCAACCAGCATCTCTATCCACGATCAGCGTTGCAGCACTCGGTAGATCCAGGATCAGCATCGCAGCAGTCAGCGAACAACAAGTTGAATAGTGGCCAGCGACATCCCCTGCATGAGCCACACGACTCACGGTAGCAAGGCCAGCAATTCCATCGCCACACAACGTCCATGATCAGCATAACTCGACAATCGACTAGAACTGCAATACTCGATAGCAGTGAATCCCAAAACGCGAATTGCAGCCCCCTGATTCAACTGAACAGCCATACAATCCACACGCCGACGACGCCACCGCAACATGATTGCTGTCTAGTAACATATATATGCCCCTGCCATGATCGCTTCCCGCTGTCCATAAGCGCTATGGCATTCATGATCAACAAATAGGATCACTGTAGCAGTCGTTGAAGTCACTCTCGATTCCACCCCCAAGACACGTTGCACACGCAAGTATACAGTTTCTTCACCGTACTGTAGCTCCATAATCAAGTTCAGTTTCTGTCTAAGTTTTTTTTTTTTTATTATTTCTGATTTATTATTATCATATTATATGATTATTTTGTTAGGACTTTAGTAATACATATATGTATGTCATTAGTTTTCTTTGTAATATAGATTAGGTATATTACATTGATTTAAGTGATTGTTTATTTAATAAGTAGTAATGTAGATATAAAGATAGATATATTGGATAAGGGAATGTTAAGATTGGTTTTTATTACATATATATGTTATTATATTAATTATATTCTATTAGTTAACATAATATATAATATATGTATATGTTAGTTTAGGAGTTTTTGCATTAGTAAGTATATTATATGAAATAAATTTATTTTGATAGATAAGTTTAGGGATTATTAGGATTGGTCATTTTTTTTAAGATTTGGTTTTATTTAAGGATTTGTTACATAGAAAGTTATTTTTTCTTTAAGTAAAAATTAATAAAAGACCCTTTTTAAAAATAGGATTGTTAGAGTATTTTTTATAAACAAAAACACTCGAGAAGTTAGGACCCTTTTAGATTTTATTTGAATAAATTAGATTGGTAACAACGAAAATTTTATCGATTTTCAAAAAATAAAATCAATCAACATGCTAAATTTTTTAGAAAGAACTACGATCATTTGATCCCAACTAACGAGTACGTAGGCATCCTCGGGGCGACGATAAAATACGTAGAAACTTAAGTTCTTTTTTTTTATTTATTTATTTTAAATATTATAATTAGAAAAATAATCCTAATTTCGGCAAATAAATAGTGGTATCCGTTAGGGTTTAATAGGTTAGCCTTCGAACTCGGAACCCTTTGGTTCTTCATTCAAAATTGAAATCAAAGACCGGTAGCTAAATCGTAATCAATCCACTCAATTGGTTTTCCCGACTCCGATCGGGTGGCGACTCAAAAAAAATAATTTTTTAATAAAAAACCGAAATTTCTCAATTTCTTTAGTCGATGATTAATATTAAATAGGTTAGGGTTTAGTATTAATCAGGAAATGAGAAATTAATTTTTAAATTAGAAAAATCGAAAAATCAGGCTCAACACTATGCAACTTGTTGAAAAACATTAAACCATAAAAAGTCGAATTACTTGATTTTACGATTGAGGATGACTAAATTTCAAAATTCGACAGAAACACCGACGCTTAAAAAGCAAGGGCTTCTTTTGAGGATAGCCGAAGACTCTAGATAAATAAACGAATCTCCTAAAATAAGGATTACTTGCCTTCACGATTGAGAGCAGCCAGGGTTCATTTTCTATGGGTTCATCGGAACTTCTGGAATAACATTTGTTCTCGATAAGATGGATTCTTTGATTTCAATATCAAGCATAACCAGATTTCGAAACCGAAGCATAATGAAAACTCCTAAAAACAACGATTGCTCAGTTTCTTCTTTAAGAATGTTAAGATCTGACATCTTATTCATGAAAAGTTTTAGAAAAATCTTAGCTATGCAAACAACGGATTACCTGATTTAATGATTTGGAAAATACAAGGTTCCTATCCCCAAGAGCACTACTACTCCTAAATAGCATATGCTTCTATCTGGAATAACGAATGCTCACGTCGAATGACCTCCGATGCCAACAAGATGAACAACTTGGTTTTACTATCAAGATAGCCGAGGTTCGTAACTTAAGGATTCTAATGAACTTGTTGAAAAACATTAGACCATAAAAAGTCGAATTACTTGATTTTACAATTGAGGATGACTAAATTTCGAAATCTGACAAAAACACCGACGCTTAAAAAGCAAAGGCTTCTTTTGAGGATAGCCGAGGACTCTAGATGAATAAACAAATCTCCTAAAATAAGGATTACTTGCCTTCACAATTGAGAGCAGCCAGGGTTCATTTTCCATAGGTTCATCAGAACTTCTGGAATAACATTTGTTCTCAATAAGATGGATTCTTTGATTTCAATATCAAGCATAACCAGATTTCGAAACCGAAGCATAACGAAAACTCCTAAAAACAAGGATCACTCGATTTCTTCATTAAGAATGTTAAGATATGACATCTTATTCATGAAAAGTTTTAGAAAAATCCTAGCTATGTGGACAATGGATTACCTGATTTAACGATTTGGAAAATGCAAGGTTCTTATCCCCAAGAGCACTACTGCTCCCAAATAGTATATGCTTCTTTCTTGAATAACAAATGCTCACGTCGAATGACTTACATTCCTAACGAGATAAACAAATTGGTTTTATATCGAGATAGTCGAGGTTCGTAATTTAAGGATTCTATGGAACTTTTTGAATAACATTAGACCATAAAAAGTCAAATTACTTGATTTGGCAATTGAGGATGACTAAATTTCAAAATCTGACAGAAACAACGATGCTTAAAAAGCAAGGGCTTCTTTCGAGGATAGCCGAGGACTCTTGATTAATAAACAAATCTCCTAAAATAAGGATTACTTGCCTTCATGATTGAGAGCAGCCAGGGTCTATTTTCTATGGGTTCATCGAAACTTCTGGAATAACATTTGTTCTCGATAAGATGAATTTTTTTATTTCAGTATCAAGCATAACCAGATTTCGAAACCGAAGCATAACGAAAACTCTTAAAAACAACGATTACTCGGTTTCTTCTTTAAGAATGTTATGATCTAACATCTTATTCATGAAAAGTTTTAGAAAAATCTTAGCTACGCAAACAATGGATTACTTGATTTAACGATTTGGAAAATGCAAGGTTCCTATCCCCAAGAGCACCACTACTCCCAAATAGCATATGCTTCTATCTGGAATAACGAATGCTCACATCGAATGACCTCCGATGCTAACAAGATGGACAACTTGGTTATATTATCAAGATAACTGAGGTTTGTAATTTAAGGATTCTAATGAACTTGTTGAAAAATGTTAGACCATAAAAAGTCGAATTACTTGATTTTGAGACTGAGGATGACGAAATTTCGAAATCTGATGGAAACAACGATACTTAAAAAGCAAGGGCAACTTTCGAGGATAGACGAAGATTCTGGATGAATAAGCAAATCTCCTAAAATAAGGATTACTTGCCTTCACTATTGAGAGCAGCTAGGGTCCGTTTTCTAAGGGTTCATCGGAACTTTTGGAATAGTATTTGTTCTCAATAAGATGGATACTTTGATTTCAGGATCATGCATAACCAGATTTTGAAACCGAAGCATAACGATAAATCCTAAAAACAAGGATCACTCAGCTTTTTCTTTGAGAATGTTAAGATCCATCATCTTATTCATAAAAAGTTTTAGAAGAATCCAAGCTACGCAGACAAAGGAATACTGGATTTAACAAATATGGAAAATGCAAGGTTCCAGTACCTAAGAGCACCACAGCTCCCAAATAGCATATGTTAATTTCTAGAATAACGAATGGTCACGTCGAATGACCCATTTTCCCAACAAGATGGATAACTTGGTTTTACTATCGAGATAGCCGAGGTTCGTAATTTAAGGATTCTAATGAACTTGTTGTAAAACGTTAGACAATAAAAAGTCGAATTATTGGATTCTACAACTGAGGATGTTTAAATTTCCAAATCCGCAGGAAACAACGATGCTTAAAAAGCAAGAGCTTCTTTTGAGAAAAGCTAAGGATTTTGGATGAATAAACAAATCTCCTAAAATAAGGATTACTTGCCATCACGATTAAGACTAGCCAAGGTCCGTTTATTGAGGGTTCATCGGAACATCTGGAATAACAGTTGTTCTCAATAAGATGGATTCCTTTATTTTAGTGTCAAGCATAACCAGATTTTGAAACCGAAGCATAATAAAAACTCCTAAAAACAAGGATCACTCGGCTTGTTCTTTGAGAGTGTCAAGACCCATCATCATATTCATAAAATCTTTTAGAAGAATCCTAGCTACATAGACAAAGGATTACCAGATATAACGATTTAGAAAATACAAAGTTCCTATCCCCAAGAGCACCGCGGCTCCCAAATATCATATCCTTCTTTCCTGAATAACGAATGCTCACGACGAATGACCCATTTTCCCAACAAGATGGACAACTTGGTATTACTATTCAAATAGCCGAGATTCATAATTTAAGGATTCTATTGAATTTGTTGAAAAACGTTAGGCCATAAAAAGTCGAATTACATGATTATGTGATTGAGGATGACTAAATTTCGAAATCCGACGGAAACAACAACACTTAAAAAGCAAGGGCTTCTTTCGAGAAAAGCCAAGTATTCTGGACGAATAAACAAATCTCCTAAAATAAGGATTACTTGCCTTCACGATTGAGAGTAGCTAGGGTGCGTTTTCAGAGGGTTCATTGGAATATCTTGAATAACATTTGTTCTTAATAAGATGGATTCTTTTATTTCAGTATGAAGCATAACCAGATTTCAAAACCGAAGCATAACGATAACTCCTAAAAACAAGGATCGCTTGACTTCTTCTTTAGGAATGTCAAGATCCGCCATCCTATTCATAAAAAGTTTTAGAAGAATCCTAGTTACGCAGATAAAGGATTACATGATTTAACGATTTCGAAAATGCAAAGTTCCTATCCCCAATAGCACCGTGGCTCCCAAATAGCATATGCTTCTTTCTTGAATAGCGAATGCTCACGTCGGATGACCGACGTTCCTAACAAAATGGACAACTTAGTTTTACTATCGAGATAGTCGAGGTTCGTAATTTAAGGATTCTAATGAACTTGTTGAAAAACGTTAGACCACAAAAAGTCGAATTACTTGATTCTGTGACTGAGGATGACTAAATGTCCAAATCTGTAGGAAACAACAATGCTTAAAAAGCAAGAGCTTCTTTCAAGAAAAGCTGAGGATTCTAAATGAATAAACAAATCTCCTAAAATAAGGATTACTTGCCTTCACGATTAAGAGTAGCTCGGGTTTGCTTTCTGAGGGTTCATCGGAACATCTGGAATAACATTTGTTCTCAATAAGATGGATTATTTGATTTCTGAATCAAGCATAACCAGACTTTGAAACCCAAGTATAACGAAAACTCTTAAAAACAAGGATCATTTGGCTTTTTCATTGAGAATGTTAAGATCTGTCTTCTTATTCATAAAAACATTTAGAAGCATCTTAGTTACGCAAACAAAGGATTACTTGATTTAACTTATTAGGAAAATGTAAAGTTCCTATTCCCAAGAGCATCGCTGCTCCCAAATAGCATATGCTTCTTTCTAGAATTACAAATGCTTACGTCAGACGACTTACGTTCCCATTAATATGGACAACCTGGTTTTACTGTTGACATAGGTGAGGTTCATAATTTAAGGATTCTAATGAACTTATTAAAAAACGTTAGACCGTAAAAAGTCAAATCACCTAATTTTGCGACAGAAGATGACTAAATTTCCAAATCCATAAGAAACAACGACGCTTAAAAAGCAATAACTTGTTTCATGAAAAGCCAAGGATTCTGGATGAATAAACAAATCACCTTAAATAAGGATTACTTGCCATCACGATTGAGATTAGCCAGGGTCTGTTTTCTGAGGGTTCATCAGAACATCTAGAATAACATTTGTTCCCAATAAGATTGATTCTTTTATTACAGTATCAAGCATAACTAGATTTCGAAATCGAAGCATAACGACAACTCCTAAAAACAAGGATCACTCATCTTTTAACAATTTTGAAAAATCCTAGCTATGCAGGCAAAGGATTACACGATTTAACAATTTGGAAAATGCAAGACTCCATCCCCAAGAGCACCGCAGCTTTGAAATTTCATATGCTTCTTTCTAGAATAACGAATGCTCACATCGAATGACCCATTTTCCCAACAAGATGGACAACTTAATCTTATTATCGCTACAGCCGAGGATTGTAACCTAAGGATTCTAATGAACTTGTTGAAAAACGTTAGACCATAAAAAGTCGAATTACTTCATTCTATGATCGAAGACGAATAAATTTCCAAATTCATAGGAAACAACGACGCTTAAAAAGCAAGAGCTTCTTTCGAAAGAAGCCGAGGATTCTAGATAAATAAACAAATCTCTTAAAATAAGGATTACTTGCTTTCAGGATTGAGAGTAGCCAGGGTCCATTTTCTGAGGGTTCATTGGAACATGTAGAATAACATTTGTTCTCAATAAGATGAATTCTTTGATTTTAGTATGAAGTATAACCAGATTTAGAAACCGAAGCATAACGAAAACTCTTAAAAACAAGGATCACTCGGCTTCTTCTTTGAGAATGTCAATATCCGTCATCTTATTCATAATAAGTTTTTGAGGAATCCTAGCAATGTACACAAAGTACAACCTGATTTAACGATTTGGAAAATGCAAAGTTCCTATCCCCAAGAGCACCGCGGCACTCAAATAGCATATGCATCTTTCTAGAATAACAAATGTTCACGTTGGATGACCTACGTTCCAAACAAGATGGACAACTTGGTTTTACTATCGAGACAGCCGATTTTTGTAATTTAAGGATTCTAATGAACTTATTGAAAAACGTTAGACTATAAAAAGTCGAATTACTTGATTCTGCGACTGAGGATGAAAAAATTTCCAAATCCGTAGGAAACAACGACGCTTAAAAAGCAAGAGCTTCTTTCAAGAAAAGCCAAGGATTCTGGATGAGTAAACAAACCTCCTAAAATATGGATTTCTTGCTTTTACGATTAGGAGTACCCAGGGTCCGTTTTCTGAGGGTTCATTAGAACATTTGGAATAATATTTGTTCTCACTAAGATAGATTTTTTGATTTCAGTATAACTATAACCAGATTTGGAAACCAAAGCTTAACAAAAACTCCTAAAAACAAGGATCACTTGGCTTCTACTTTTAGAATGTCAAGATCCGTCATCTTATTCAAAAAAAGTTTTTGAGGAATCCTAGCAACGCAGACAAAGGACCACCTGATTTAACGATTTGGAAAATGTAAAGTTCTTATCGCCAACAGCACCGCGGCTCCTAAATAGCATATGCATCATTCTAGAATAACGAATACTCACGTCAGATTACCAACGTTCCCAACAAGATGACAACATGGTTTTACTATCGAGATAGCCGAGGTTCGTAATTTAAGGATTCTAATGAACTTGTTAAAAAACGTTAGAGCATAAAAAGTCGAATTACTTGACTCTACAACTGAGGACGAATAAATTTCCAAATCCGTAGGAAACAACGACGCTTAAAAAGCAAGAGCTTCATTCGAGAAAAGTCGAGGATTCTAGATGAATAAACAAATCTCTTAAAATAAGGATTACTTGCTTTCACGATTGAGAGTAGCTAAGGTTCGTTTTCGGAGGGTTTATCGGAACATGTGGAATAACATTTGATCTCAATAAGAAGAATTCTTTGATTTCAGTATCAAGCATAACCAGATTTAGAAACCGAAGCTTAACGAAAACTCCTAAAAACAAGGATCACTCGACTTATTCTTTGAGAATGTCAATATCCGTCATCTTATTCATATAAAGTTTTTGATGAATCCTAGTAATGTAGACAAAGTACTACCTGATTTAACGACTTGGAAAATGCAAAGTTCCTATCCTCAAGAGCATCGTAGTACCGAAATAGCATATGCATTTTTCTAGAATAACAAATGCTCACGTCGGATAACCTACGTTCCAAACAAGATGGATAACTTGGTTTTACTATCCAGATAGCCGATGTTCGTAATTTAAAGATTCTAATGAACTTGTTGAAAAACGTTAGACCATAAAAAGTCGAATCACTCGACTCTGCAACTGAGGACGAATAAATTTCCAAATCCGCAGGAAACAACAACGCTTAAAATGCAAGTGCTTCTTTCAAGAAATGCCTTGGATTCTGGATGAATAAACAAATCTCCAAAAATAGGGATTACTTGCTTTCACGATTGAGTGTAGCCAGGGTCTGTTTTCTGAGAGTTCATCGGAGCATATGAAATAACATTTATTCTCAATAAGATGAATTCTTTGATTTTAGTATCAAGTATAACCAAATTTGGAAACCGAAGCATAACGAAAACACCTAAAAACAAGGACCATTCGGCTTCTTCTTTGAGAATGTCAATATCCGTCATCTTATTCATAAAAAGTTTTTGAAGAATCCTAGCAATGTACACAAAGTGCAACCTGATCTAACGATTTGGAAAATGCAAAGTTCCTATCCCCAAGAGCATCGTGGCACCTAAATAGCATATGCATCTTTCTAAAATAACAAATGCTCATGTCGGATGACCTACGTTTCAAACAAGATGGACTACTTGGTTTTACTATTGAGATAGTCGATGTTCATAATTTAAGAATTCTGATGAACTTTTTGAAAAATGTTAGACCATAAAAAGTTGAATTACATGATTCTGTGACTGAGGACGAATAAATTTCCAAATCCGCAAGAAACAACGACACTTAAAAAGCAAGTGCTTCTTTCGAGAAAAGCCAAGGATTCTGGAAAAATAAACAAATCACCTAAAATATGGATTACTTGCTTTCACGATTGAGAGTAGCCATGGTCCGTTTTCTGAGGGTTCATCGGAACATGTAGAACAACATTTGTTCATAATAAGATGGATTCTTTGATTTCAGTATCAAGCATAACTAGATTTGGAAATCGAAGCATACGAAAACTCATAAAAACAAGGATTACTAGGCTTCCTTTTTGAGAATGTCAATATCCGTCATCTTATTCATATAAAGTTTTTGAAGAATCCTAGCAACGTAGACAAAGTACTACTTGATTTAACGATTTAGAAAATGCAAAGTCCCTATCCCCAAGAGCACCGAGGCACCCAAATAGCATTTGCATCTTTCTAGAATAGCAAATGCTCACGTTGGAGGACCTACGTTCAAAACAAGATGGACAACTTGGTTTCACTATCGAGATAGCCGATGTTCGTAATTTAAGGATTCTAATGAACTTGTTGAAAAATGTTAGACCATAAAAAGTCGAATTACTTGATTCTGCGATAGAGGACGAATAAATTTTCAAATCCGCAGGAAACAACGATGCTTAAAAGGCAAGACCTTCTTTCGAAAAAAGCTGAGTACTCTAGATGAATAAACAAATCTCTTGAAATAAGGATTACTTGCTTTCACGATTGAGAGTAGCTAATGTCTGTTTTCTAAGAGTTCATCGGAACATGTAGAATAACATTTGTTCTCAATAAGATGGATTCTTTGATTTCAGTATCAAGCATAATCAGATTTGGAAACCGAAGCATACGAAAACTCCTAAAAACAAGGATCACTCGGCTTCTTTTTTTAGAATGTCAATATCTGTCATCTTATTCATATAAAGCTTTTAAAGAATCCTAGCAACGTAGACAAAGTACTACCTGACTTAACCATTTGGAAAATGCAAAGTTCCGATCCCCAAGAGCCCCGCGGTACCCAAATAGCGTATGCATCTTTCTAAAATAACAAATGCTCACGTTGGATGACTTACGTTCTTAACAAGATGGACAACTTGGTTTTACTATCCAAATAGCCAATGTTCGTAATTTAAAGATTCTAATGAACTTGTTGAAAAATGTTAGACCATAAAAAGTCGAATTAATTGATTCTGCAACTGAGGACGAATAAATTTCCAAATCCACAAGAAACAACGACGCTTAAAAAGCAAGCGCTTCTTTCGAGAAAAGCCGAGGATTGTAGATGAATAAAAAAATCTCTTGAAATATGGATAACTTGCATTCACGATTAAGAGTAGCTAAGGTCCGTTTTCAGAGGGTTCATCAGAACATGTGGAATACCATTTGTTCTCAATAAGATGAATTCTTTGATTTTAGTATCAAGCATAACCAGATTTGGAAACCGAAGCTTAACGAAAACTCTTAAAAACAAGGATCACTCTGCCTATTCTTTGAGAATGCCAATATCCGTCATCTTATTCATAAAAAGTTTTTGAAGAATCCTAGCAACGTAGACAAAGTATTACCTGATTTAACGATTTAGAAAATGCAAAGTTCCTATCCCCAAGAGCACCGCGGCACTTAAATAGCATATGCATCTTTCTAGAATAACAAATGCTCACGTCGGATGACCAACGTTCCAAACAAGATGGACAGCTTGCTTTTACTATCCAAATAGTCGATGTTCGTAATTTATGGATTCTAATGAACTTGTTGTAAAACGTTAGACCATAAAAAGTCGAATTACTTGATTCTACGACTGAGGACTAATAAATTTCCAAATTCGCAGGAAACAACGACGCTTAAAAAGCAAGAGCTTCTTTCGAGAAAAGCCGAGGATTGTAGATGAATAAACAAATCTCTTGAAATATGGATTACTTGCTTTCATAATTGAGAGTAGCTAAGGTCTGTTTTCGGAGGGTTCATCAGAACGTGTACAATAACATTTGTTCTCAATAAGATGAATTCTTTGATTTTAGTATCAAGCATAACCAGATTTGGAAACCAAAGCATAATGAAAACTCTAAAAAACAAGTATCACTCGGCTTATTCTTTGAGAATGTCAATATCCGTCATCTTATTCAAAAAATGTTTTTGAAGAATCTTAGCAACGTAGACAATGTACTACTTGTTTTAACGATTTGGAAAATGCAAAGTTCCCATCCCCAAGAGCACCGCGGCACCCAAATAGCATATGCATCTTTCTGGAATAACAAATGCTCACGTTGGATGACCTACATTCCAAACAAGAGGGACAACTTGGTTTTACTATCAAGATAGCTGATGTTCATAATTTAAGGATTTTAATGAACTTGTTGAAAATCGTTAGACCATAAAAAGTCGAATCACTTGATTTTTCGATTGAAGACAAATAAATTTTCAAATCCGTAGGAAACAACGACGCTTAAAAAGAAAGTGCTTCTCGTGAGAAAAGCCGAAGATTGTAGATGAATAAACAAATCTCTTGAAATATGGATTACTTGCTTTCACAATTGAGAGTAGCTAAGGTCCGTTTTTGGAGGGTTCATCGAAACATGTGGAATAACATTTGTTCTCAATAAATTGAATTCTTTGATTTCAGTATCAAGCATAACCAGATTTGGAAACCGAAGCTTAACGAAAACTCCTAAAAATAAGGGTCACTCGGCTTATTCTTTGAGAATGTCAATATCCGTCATCTTATTCATAAAAAGTTTTTGAAGAATCCTAGCAACGTAGACAAAGTATTACCTAATTTAACGACTTGGAAAATGCAAAGTTCCTATTGTAAACCCCGCGAATTTAGCTTTCTAAGTATAGAAACAAATGTCTAAACTGTAGATGATTTCCTAAACTCAAAAGAGCCAGTAAGATTTAAAACTGATTAAAATCTCAATCTAAAACCTAAAGTGGATACGAAAAACCTTAAATCATCAATTGAACCCTTAACCGTATACGAAGACCCTAAAACCTCAAACTTCATCAAAACCCTAAGATGACAATCGAAGATTTAATCGCGTAAGAATATATGAAACCCTAAATGTGTAAAAACATTAAAGATTGTGCCCTAAAGTAATAAGAACCCTAAAACTATAACTTTAAGGATATCAAAGCACTAATTCACCATAATTTAGCTTAAAACCCTAAGTGATAATATATCCTCTATATTTTGCCATTTCATCGGTAAACGACTAAAGATAACCCTCAATCATGCATAAACATTCAGAATACTTAAGCGATCCCTTAGAAACTAAGATAATAAGTCGTAGATTATATTTATCCCTTATGTATGTGATTAAGATAGTATTACATAGAGTTAAGGGTATAGTTGAAGATTAGGTTAAATGTAGTAAACCTTAATACCCTAAATGCTATTTTTCATCTTAATTACATTAAGTAGCTTACCAAATGATGTATATAGGATATAAATACCTAATGGAAGACCTCATTATCTATTTTTACAAATCAATTTACTAAATTTCTTATTTCCTCTCATTTCCTTCATTTTTTCCCTTAATTTCCCTTAATCTCTACATTATGTACACAAAATTACCAAAGCTTAAGGAGAGTTGACCAAGGTCAAAATGTTGACCAAGTCAACACTTTGAAAAAGTCAACAAAAGACAATAAGAGATAAGGAAAAATATCTTACTTCATGATGGCTTTTCTTTCCTTCCTTTTTGATTTTTTTTCTCTTCCTTTTCTCTTCAATTGCCGTCCACAATTTCTCCCCTTGTAGACCCCACCATTCTCCTTCTTCCATAAGCAACACAAAACAAAAGAAACAAAACAAAAAAAACCCCATTGCCGTGAGCTTCTTCTTCCCATTTCACTCACATCACTCCTCCTTTTGCCTTCTTAATCCCAACACAATTAAAGGTATGTCTTTAAGTTGTTTTATGTTGCTTTATATTATTCATTAGTTAGTTAATTAGGTAGATTAGATAAGTAGTTATGTGTTTAGTGTTGTCTTGAAGAAAAGAGCACAAAGTTCTCCTCTTTAAGTGTAGAAATCTAGGAATCATGAAGAAGAAGAAGGATATGCATGTGCATATGTCCTTAAGTATATGTATAAAAGGATATGCTAGAAGAATATATGTATAAATACCTTTGTACATAAGTATACAATATGTACATAACCTAAAATAAGGTATATACTAACTATACATACATATATCATGTCAAATATACCCTTAAAATACAAAAAGAATGAAATTGTGAAGCTTTCTTAAGGGGGTAGATAAGGCATACGAAAATACGTATAAAAATACGTATGCCACCATATGTGAATATAGGTATATGTATTAGTATATGTATAAGTACATAAGTATACATATTAGTATGTTATGAGTATAGGTAGGTCTATAACATATGTATATGTATAAGTACTTAGTGATATATATATTTACATGTAATAAATGGATTACATAAGCTATGACATCATCAAAACATTACATAAGCCATGACATCATCAATTGATTACATAAATGATGATGTAAGCGTAGGTTTATAATAAAAGAAATAATAAGATTACATAAGCATATAACATAGGTATATACATGTACTTAGAAGTCAAAAATACCTTAAACCCTAAGACACTTCCTAAATTGAATTAAACTTAATCAAGTCTGTGAATTTGTAGCACTAATGTAAAATTTCCTAAGTATAAGAATTAAATAGCTAATTCAATAATTAAATCCTAAACTAGGGCATAAACATAAGCAATAAGAATAATAAAACTTCAATAAAATAAAATTTCAATAAAATTTAGCTCATATCGTAAAACACGGGTCTTAACGTCCAAAACAGACATTACCGTGTGAATGTACATCCGAAAACGATGAAAAACGACTATAAATTCGTAAATATTGAAAGTAAAATGAAAAAGTTATATACGATTAGCAATTAGGTTTAATCGACTAAGGGCTGATAGTAATCTAAGTCGAATTAGGTAGATAGATATCTAGAACCCTTAGTTAAGTCAACTACTTATTATCTCTGTTATCTCATAATGATCAGGTGATCCCGACGAGGGCGAGGATCTCCCGATCGGTTATTACGACTAGAGCGAGTCGTCATAGTCAAGTGAGTACTCCCGATGACTCTATACTTGTTTGTGCTTATAGTTAGTGCACTTAAATTGAATATCAATAACTTGATGTATGGGGTTTTGGGATATGCGTGTGATTGATATTGATTGATTGATTGTTATAAGAAATATTATTGAACACGATAATTGATGATTTGATGGTATGATTGATTTTTATATGATTTGGATGGTTTGTTGATATTGATTGATCACCTCATAATCTGACCTAATTATATTTGGCTTATCTTGAATCAAAAGGGTCATGCATTATCCATGCATCGCATTACTTATTCTGGCCGTCACTTCACGCGGTTGGTAATGAAGGGCCTTGGAGGGATGGATTCCCACATGATTTGATTAGTACCGTGCAGGAGCATGGGTACAACAAGACCCTACCCTTGGCTCGCGGGTTCTATTGGCGCCGGAGACGCTAACCGTGGGTGGCTGGGGGTCGCGTCTAGAGACCACCGTTGTAGGGTGTAAGTGTGGATTGTAGGGGCCACCTCACCGCTAGGCCTAGGACTTTGTGAACTATTGGATCTTTGGAAATGGAAATGTGTTTTTGTGAAATACGGAATTCAAAGTTATGGGTAAAAACCCAGGTGTTAGAGCCCGGTCGTGATTGGTGCTGTGTAATCTCCAACCCTTATCTCGGAGGGCGTTAAAATCCGATATTATATGCAGTACCGGTCAACTGCATATATTGTTTGGCATTCTGTGTGTACATGCATTCATATGGTTGTAATAATTTGTTTGATAACTTGTTTGCCAGTATGGTATGAGGGATTGCTCACTAAGCTCTTGTAGCTTATTCCCCAATAGTCTTTCTTTTGTAGGTTTACATACGATGGGATTGGGATAAGTTTCGAGTGCTGAGGGCGAGATGAAGATATGTACATTAGTGTTAGGATTAGTTGAGATTTTTATAGGTAATACATAAATACTCTTTCTAGAAAATATTCACATGTTAGAATTTAATATAATTTAATTCTACCTGCAGTTTTATAATGTTGGTGATCCTGTCTTATTATTTGGTAGGGGATACCGATTCTCTGCGGTTCTGAGGAACTGTGGGATATCGGATATCCATAGTTATTTATAATTATATATTATGTCATGTTATAATAAATTAATTACTTGAAAATCATTAATCTTAGTGATTTATTATTTAGAGTCTTGCAATCTCTGACTTGCAAGGCGGTTTTCATATTATGGGTGCACACATGTTATGGAAATTTTAGGTAATCCTACTAGGCCCCCTTTAGGGTCCTGACACCTATCCCCAAGAGCACCGCGGCACCTAAATAGCATATGCATCTTTCTAGAATGACAAATGCTCACGTCGGATGACCAACGTTCCAAACAAGATGGACAACTTGGTTTTACTATCCAGATAGCCGATGTTCGTAATTTAAGGATTCTAATGAACTTGTTGAAAAACGTTAGACCATGAAAAGTCGAATAACTTGATTCTGCGGCTGAGGACGAATAAATTTCCAAATCCGCAAGAAACAACGACGCTTAAAAAGCAAGAGCTTCTTTCGAGAAAACTCGAGTACTCTAGATGAATAAACAAATCTCTTGAAATAAGGATTACTTGCTTTCACGATTGAGAGTAGCTAAGGTCCGTTTTCGGAGGGTTCATTGGAACATATGGAATAACATTTGTTCTCAATAAATTGAATTCTTTGATTTCAGTATCAAGCATAACCAGATTTAAAAACCGAAACTTAAAGAAAACTCCAAAAAACAAGCATCACACAGCTTATTCCTTGAGAATGTCAATATCCGTCATCTTATTCAAAAAAAGTTTTTGAAGAATCCTAGCAACGTAGACAAAGTACTACTTGATTTAATGATTTGGAAAATGCAAAGTTCCCATCCCCAAGAGCACTGCGGCACCCAAATAGCACATGCATCATTCTAGAATAACAAATGCTCATGTTGGATGACCTATGTTCCAAACAAGAGGGACAACTTGGTTTTACTATCGAGATAGCCGATGTTCGTAATTTAAGGATTCTAATGAACTTGTTGAAAATCGTTAGACCATAAAAAGTCGAATCACTTGATTCTGAGACTGAGGACGAATAAATTTTTAAATTCGCAGGAAACAACGACGCTTAAAAAGCAAGTGCTTCTTTCGAGAAATGCCTTAGATTCTGGATGAATAAACAAATCTCCATAAATAGGGATTACTTGCTTTCACGATTGAGTGTAGCCAGGGTCCATTTTCTGAGGGTTCATTGGAACATGTAGAATAACATTTGTTCTCAATAAGATGAATTCTTTGATTTTAGTATGAAGCATAACCAGATTTAGAAACCAAAGCATAACGAAAACTCCTAAAAACAAGGATCACTCGGCTTCTTCTTTAAGTATGTCAATATCCGTCATCTTATTCATAAAAAATTTTTGAAGAATCCTAACAATGTACACAAAGTATAACCAGATTTAACGATTTGGAAAATGCAAAGTTTCTATCCCCAAGAGCACCGCGGCACCCAAATAGCATATGCATCTTTCTAGAATAACAAATGCTTACGTCGGATGACCTACGTTCCAAACAAGATGGACAACTTGGTTTTACTATCAAGATAGCCGATGTTTGTAATTTAAGGATTTTAATGAAATTGTTGAAAAACGTTAGACCGTAAAGAGTCGAATTACTTGATTTTGCGATTAAGGACGAAAAAATTTCCAAATCCGCAGGAAACAATGACGCTTAAAATGTAAGAGCTTCTTTCGAGAAAAGCCAAGGATTGTAGATGAATAAACAAATCTCCGAAAATATGGATTACTTGCTTTCACGATTGAGAGTAGCCATAGTCCGTTTTTTGAGGGTTCATCGAAACATGTGGAATGACATTTGTTCATAATATGATGGATTCTTTAATTTCAGTATCAAGCATAACCAGATTTGAAAACCGAAGCATACGAAAACTCCTAAAATCAAGGATCACTAGGCTTCTTTTTTGAGAATGTCAATATCCGTCATCTTATTCATATAATGTTTTTGAAGAATCCAAGCAACGTAGACAAAGTACTACCTGATTTAACGATTTAGAAAATGCAATGTTCGTATCCCCAAGAGCATCGCGGCACCCAAATAGCATATGCAACTTTCTAGAATAGTAAATGCTCACGTTGGAGGACCTACGTTCAAAACAAGATGAACAACTTGGTTTTACTATCGAGATAGTCGATGTTCGTAATTTAAGGATTCTAATTAACTTGTTGAAAAATGTTAGACCATAAAAAGTCGAATTACTTGATTCTACGACTGAGGACGAATAAATTTCCATATCCACAGGAAACAACGACGCTTAAAAAGCAAGTGCTTCTTTTGAGAAAAGCCGAGGATTTAGGATAAATAAACAAATCTCCTAAAATATGGATTACTTGCTTTTACGATTGAAAGTAGTCATGGTCCGTTTTCTCAGGGTTCATCGAAACATGTGGAATAACATTTGTTCATAATAGGATGGATTCTTTGATTTTAGTATCAAGCATAACCAGATTTGGAAACCGAAGTATACAAAAACTCCTAAAAACAAGCATCACTCGGCTTCTTTTTTGAGAATGTCAATATCCGTCATCTTATTCATATAAAGTTTTTGAAGAATCTTAGCAACGTAGACAAAGTACTATTTGATTTAATGATTTGGAAAATGCAAAGTTCCTATCCCCAAGAGCACCGCGGCACCTTAATAGCATATGCATCTTTCTAGAATAACAAATGCTCACATCAGATGACCTACGTTCTAAACAAGATGGACAACTTGGTTTTACTATCCAGATAGCTGATGTTCGTAATTTAAGGATTCTAATGAACTTGTTAAAAAACGTTAGACCATAAAAAGTCGAATTACTTGATTCTGCGACTGAAGACGAATAAATTTCCAAATCCGCAGAAAACAACAACGCTTAAAAAGCGAGAGCTTCTTTCGAGAAAAGTCGAGGATTGCAGATGAATAAACAAATCTCCTGAAATATGGATTATTTGCTTTCACGATTAAGAGAAGCTAAGGTCCGTTTTCGGAGGGTTCATCAGAACATGTGGAATAACATTTGTTCTCAATAAGATGAATTCTTTGAATTCAGTATCAAGCATAACCAGATTTGGAAACTGAAGCTTAAAGAAAACTCCTAAGAAAAAGGATCACTCGGCTTATTCTTTGAGAATGCCAATATCCATCATCTTATTCATAAAAAGTTTTTGAAGAATCCTAGCAACGTAGACAAAGTATTACCTGATTTAACGATTTGGAAAATGCAAAGTTCCTATCCTCAAGAGCACTGCGGCACCTATATAGCATATGCATCTTTCTAGAATAACAAATGCTCATGTCGGATGACCTACGTTCCAAACAAGATGGACAACATGGTTTTACTATCCAGATAGCCGATGTTCGTAATTTAAGGATTCTAATGAACTTGTTGCAAAACGTTAAGCCATAAAAAGTCGATTTACTTGATTCTGTGACTAAGGACGAATAAATTTCCAAATTTACAGGAAACAACGATGCTTAAAAAGCAAGAGCTTCTTTCAAGAAAAGCCGAGGATTGTAGATGAATAAACAAATCTCTTGAAATATTGATTACTTGCTTTCACGATTGAGAGTAGCTAAGGTCCATTTTCGGAGGGTTCGTCAGAACATGTGGAATAACATTTGTTCTCAAATAGATGAATTGTTTGATTTCAGTATCAAGCATAACCAGATTTGGAAACCGAAGCTTAATGAAAACTCCTAAAACAAGGATCACTCGGCTTCATCTTTGAGAATGTCAATATTCGTCATCTTATTCATAAAAAGTTTTTGAAGAATCCTAGCAACGCAGACAAAGTATTACCTGATTTAACGATTTGGAAAATGCAATGTTTCTATCCCCAAGAGCACCGCGGCACCTATATAGCAAATGCATCTTTCTAGAATAGTAAATGCTCACGTTGGAGGACCTACGATCAAAACAAGATGGATAACTTGGTTTCACTATCGTGATAGCCGATTTCGTAATTTAAGGATTCTAATGAACTTGTTGAGAAATTTTAGACCATAAAAAGTCGAATTACTTGATTCTACGACTAAGGACAAATAAATTTTTAAATCCGCAGGAAACAACAACGCTTAAAATGCAAGTGCTTCTTTTGAGAAAAGCCGAGGATTCTGGATAAATAAACAAATCTCCGAAAATATGGATTACTTGCTTTTACGATTGAGAGTAGCCAGGGTCCGTTTTTTGAGGGTTCATCGAAACATGTGGAATATCATTTGTTCATAAGAAGATGGATTCTTTGATTTCAGTATTACGCATAACCAAATTTAGAAACCGAAGCCTACGAATACTCCTAAAACCAAGGATCACTAAGCTTCTTTATTGAGAATGTCAATATCCGTCATCATATTCATATAAAGTTTTTGAAGAATCCAAGCAAACGTAGACAAAGTACTACCTGATTTAACGATTTGGAAAATGCAAAGTTCCTATCACCAAGAGCACCACGGCACCCAAATAGCATATGCATCTTTCTAGAATAACAAAAGCTCACGTCGAATGACCTATGTTCCAAACAAGATGGACAACATGGTTTTACTATTGAGATAGCTGATGTTCTTAATTTAAGGATTCTAATGAACTTGTTGAAAAATGTTAGACCATAAAAAGTCGAATTACTTGATTCTGCGATTGAGGACGAATAAATTTCCAAATCCGTAGGAAACAATGACGCTTAAAAAGCAAGAGCTTCTTTCGAGAAAAGCCGAGTACTCTAGATGAATAAACAAATCTCTTGAAATAAGGATTACTCGCTTTCAAGATTGAGAGTAGCTAATGTCCATTTTCTGAGGGTTCATCGGAACATGTGAAAGAACATTTGTTCTCAATAAAATGGATTCTTTGATTTCAGTATCAACCATAACCAGATTTAGAGACCGAAGCATTCAAAAACCCCTAAAAACAAGGATCACTCGACCTCTATTTTGAGAATGTCAATATCCGTCATGTTATTCATATAAAGTTTTTGAAGAATCCTAGCAACGTAAACAAAGTACTACTTCATTTAACGATTTGGAAAATGCAAAGTTCTTATCCCCAAGAGCACCGCGGCACCCAAATAGCATATATATCTTTTTAGAATAACAAATGCTCACGTTGGATGACCTACGTTCTAAACAAGGTGGACAACTTAGTGTTACTATCTAGATGGCCGATGTTCGTAATTTAAGGATTCTATTGAACTTGTTGAAAAACGTTAGACCATAAAAAGTTGAATTACTTGATTCTACGACTGAGGAGGAATAAATTTCCAAATCCATAGGAAATAATGACGCGTAAAAAGCAAGAGCTTCTTTCGAGAAAAGCCGAGGATTGTAGATGAATAAACAAATCTCTTGAAATATGGATTACTTGCTTTCACGATTCAGAGTAGCTAAGGTCCGTTTTCGGAGGGTTCATCGGAACATGTAGAATAACATTTGTTCTCAAATAGATGAATTCTTTGATTTCAGTATCAAGCATAACCAGATTTGGAAACCGAAGCTTAATGAAAACTCCTAAAACAAGAATCACTTGGCTTATTCTTTGAGAATGTCAATATCCGTCATCTTATTTTTAAAAAGTTTTCAAAGAATCCTAGCAATGTAGACAAAGTATTACTTGATTTAATGATTTGGAAAATGCAAAGTTCCTATCCCCAATAGCACCACGGCACTTAAATAGCATATGCATCTCTCTAGATTAGTAAATGCTCACGTTGGAGGACCTACGTTCAAAACAAGATAGACAACTTGGTTTCACTATCGAGATAACCGATGTTCATAATTTAAGGATTCTAATGAACTTGTTGAAAAATGATAGACCATAAAAAGTTGAATTACTTGATTCTACGACTGAAGACGAATAAATTTCCAAATCCGCAAGAAACAATGACGCTTAAAATGCAAGTGCTTCTTTGGAGAAAAGCCGAGGATTCTGGATAAATAAACAAATCTCCGAAAATATGGATTACTTGCTTTCACGATTGAGAGTAGCCAGGGTCCGTTTTCTGAGGGTTCATCGGAACATGTGGAATAACATTTGTTCATAATAGGATGGATTCTTTGATTTCAGTATCAAGCATAATCAGATTTGGAAACCGAAGCATACGAAAACTCCTACAACCAAGGATCACTTGGCTTCTTTTTTGAGAATGTCAATATCCGTCATCTTATTCACATAAAGTTTTTGAAGAATCTTAGCAATATAGACAAAGTACTACCTAATTTAACGATTTGGAAAATGCAAAGTTCCTATCACCAATAGCACCGCGGCACCCAAATAGCATATGCTTCTTTCTAGAATAACAAATGCTCACGTCGAATGACCTACGTTCCAAACAAGATGGACAACTTGGTTTTACTATCAAGATAGTCGATGTTCGTAACTTAAGGATTCTAATGAACTTGTTGAAAAATGTTAGACCATAAAAAGTCGAATTACTTGATTCTGTGACAAAGGACGAATAAATTTCCAAATCCGCAGGAAACAACGATGCTTAAAAAGCAAGAGCTTCTTTCGGGAAAAGTCGAGTACTCTAAATGAATAAACAAATCTCTTGAAATAAGGATCACTTGCTTTCACGATTGAGAGTAGCTAATGTCCGTTTTCTAAGGGTTCATCGTAACATGTAGAATAACATTTGTTCTCAATAAGATGGATTCTTTGATTTCAGTGTCAAGCATAACTAGATTTGGAAACCGAAGCATACGAAAACTCCTAAAAACAAGGATCACTCGGCTTCTTTTTTTAGAATGTTAATATCCGTCATCTTATTCATATTTTCGAAAAGATGACCTGCTTGATTTTGCGAATGAGGGTAACTAAATTTTTTAATCTGAAGATAATGACGATGCTTAAATAGCTATAGGTTCTTTCGAGAATAACCGAGGTTTCATATTGAACAAACAAAGCACCTAAAAGAAGGTTTACTTGCCTTCACAATTGAGAATAGCCAAGGTTTATATTCTAATGGTTCATGAGAACTTTTAGAACAATGTTTGTTATAAATAAGATTGATTATTTGATTTCACAACCAAGAATAACTAGACTTCCTAACCTAAGCATAACAAAAACTCCTAAAAACAATGATTACTTGATTTTATGTTTGAGAATTGTGAAGATCCATTATCTAGGGATTGCTAAGAAGTTTTGGAAAAATTCTAACTCTGCGGACAATGAATTACTGGATTTAATGACTTAGAATAACTAAGGTTCCTAAACAAAGGAGAACTAAGGCTCCTAAATTGCCTAAGCTTCTTTCAAGAATAACGAATACTCTTGTCGGATAACCGAAGTTCCAAATAAGTAGGTTAACTTGGTTTTACGATCGGAATAGCCGAGGTTAGTAATTGAAGGATTCTAAGGAACATGGGGAGAAAAATAACATCATAAAAAGATGAATTACTTGTTTCGGTGATTGAGGATAACTAAATTTCCTAATTCAAAGATAACAAAGATGGTTAAATAGGCAAAAGTTCTTTCAAGAATAATTGAGGTTTCTTGTTTTGTAAACAACGCTCCTATAGGAGGGATTAATTGCCTTCATAATTAAGAGTAGCTGGGGTTTGTATTTTGACAGTTCATGAGAACTTCTAGAACAACGTTTGTTCTAAATAAGATTGCTAACTTGATTTCACAATCAAGAAGAAGCAAACTTCCTAACCTAAGTATAACAAAAACTTCTAAAAACAAGGATTACGTGGTTTCATGTATGAGAATCGTGAAGATTCATCATCTAAGGATTTCTAAGAAGTTCTGGAAAAATCCTAACTCATGGGCAACGGATTACCTAATTTAACGACTTGGAATAACCAAAGTTCTTAAACTAAGGAGAATTGAGGCTCCTAAATTCCCAATGCTTCTTTCAAGAATAACGAATGCTCCTCTCGAATAACCTAAGCTCCTAATAAGTAGGTTAACTTGGTTTTACGATCAAGATAGCTAAGGTTCGTAATTTAAGGATTTTAGGGAACTTGTAGAAAAAGATTAAATCGCAAAAAGATGAATTGCTTGATTTTACAATTGAGGATAGCTAAATTTCGTAATCCGAAGAAAACGATGATGCTTAAATAGCCAAAGGTTTTTTCGAGAATATTCAAGGTTTCTTGTTGAGCAAACAAAGCTCCTAAAGAGGGATTACTTGCCCTCACAATTGAGAATAGCTAAGGTCCATATTCTAAGGGATCATGAGAACTTCTTGAACAACATTTGTTCCTAATAAGATAGATTATTTGATTTCACAATCATGAGTAACATGACTACCTAACCTAAGGATAATGAACACTCCTAAAAATAAGCATTACTTGGTTTCATGTTTGAAAATCATGAAGATCCACCATCTGAGGATTGCTAAGAAGTTTTGGAAAAATCTTAGCTCTACAGACAAAGGATTACTAATTTTACTGACTTGGAATAACCAAAGTTCCTAAACTAGGGAGATTTGAGGCTCCTAAATTGCTAAAGATTCTTTCAAGAATGATGAATGTTCCTATCGGATAACCCTTGTTCCCAATAAGTAGGTTAACTTGGTTTTACGATCAAGATAGCTGAGATTCATAATTTAAGGATTCTAGGGAACTTGTGGAAAAAGATTAGATCATAAAAAGATGAATTACTTGATTTTACGATTGAGGATAACTAAATTTTCAAATCTAAAGATAATGACGATGCTTAAATAGCCAAAGCTTCTTTCGAGAATAACCGAGGTTTCTTGTTGAACAAACAAAACTCTTAAAATAAGGATTACTTGCCTTCAAAATTCAAAATAGTTAGGGTCTGTATTTTGGTGGTTCATGAGAACTTTTGGAACAAAGTTTGTTCCCAATAAAATGGATTATTTGATTTCACGATCAAGAATAACAAGACTACCTAACCTAAGGATAACGAAAACTCCTAAAAAAAAGGATTGCATGGTTTCAAGTTTGAGAATCATGAAGATCCGGCATCTAAGGACTGCTAAGAAGTTTTGGAAAAATCTTATCTCCGCAGACAACGAATTACCTAATTTAATGACACGAAATAACCAAAGTTCCTAAACAAAGGAGAACTGAGGCTCCTAAATTGCCAGAGCTTCTTTCAAGAATAACAAATGGTCCTATCAGACAACCTAAGTTCCCAATAAGCAGGTTAACTTGGTTTTACAATCAGGATAGCCAAGGTACATAATTTAAGGATTCTAAGGAACTTGTGGAAAAAGATTACATAAAAAGATGAATTACTTGATTTTACAACTGAGGATAACTAAATTTCCAAATCTAAAGATAATGACGATGCTTAAATAGCTAAAGCTTTTTTCAAGAATAACCAAGGTTTCTTGTTGAACAAACAAAGCTTCTAAAATATGGATTACTTGCCTTCAAAATTCAAAATAGCTAGGGTCTATATTCTGGGGGGTTCATGAGAACTTCTGGAACAACGTTTGTCCCTAATAAGATGGCTTATTTGATTTTACGATCAAGAATGACAAGACTACCTAACCTAAGGAAAACGAAAAATTCTAAAAACAAGGATTACTTAGTTTCATGTTTGATAATCACCATCATATAAAGGTTACTAAGAAGTTTTGGAAAAATCATATCTCTACGGCCATTGGAATACTTAATTTAACAACTTCAAATAACCAAAGTTCCTAAACTAAGGAGAACTGAGGCTCCTAAATTGTCCAAGCTTCTTTCAAGAATAACGAATGCTCCTGTCAAATAACAAAAGTTCCTAGTAAGTTGGTAACGTGGTTTTACGGTCGGGATAGCCAACGTTCATAATTTAAGGATTCTAGGGAACTCGTAGAAATAGATTAGATCATTAAATAACGAATTGCTTGATTTTGCAACGGAAGGTAAGTAAATTTCCTAATCTGAAGATAACAACGATGCTTTAATTGCCAAAGGTTCTTTTGAGAATAACTAAGGTTTCTTGTTGAACAAACAATGCTCCTAAAAGAAGGATTACTTGCCTTCACAATTGAGAATAGCTAGGGTCCATATTCTAAGGGTTCACAAGAACTTCTTGAGCAACGATTGTTCCCAATAAGATGGATTAGTTGATTTCACGATCAAGAATAACTAGACTACCTAACCTATGGATAGCAAAAACTCCTAAAAACATCGATTACTTGGTTTTATGTTTGAGAATCCTATGGATCCGTCATCTAGCGATTGCTAAGAAGTTTTGGTCAAATCCTAGCTCGGTGGACAACGGATTACCTGACTTAATGACTTGGAATAACCAAATTTCCTAAACTAAGGAGCAATGAGGCTCCTAAATTGCCAAATCTTCATTCAAGAATAATGAATGCTCATATCAGATAACTTAAGTTGCTAATACGTATGTTAACTTGGTTTTACGATAGGGATAGCCGAAGTTCGTAATTTAAAGGTTCTAGGGAACTTGTAGAAAATTATTAGATCATTAAAAGATGAATTGCTTCATTTTATGATTGAGGATAAGTAAATTTCCTTATCCGAAGATAACGACAATGCTTAAATTGCCGAAGGTTCTTTCGAGAATAACCGAGGTTTACTATTGAACAAACAAAGCTCCTAAAAGAGGGATTATTTGCCTTTACAATTGAGAATAGCGAGGGTCCATATTCTGATGTTCATGAGAACTTCTTAAACAACGTTTGTTCCTAATAAGATGGATTATTTGATTTCACAATCAAGAAGAACAACTAACTAACCTACAAATAACGAAAACTACTAAAAACAAGGATTATTTGGTTTCATGTTTGAGAATCGTAATGATCCACCATCTAAGGATTGCTAAGAAGTTTTAGAAAAATCCTAGCTCCATAGACAATGGATTAACTTATATAACGACTTAACCAAAGTTCCTGAACTAAGGAAAATTAAGGATCCTAAATTACCCAAGCTTCTTTCAAGAATAACAAATGCTCTTGTCAGATAACCTAAGTTCCTAGTTTGTTGGTAATGTGGTTTTACCATTAGGATAACTGAGGTTTGTAATTTAAGGATTTTAGGAAACTTGTGGAAAAAGATTAGATCATTAAAAGGTGAATTACTTGATTTTGCAACTGAGGATAACTAAATTTCTTAATCTAAAGATAATGGCGATGCTTAAATAGTCAGAGGTTCTTTCGAGAATAACCGAGGTTTTTTGTTAAAGAAACAAAGCACCTAAAAGAGGGATTACTTGCATTCAAAATTAAGAATAGCCGGGGGTCCGTATTTTGGGGGTTCATGAAAACTTCTAGAACAACATTTGTTCCCAAATAATATTGATTATTTGATTTCACGATCAAGAATATCCATACTACCTAACCTATGGATTACAAAAACTCCTAAAAACAAGGATTACTTGATTTCATGTTTGAGAATCGTGAAGATCTGCCATCTAAGGGTTGCTAAGGAATTTTGGAAAAATCTTAGCTCCAAGGACAAGGCATTATGTGATTTAACAACTTAGAATAACCAAAGTTCCTAAACTAAGGAGAATTGAGGCACTAAAATTGCCCATGCATCTTTCAAGAATAACAAATGCTCCTGTCAAATAACCTAAGTTCCCAATAAGTAGGTTAACTTGGTTTTACAATCGACATAGCCAAGGTTTGTAATTTAAGGATTCTAGAGAACTTATAGAAAAATATTAGATCATAAAAAGATAAATTGCCTGATTTTACGACTAAGGACAAGTAAATTTCCTAATCCAAAGATAATGATGATGCTTAAATTGCCAAAGGTTCATTCGAGAATAACTGAGGTTTCTTATTAAACAAACAAAGCACCTAAAAGAGGGATTACTTGCCCTCACAATTGAAAATGGCCAGGGTCCATATTCTGAGGGTTCATGAGAACTTCTTAAATAACATTTGTTCCCAATAAGATGGATTATTTGATTTCACGATCAAGAATAACAAGACTACCTAACCTAAGGATAACGAAAACTCTTAAAAACAAAGATTACTTGGTTTCTTGTTTGAGAATCATGAAGATTCACCATCTAAGGATTGCTAAGAAGTTTTCAAAAAATTCTAGCTCCACAAACAATGGATTACCTAATTTAACAACTTAGAATGACCAAAGTTCTTAAACTAAGAAGAAATGAGGCTCCTAAATTGTCTAAGCTTCTTTCAAGAATAACGAATGCCCTTATCGAATAACCTAAGTTCCCAGCAAGTTGGTAACATTGTTTTACGATCAGGATAATCGAGGTTCATAATTTAACGATTTTAGGGAACTTATAGAAAAATATTAGGTCATAAAAAAATGAATTGCTTGATTTTACGAATGAGGATAACTAAATTTCCTAATCCAAAGATAATAATGATGCTTAAATTGCTAAAGGTTCTTTTGAGAATAACCGAGGTTTCTTATTGAACAAACAAAACTCCTAAAAGAGGGATTACTTGCCCTCACAATTGAGAATAGCTAGGGTCCGTATTGTGAAGGTTTACGAGAACTTCTTGATTAACGTTTGTTCCTAATAAGATGGATTACTTGATTTCACGATCAAGAATAACAAGACTACCTAACCTAAGGATAACGAAAACTCCTAAAAACAAAGGTTACTTGGTTTCATGTTTGAGAATTATGAAAATCCATCATATAAGAATTGCTAAGAAGTTTTGGAAAAATCTTATCTCTACGGACAATGGATTACTTGATTTAATGACTTAGAATAACCAAAGTTCCTAAACTAAGGGGAATTGAAGCTCTTAAATTGCTTAAGTTTCTTCTTTCAAGAATAACAAATGCTCATGTCGGATAACCTAAGTTCCCAATAAGTTAGTAACATGGTTTTTTGATGGAGATATCCGAGGTACGTAATTTAAGGATTCGAAGGAACTTGTGGAAAAAGATAAGATCATAAAAAGATGAATTACATGATTTTACGACTGAGGATAACTAAATTTCATAATCCGAAGATTATGACGATGCTTAAATTGGTAGAGGTTCTTTTGAAAATAACCAAGGTTTCTTGTTGAGTAAACAAAGCTCCTAAGAGATGGACTACCGGCCTTTAAAATTGAGAATAGCTAGGGTTCGTATTATGGGGGTTCATGAGAACTTCTTTTGCAATGTTTGTTCCCAAATAATGTTGATTATTTGATTTCACGATCCAAAATAACTAGATTACCTAACCTATTGATTACCAAAACTCCTAAAAACAAGGAATACTTAGTTTCATGTTTGAGAATTGTGAGGATCCGTCATCTAAGGATTTCTAAGAAGTTTTGGAAAAATCCTAACTTTGCAGACAACGGATTATCAGATTTAATGACTAGGAGAATTGAGGCTCTTAAATTGCCAAAGCATCTTTCAAAGAGGACGAATGCTCCTGTCGGATAGCCTAAGTTCCCAATAAGTAGGTTAACTTGGTTTTACGATCCAAATAGTCAAGGTTCATAATTTAAGGATTCTAGGGAACTTATAGAAAATGATTAGATCATCAATATATGAATTGCTTGATTTTATGGCTGAGGATAACTAAATTTCTTAATCTAAAAACAACGACGACACTTAAATTGTCAAAGGTTCTTTCGAGAATAATTGAGATTTCTTGTTGAACAAACAAAGCTCTTAAAAGAGGGATTACTTGCCTTTACAATTGAGAATAGCCAGGGTCCATATTCTGTAGGTTCATGAGAACATCTTAAACAACGTTTGTTCCCAATAAGGTGGATTATTTGATTTCACGATCAAGAATAAAAGGATTACCTAACCTAAGGGCAATGGAAACTCCTAAAAAAAAGGATTACATGGTTTCAAGTTTGAGAATTGTGAAGATCCACCATCTATCAATTGCTAAGAAGTTTTGGAAAAATCTTAGCTCAACAAGTAATGGATTACCTGTTTTAACGACTTAGAATATCTAAAAGAGGGATAACTTGCTTTCAAAATTGAGAACAGCCGGGGTCCGTAATCTAAGGGTTGTGAGAACTTTTGGAACAACGTTTGTTCCCAAATAAGATTGATTATTGGTTTTGTGATCAAGAATAACCAGACTATGTAACCTATGGATTACAAAAACTCCTAAAAACAAGGATTATTTGGTTTCATGTTTGAGACTCGTAAGGATCCGTCATGTAAGGATTGGTAAGAAGTTTTGGAAAAATCATTGCTTTATGGACAACGAATTACCATATTTAATTACTTGGAATAACAAAAATTCCTAAACTAAGGAGAATCGAGGCTCCTAAATTGCCAAAGATTCTTTGAAGAAGAATGAATGCTCCTATCGGATAGCCTATGTTCCCAATAAGTAGGTTAGCTTGGTTTTAGGATCTGGATAGCCGAGGTTTGTAATTTAAGGATTTTAGGGAACGTGTAGAAAAAGATTAGGTCATAAAAAGATGAATCTCTTGAATTTACGATTGAGGATAACTAAATTTCCAAAATCCGTAGATAATGACGTTGCTTAAATTGCCAGAGCTTCTTTCGAGAATAACCGAGGTTTCTTATTGAATAAACATAGCGCCTAAAAGAGGGATTACTTACCTTCAAAATTGAAAACAGCCAACGTCCATACTCTAGGGGTTTTGAGAACTTCTAGAACAAAATTTGTTCCCAAATAAGATTGATTATTTGATGTCATGATCATGAATAACCAGACTACATAACCTATGGATTACAAAAATTGCTAAAAACAAGGATTACTTGGTTTCAAGTTCGAGACTGATGAGGATCTGTCATCTGAGGATTATTAAGAAGTTTTGGAAAAATCCACGCTCTACGGACAACAGATTACTAGATTTAATTACTTGGAATAACAAAAATCCCTAAACTAAGGAGAACCAAGGCTCTTAAATTGGCACATCTTCTTTCAAGAAGAACGAATGCTCCTATCAGATAGCCTATGTTCCGAATAAGTAGGTTAGCTTGGTTTTAGGATCCAGATAGCCGAGGTTCATAATTTAAGGATTCTAGGGAATGTGTAGAAAAAGATTAGCTCAAAAAAAGATGAATCGCTTGAATTTACGATTCAGGATAACTAAATTTCCAAAATCCATAGATAACGACAGTGCATAAATTGCTAGAGTTTCTTTCAAGAATAACCGAGGTTTCTTGTTGAATAAACATAACGCCTAAAAGAGGGATTACTTGCCTTCAAAATTAAGAAAAGTCGAGGTCTGTACTCTAAGGGTTTTGAGAACTTTTGGAACAACATTTGTATAAGAACCCTAGGAGGGGCTTAGTAGTATTGCCTATAATTTTTAAATTATGTGTGCACCTATGATAAGAAAATTGTCTTGCAAGTTAGAGATTACAAGACTCTAAATAGTTATTCGCTAGGGTCTTCAATTTTAGTTCATTGACTCATTATATAATATAAATAATTATGGATATCCATTTTTCCACAGTTCCTCAAAACCGTAGAGAATCGATATCCCTTGCCAAAATAGTGAAATAAGGTAGACAATTCTAGAAAATTCTAAACTTACTAAAGATACTAAACTTAATTGAGATATTAGTCATTTTCTGAAGCATTCTGAATTAATTACATAAGCTTTTCATCATACCGATTCAATGGTAGCACTCTGTACTCGATTCCTATCCCTATCCTAACTATCGATCAACCTGCAAGGAAAAGAACTATTGGGGTGTAAGCTTACGTTTAGTGAGATAAATACCCTCATCAATATTGCATAGTAAAATTTATTAGAAGCATAATCATATGAATGCATGAACAATCAGTATGCTAAACAACGCATGCAATGGCTTAGGTGTAAACCCCGCGAATTTAGCTTTCTAAGTATATGAACAAATGTCCAAACTGTAGATAATTTCCCGAACTCAAAAGAGCCAGTGAAAATTAAAACCAATAAAAATCTCAATCCAAAACCTAAAGTGGATACGAAGAACCTTAAATCATCAATTGAATCCTTAACTACATACGAAGACCCTAAAACCTCGAACCTTATCAAAACCCTAAGATGACAATCGAAAATTCAATCGCGTAAGAATATATGAAACCCTAAATGTGTAAAAACATTAGAGATGGTGCCTTAAAGTAATAAGAACCCTAAAACCATAACTTTAAGGATATAAAAGCACTAATTCACCATGATATACCCTAAAACCCTAATTGATAATATAATGCTTATATTTTGCCAAATCATTAGTAAAAGGTTAGAGATGACCCTCAATCATGCATAAACATTTAGAATGCTTAAATGATCCCTTAGAAACTAAGATAATGAATCATAGATTACATTTATGTCTTAAGTATATGATTCGGATAGTCTCACTTAGAGTTAAGGGTATAGTTGGAGATTAGGTTAAATGTAGTAAACCTTAATACCCTAAATGACATTTTTCATCTTAATTACACTAAGTAGTTTACCAAATGATGTTTATAGGTTATAAATACTCAAAGTAAGATCTCATTATCCACTCTTACTAATCAATTCATCAAATACCTCATTTCTTCTCATTTCCTTCATTTTCCCCTTAATTTCCCTTAATTACTACATTATGTGTACAAAATTACATAAGCTTAAGGAATGTTGACCAAGATAATGCATGTTGACCAAAGTCAAAGGGTTGACCAAGTCAACACATGTTGACTAAAGTCAACACTTTGAAAAGTCAACAAAAGACCAAAAGATTAAGAAAATATCTACTCTTTCATGATGGCTTTTCTTATCTTCTCTTTTGATTTTTTTCTCTTCTCTTTCTCTTCAATTGTTGCCGTCCATACATCTCCCTTGTAGACCCCACCATTCTTCTTCTTCCATAAGCAAAACAAGGACAAAAGAAACAAAACAAAAACATCCTCCATTGCTGTGAGTTTCCATCTTCCATCTTACCTTCAACATCTTCCTTTTTGTCTCCTTAATTTCAACATAAGCAAAGGTATGTATCTAAGTTACTTTATCTTGTTTTATCTTCTTCATTAGTTAGTTAATTAGGTAGATTAGATAAGTAATTATGTGTTTAGATTTGTCTTGAAGAAGAGGGAGAAAAGTTCCCATCTTTAAGTGTAGAAATCTAGGAATTATAAAGAAGAAGAAAGGAAAACATGAATATGTGCTCAAAGAATGTGTACATGAGGTAAACCGAAAAGAAGGGAAGCATGAGGAGCATGGTACATGAATATTTTCCATGTACATAACCTAAATTCAAACAAAACCTAACCATACATACTTATACTACACTAATCACACACTTAAGAACATAGAAGAATGGAATTAGGAAGCTTTTCTTAAGGAAAATATTAGGCATACGAATTTTTGTATAAAAATACGTATATGACCGTATAGGTATATGAGTAGGAATACATGTATAAATACGGTATAAGTATATGTAGATGTATAAGTATATGTATGTATAAGGTATATGTACATAAGTATGAGTATAAGGCATATGTACATAAGTATAAGTAAAGGACAAATGTACATAAGACATGTACATATGACATAAGCATAAGGTAATGCTTATGTAATTAAATGATGAGGTGAGTGATGAGGTAAGCACATGATGACATAAGCCATGACATAAGCAAAAGATGACATAAGCAATGACATAAGCAAATGATGATGTAAGCATGACATAAGCATGGATTATAAACTAAGAAAAGAAGAAGAGAGTAATATAATTAGGATCCTAAATTAGTAAACCCTAATACACTTTCTAAATTGAATCATATTTAATTAAGTACATAAATTAATAATAGCAAAGTAAAAGCCCCTAAGTATAAGACTAAATGACTAATTAAATCATTAACAGCTAAAATGGAACATAAAACTAGCTAATACGAATAACTAAACTTCAATAAAAAAAAATTTTAATAAATTTAGCCTATATCATAAAACACGGGTCTTAACGTCCAAAACGGACATTACCGTGTGAACGTGCGTCCGAAAACGATGAAAAACGACTATAAGTTTGCAAATATCGGAATTAGAACAAAAAAATTACAAAATACATAAAGGAAGCCTCATACCTTACTAATATAAGAAAATAGTTACGATTAATCTCATGGAGCATGGTAACCCTATACACACTATGCTCGGGTTATATTGGAGGAAACTAGATAAACTACAATAGACTTTTAGTTGACTAAGGAGTCTGAATTCTCAGAACACTTATAAGGTTTACCATTTTGATTTAGGCGTTCGATATCGAGTCTTGGAAACCTTAAAGGCTTGGAGAATGAGCAATAATCCAGGTGAGGGAATTCTGATGACCTACTACTTGCTTGTGCGTGTTATTTGTATGATGTCTTGTTGTTTGTTATTACTTGAATGTTTGAATGACTGTTCTGTTTGTATGCCATCATCTGTGTGATCACCTTTTTAAATTGATAAATATAAATGTCTGACCCAAATAACTGGTTCTACTCGTCGCATGTCTATGACTTGGTAAAGGTATGAATGGAGAGTGCTAGCCTTGCAAAAATCTTAAGAAAAGTATTTTTGGCAAAAGCTTTTCTAACCTTAAACAAATTTTCGCATGATCATTGTAAGCGCTTGTGGAGCCATAAATAGTATTTTTAACGTTAAGGCAAAGCTAGCATGGGTTCTCCATTTGATAGCGAGAGGACTCGCTTTATTGTGCCTGGAAGGCCTTGGTTATTTTTGGTTGCGAGAGGACTCGCATGTTTGTGCCCGAGTGGCCTTGGAGGGTGGATAGTCCTAATTCGGACTCCCCCTATTTGGATTGAAATTCTTTTCTCGGCTAGGGTAATAGTCGAGTTTTGCCTAGTGGGGTGGTGCCCCTAGGTAGCCTCTGCGGGTAAGCTGAGGTGCCCTGTGCGGGTAAGTACAGGGGATAATCGAAGTGTGGACAACGTAATTCTACACCTTCCATAGTTCCGGACTCCTATGGATGTGTTGTTTGCATTCATTATGTATGTAGATAGCTTGCTTGCATGCGTGATAATAATGTGTGAAAACTTGCCTGACCGGTGGTGGTAAGGAATGAACTCACTGAGCTGCTTTATGCTCATTCCCCCTTAGTTTCTTTTGCAAGTTTACATACAATGGGATTGGGATATGTCTCGAGTGCTGAGGGCGAGATAAAGATATGTACATTAGTGTTAGGATTAGTTGAGATTTTTATAGACGATACATAAACATTCTTTGTAGAAAATATTCACATGTTAGAGTTTGATATCATTTAATTCTTCTTGTAGTTTTATAAAGTTGGTAATCCTGTCTTATTATTTGGTAAGGGATACCGATTCTCTGCGATTCTGAGGAACTGTGGGATATCGAATATCCATAATTATTTATAATTATATATTATGTCATGTACAATAAATTAATTACTTGAAAATCATTAATCTTAGCGATTTATTATTTAGATTTCATATCATGGGTGCACACATGTTATGAAAATTTTAGGTAATCCTGCTAGGCCCCCTTTAGGGTCCTGACATTAGGAACTGTATACGACTCAAAATTACGCCCCCCTATAGTCAGGGTTTGGAGATAATTGACCGACCCAAACCAAAATTCGGGTTCTAGACCTCAGGTTTTAATTGATTTACACTATTGTGCTTAAGTCAAAACAAAACTACGTATATATACATATATATACTTTCATTACCGAATAATAGATCATATTTGCTTTCTTGTAGGCTTCAAAACAACCTTTTTTAATATTTTAAAGTGTTGGTCAGAATTTTAATGAAGGCTTAATTTAGAGTTCTAGGCTCGTTTTGAGAGTTTTAGGCTTGGTTTTGAATTTTAGGCTTTGTATACTTGGTTTAGTTGATCTTTTTACTTTGTTCACTTGGTTTTATCATATTTTTAAGTGGTTTTTACTTTTGTTCTAGATCTAGTTGTGATGAATCCAAGGGGTTCTCACTTAGTTTTTCAACTTGTTTTATCATTTCCTTAAGTTTAAGGTTTAGATCATGAACCTAGGTTACTTATATTCAAATCTTAACTTAAATTCTCTTCCATGGGATGATTACTTAACTCATACTTTACATGAAAATAGTAGATCTCATACTTTACATGAAAATAGTAGATCTCATACTTATCACAACTTCTATATCATAGTTCATATCTCGCAAGGTTAGTTTCTTCATCAAAACTTCATGTAATGGATTTTCCTTTACCTAATGCTAGGCTTGAGCATCTTTAATTTAATAGAAATGGAAATAATATCTAAATGACTAACATACACTCTACGTCCAACATAATGTCTCCTCGTTCATGTACACATTTCATGATTTTCTTAACTTAAAATCTTTCATTTTAAGCGTTAAACATATATCTTTACATAATACCAACTTAGCATGCTCATATTTCAACTTTCATGTAAAGGGGTTTACAAGCTTACTTCTTAAGGTGGTCTAACTGTTTTATCATCTTATGATCATGCTAATATCTTCATGAAAACATAGTCTCCTAACATGTAATACCAAAACAGTAACACAAAGAAACAACTTACTCGTCCTCAAAGCGAAAACAAGGTGGTGGTGTAACTAAGTATCCTCTTAGCTTGTTGTCTTCCTTCCTCTTCTTGTAAGTTCGTTTGAAAGCTAGGGTCTTGATCTTTGAAGTGGGTTTTTGGAGATATTATAAAGTTCCTAAAAGTGGTTTTTGAAATTGATAAAAGGAGGCAACAAAAACAAGTTTTTGTGTCGTGAGTTATGAAGTAAAAAGGGTGGCGACAATGTGGGGTTTTGTGGGGTTAGGTTTCTTCTTTTGATTTATGTTTAAAGTGAGAGAAAAAGGAAGTGAAAATGAGAGTGAAAGAGGGAGAGAGTGGCATATTTTTTAATGGAAAGAGAAGTGTGTTCAAGAAGCTTTAATTAGTTGTCTTTTAGTATGCACAAATGCTAACTTTTTGACAAGACTAAATGATGTAAGCATTAAGGGGTAAATAGTAGATGTATAAGATAATTGAGTGATTGAAAGTTGACAAGGCATGGCCTCCCTTAGGCTCTTTTCCCAACCGGCCATAGGGTATCCTCTTTGGGTATTAAGTTGTCTTGTCACTTAATTAAAAGTTGAATACATAAAATAATGTGATAACTTGTTCATATATAGTATAAGTGAAGGGATAATAATAAAAGTTATTGATAAATGATTCCAACTTTCAATTGATAAGTTATTTAGGGCGATTGGTTGGTTTACTTATTCATGTGCACAAGTTTTATACATGAAGTTAACAAGATTGTCTTATATGAAATTCTTTTGGAGTTTATTTCTTAAATTGATTTGTATGTTATGATTTAATTCTTATAAAATTATGAAAATTTATTGAGTTTGAATAAAATTATTCAAATCAAATTATCAATTAGTTGCTTAGGGTTATAAGTCCTTAATTGTTTTAGGGTTTAAGGTTTTGAGTGACTTAGAGTTTGTGGTTCTCGTAGTCGAGTTTTATTGATAATAGACTTTTGAATTGGAAAATTAAATTCGTTTTTAAATGCAAACTTGAATTCTTAGCTTAGTTTATCCTTGGGAACATTTGGGAAGTACTCTTAGTTGAATTACAAGTCCACTAAAAAGTAGGGTTTACAACTTATCCATATGTAATATGACTTATAAGTGAAAATAAGGAATTGGTCTTATATAAAATTCTTTTAGGGTTTGGTTCTCAAATTAATTTGTAAGTTGTAATTTGCCTCTTAAGAAATTTTAGAGTTTTCTAAAGTTGAATAAAATTTATTGAAATTATATTTTTAATTATTTATTTAGGGTCATAAGTCCCTAACTATCTCAGGGTTTAAGGTTTGAGTGAGTTTAAATATGTTTTAGGGTTTTTCACCAACTCAAGAGTAATTGACTTACACATAGGAGCTTAAGGTTCAATTGGCTTAATTATTTAGGATCATCACTTTATTATGCAATATACATATATATACATACACGATAGATTATGAAAAGAGAAGGAAATTACTTAGTAATATATTTATATATATATATACATATTATGGGGCTACTTATGTATACAAGTAAAATAATTTTTGTAAATTCATTAATTTATTCCTTTTAACTAGCTTAGTTTTGTTGTTTATTATTACTTGAAATAATCCTTGATTCGTTCGTTATTAGTTTTACATGACTTCACAAAATTATTGATAATTTTATTAATTTATGGCTTTTCAAGATTAAGATAATTTTATAGAGTTTTAAAAATTTTTATGATTTAATATTTATGTTTTCTATTAAGTTTAGGTTTACATTTTTAAAAGTATGCGTATGTGGGGATTGGGGTTTAGGGTTTTCAAATCATATAATAGGCCCTTTCAAGTTCGTTTTAAGTTTTAAGTTTAAAATTTTAGTCAGTTTTCATTTTATGTGGTCTTATCAACTTAGGGAAATATCTACGATATTTGCGTTTGACACCATATTTAAAAAGTTAAATTTACAGAGTCTACAATTTGTTCCCAAATAAGATTGATTATTTGATTTCATGATCATGAATATCCAGACTATGTAACCTATGGATTACAAAAACTCCTAAAAACAAGGATTACAAGGTTTCATGTTTGAGAATCGTGAGGATCCGTCATCTATGGATTGTTAAGAAGTTTTGGAAAAATCCTCGCTTCACGAACATTGGATTACTAGATTTAACAACTTAGAACAACCAAAGTTCCTAAACTAAGGAGAATAGAGGCTCTTAAATTGTTTAAGCTTCTTTTAAGAATAACGAATGCTCCTGTCGAATAACCTAAGTTCTCATTAGCTTGGTAGTATGGTTTTACAATCGGGATAGCCGAAGCTCATAATTTAAAGATTTTAGGGAACTTATGGAGAAAGATTAGATCATAAAAAGATGAATTACTTGATTTTGCGATTAAGGATAACTAAATTTCCTAATCCGAAGATCATGGCGATGCTTAAATAGCCAGAGGTTCTTTTGAGAACAACCGAGGTATCTTGTTGAATAAACAAAACATCAAAAATAAGGATTACTTGCCTTTAAAATTGAGAATAGTTGGGGTCCGTACTCTAGGGGTTCATGAGAACTTCTAGAACAACATTTTTTTGCAAATATGATTGATTATTTGATTTCACAATTAAGAATAACCAGACTACCTAACCTATGGATTACAAAAACTCTGAAAAACAAGGATTACTTGGATTTGTGTTTGGGAATCATGAGGATTTGTGATCTAACGATTGCTAAGAAGTTATGGAAAAATCCTAGCTCTATGGATAATGGATTACCAAATTTTATGACTTGGGATAGCCAAAATTCCTAAACTAAGAACTGAGGTTCCTAAATCACCAAAGCTTCTTTCAAGAAGAACTAAAGCTCCTATTGGATAACCTAAGTTCCCAATAAGTAGGTTTGCTTGGTTTTACGATCTGAATAGTCGAGGTTTGTAATTTAAGGATTTTAGGGAACATGTAGAAAAAGATTAGGTCATAAAAAGATAAATTGCTTGATTTTATGACTAAGGATAACTAAATTTCCTAATCTGAAGATGACGACGATGCTTAAATAGCTAGAGGAACTTTAGAGAATAACTGAGGTTTCTTGTCGAACAAACAAAGCTCCTAAAAGAGGGATTACTTACCATCACAATGGAGAATAGCCAAAGTCCATCTTCTGAGGGTTTATGAGAACTTATAGAATAACGTTTGTACCCCAATAAGATGAATTATTTGATTTCACGATAAAAAAATAACAAGATTACATAACCTAAGGATAACAAAAACTCCTAAAAATAAGGATTACTTGGTTTCATGTTTGAGAATCGTGAGGATCTATCATCTAAGGATTGCTAAGAAGTTTTAGAAAAATCCTAGCTCCGCGGACAATGGATTACCAAATTTAACAACTTAGAATAACCAAAATTCCTAAACTAAGGAGAACTATCGCTCCTAAATTGCCTAAGCTTCTTTTAAGAAGAACAAATGCTCCTATCGGATAGCTGTCAGGACCCTAAAGGGGGCCTAGTAGGATTACCTAAAATTTTCATAACATGTGTGCACCCATGATATGAAAACCGTCTTGTAAGTCAGAGATTGCAAGTCTCTAAATAATAAATTACTAAGATTAATTATTCTCAAGTAATTAATTTATTGTAACATGACATAATATATAATTATAAGTAACTATGGATGTTCGATATCCCACAGTTCCTCAAAACCGCAGAGAATCGGTATCCCCTACCAAATAATAAGACAGGATTACCAACTTTATAAAACTACAAGAAGAATTAAATGATATCAAACTCTAACATGTGAATATTTTCTACAAAGAGTGTTTTTGTATCGTCTATAAAAATCTCAACTAATTCTAACACTAATGTACATATCTTCATCTCGCACTCAGCACTCGAGTCATATCCCAATCCCATCGTATGTAAACCTGCAAAGAAAACTAAGGGGGAATGAGCATAAAGCAGCTCAGTGAGTTCATTCCTCACCACCACCGGTCAAGCAAGTTTTCACACATTATTATCACACATGCAAGCAAGCTATCTACATACATAATGGATGCAAGCGTGATGAATGCAAACAACACATCCATAGGAGTCCGGAACTATGGAAGGTGTAGAATTACGTCGTCCACACTTCGATTATCCCCTGTACTTACCCGCACAGGGCACCTCAGCTTACCTGCAGAGGCTACCTAGGGGCACCACCCCACTAGGCAAAACTCGACTATTACCCTAGCCGAGAAAAGAATTTCAATCTAAATAGGGGGAGTCCGAACTAGGACTATCCACCCTCCAAGGCCACTCGGGCACAAACATACGAGTCCTCTCACAACCAAAAATAACCAAGGCCTTTCAGGTACAATAAAGCGAGTCCTCTCGCTACCAAGTGGAGAACCCATGCTAGCTTTGCCTTAACGTTAAAAATACTATTTATGGCTTCACAAGCCCTTACAGCGATCATGCAAAAATTTGTTGAAGGTTAGAAAAACTTTTGCCAAAATACTTTTCTTAAGATTTTTGCAAGGCTAGCACTCTCCATTCATACCTTTACCAAGTCATAGACATGCGACGAGTAGAACCGGTTATTTGAGTCAGACATTTATTTTTAACAACTTAAAAAGGTGATCACACAGATGATGGCATACAAACAGAACAGTCTTTCAAACATTCAAGCAATAGCAAACAACAAAACATCATACAAATAACACACACAAGCAAGTAGCAGGTCATCAGAATTCCCTCACCTGAATTATTGCTCATTCTCCAAGCCTTTAGGGTTTCCAAGACTCGATATCGAACGCCTAAATCAAAATGGTAAACCTTATAAGTGTTCTGAGAATTCAGACTCCTTAGTCAACTAAAAATCTATTGTTGTTTATCTAGTTTTCCTCCAATATAACCCGAGTATAGTATGTATAGGGCTACCATGCTCCATGAGATTAATAGTAGCTATTTTCTTATATTAGTAAGGTATGAGGCTTCCTTTATGTATTTTGTAACTTTTTTGTTCTAATTCCGATATTTGCAAACTTATAGTCGTTTTTCATCATTTTCGGACGCACGTTCACACGGTAATGTTCGTTTTGGACGTTAAGACCCGTGTTTTACGATATGAACTAAATTTAGAGAAATTTTTAACTATGAAAACTTAATTGCTCTTATTACTTATATTTATAACCTTTATTCCCTAAATTCTTATAATTAAGGGATTTACTTTGTCATTACTAATTCATGTATTGATTTAGGTATAATCTAGTTTACAAGGTGTATTATGATTTACTACTTTTAGTATCTAATTACCTACTTTTTCTTATTTTTCTCATTTTCTAAACTTATGTTTATGTCATTGCTTACATCATCTTTTCTTCATGTCTTCATATGCTTATGTCATCTTTTCTTTATGTCCTCATATGCCTATGTCATCATCTACCTCATCTTTTGATTACATAAGCATTACATCATGCTTATGTCACATGTACATGTCTTATGTACATTTATTTCTTACTTTATACTTATGTCTTATACTTATACTTATGTACATATACCTTATACTTATACTTATGTACATATACCTTATACATACATATACTTATACATCTACATATACTTATACCATATTTATACATGTATTTCTACTCATATAC
>JAMXBB010000006.1:81924485-81972818 GCA_024138015.1 Lumnitzera littorea | reverse complement strand
TAAACTAAGGAGAACTGAGGCTCCTAAATTGCCTAAGCTTCTTTCAAAAATAATGAATGCTCCTATCGAATAACCTAAGTTCCCAGTAAGTTAGTTAACATGGTTTTATGATATGAATAGCGAAGGCTAATAATTTAAGGATTTTAGGGAACTTGTGAAAAAAGATTAGATCATAAAAAGAAGAATTGCTTGATTTTACGATTGAGGATAACTAATTTTCCTAATCTGAGGATAATGATGATGCTTAAATAGCTAATGGTTTTTTGGAGAATAACCGAGGCTTCTTATTGAACAAACAAAGCACCTAAAGGGGGGATTACTTACCTTCAAAATTGAGAATAGTTTAGGTCCGTATTCTATGGGTTCATGAGAACTTTTAGAACAACATTTGTTCCTAAATAAGATTGATTATTTGATTTCACGATCAGGTATAACCAGCTACCTAACCTATGAATTACAAAAACTCCTAAAAACAAGGATTACATGGTTCCATGTTTAAGAATCGTGAGGATCCGTCATCTAAGGATTGCTAAGAAGTTTTGGAAAAATCCTAGCTCCACGAACAACGGATTACCAAATTTAACGACTTAAAATAACCAAAATTCCTAAACTAAGGAGAATTGAGGCTCCTAAATTGCCAAAGCTTCTTTTAAGAAAAACGAATGCTCCTATCAGATAGCTTAAGTTCCCAATAAGTAGGTTAACTTGGTTTTACAATCCGGATAGCCGAGGTTCACAATTTAAGGATTCTAGGGAACGAATGAGGATAACTAAATTTCCTAAACTGAAGATAACGACAATGCTTAAATTGCTAATGTTTCCTCTGAGAATAACCGAGGTTTCTTATTGAACAAACAAGGCTCCTAAAAGAGGGATTATTTGCCTTCATGATTGAGAATAACTAGGGTCCATCTTCTGAGGGTTTACGAGAACTTCTAAAACAACGTTCATTCCTAATAAGATGGATTATTTGATTTCATGATCAAGAATAACAAGGATAACGAAATCTCCTAAAAACAAGGATTAGATGGTTTCAAGTTTGAGAATTATAAAGATTCATCATATAAGGATTACTAAGAAGTTTTGGAGAAATCCTAGCTTTGCGGACAATGGATTACCAGATTTAATGACTTAGAACAACCAAAGTTCCTAAACTAAAGAGAACAAAGGCTCCTAAATTGTCTAAGCTTTATTCAAGAATAACGAATGCTCCTATCAGATAACCTAAGTTCCCATTAAGTTGGTAACATAGTTTTACAATTGAGATAGCTGAAGTTTGTAATTTGAGAATTCTAAGGAACTTATAGAGAAAGATTAGATCATAAAAAGAAGAATTACTTAATTTTACGACTGAGGATAACTAAATTTTCTAATATGAAGATAACAACGATGCTTAAATAGCTAGAGGCTCTTTTGAGAATAACCGAGGTTTCTTGTTAAATAAACAAAGCACCTAAAAGAGGAATTACTTGCCTTCAAAATTGAGAATAGCCGGGGTTCATACTCTAAGGGTTCATGAAAACTTCTAGAACAACATTTGTTCCTAAATAAGATTGATTATTTGATTTCACGATCAAGAATAACCAGACTACCTAACCTATGGATTACAAACACTCCTAAAAACAAGGATTACTTGATTTCATTTTTTTGAATCGTGAGGATCCATCATCTAAGGATTGCTAAGAAGTTTTGGAAAAATCAAAGCTCTGCGGATAACGGATTACCAGATTTAATGACTTAGAATAACCAAAGTTCCTAAACTAAGCAGAACTAAGGTTCCTAAATTGCTAAAGCTTCTTTCAAGAATAACAAATGGTCATATAAGAAAATCAAAGTTCCCAATAAGTAAGTTAACTTAGTTTCACAATCAGGATATATGAGGTTCGTAATTTAGGGATTCTAGGGAACTTATGAAGAAAGATTAGATCATAAAAAAATGAATTACATGATTTTACGACTTAGGAAATCTAAATTTCCTATTCCAAAGATAACGGTGATGCTTAAATAGCCAGAGGTTTTTTTGAGAATAACCAAGGTTTCTTCTTAAGCAAACAAAGCTCCTAAGTTAAAATTGAGAATAGTCGAGGTCCATATTCTGGGGGTTCATGAGAACTTCTTTTATAATGTTTGTTCCCAAATAATATTGATTATTTGATTTCGTGATCCAAAATAACTAGACTACCTAACTTATGGATTACAAGACCTCCTAAAAACAATGAATACTTGGTTTCATGTTTGAGAATCGTGAAGATCCATCATCTAAGGATTGCTAAAAAGTTTTGGAAAAATCCTTGCTTCGTGGACAATGGATTACTAGATTTAATGACTTGAAATAACAAAAATTCCTAAACTAACGAGAACTGAGGCTCCTAAATTGCCAAGTCTTCTTTCAGGAAGAACGAATGCTCCTATTGGATAGCCTAAGGTCTTTAATAAGTAGGTTAACTTAGTTTTACGATCCAATAGTTGAGGTTCGTAATTTAAGGATTCTAAGGAACATGTAGAAAAGGATTAGATCATAAAAAGATGAATTGCTTGATTTTACGATTGAGGATAACTAAATTTCCTAATCCAATGATAATGATGATGCTTAAATAGCCAAAGGTACTTTAGAGAATAACCAATATAGCCACAAGGAAAGCTGTTCTCGAGACTTTGGGAGAGAATAGTGACCTTTGAGCCTTGCTCGACACAAAAAATGTAAGTTCATATTTTTCCCCTCTTTATATTAATTGATTTACTCATCTTGTAGATATGGGTATCGAAGAGGTGGATCTTGCAAAGTTACTTGCTCAAGCCAAAGCTAAGAAGTCCAAGGCCGATAGGAGGGGGACCACCTCAACAACTATTGTAAACGCTTAAAATTCTCAATCTAGCTTCTAAAATAGACTCGAGTATGTTAGACAATTTAGGAGTTGACAAGGCTAATGAAAGTGAAAACCCTAAAAAAATTAATCAATCGCGTAAAAAACTTATCTACCCTAAATGTATGTAAACACTAAAGATTTCATTCAAAAGTGATAAAAACCCTAAAATGATAACCTTAAAGACATATGTGCACGAATTCATCACAATATACCCTAAAACCTTAATTGATAATATAACCTTCGTAGTTTTGCCAAACCATTAGTAAAAGGTTAGAGATAACTTTCATTCATGCATATAGGTTTTGAATCCTTAAGTAGTCCTTTAGAAACTAGGATCATGGATCATAGATTACATTTATCTCTTAAGTATATGATTAAGATAGTATTACATAGAGTTAAGGGTATAGTTGAAGATTAGGCTAAATGTAATGAATCTTAATACCCTAAATGATAGTTTTCATCTTAATTATACTAAGTAGCTTACCAAATGGTGTATATAGGATATAAATACCTAATGGAAGATCTCATTATCTATTTTTACTAATCAATTCACTAAATTTCTTATTTCCCTTCATTTCCTTAATCTTTCTCCATATTTTTCCTAATTAGTTCATTATGTACACAAAAGGGTCTTTATTTTTTTGAAAGTTGACCAAGTCAACACATGTTGACTAAAGTCAACAATTTGAAAAGTCAACAAAAGTGTCTTTTTCATTTGAAGAAAATATCTTTCTTCTCATGATTTCTTTTCTTTTCTTTTGGTTTTTCCCTTCTTTTTCTTTTCTTTGCCGTCCACTTCTTCCATCTTCTAGACCCCACCATTCTCCCTCTTCCATAAACAAAACAAAACAAAAGAAACAAAACAAAAAGGCCCCTCCATTGCCATGAGCTTTCCTTCTCCATTTCACTTTCAACACTTCTCCTTTTGTCTTCTTAATTCCAACATAAGCAAAGGTATGTACTTAAGTTACTTTATGTTGTTTTATATTCTTCATTAGTTAGTTAATTAGGTAGATTAGACAATTAGGTATGTGAAAAGTATAATCTTGAAGAAGAGGGCACAAAGTTCACATCTTTAAGTGTAGAAATTTAGGAATCATGAAGAAAAAGAAAGGAAAACATGAATATGTGCTCATAAGAAGGTGTACATAAGGTAAACCGAAAAGAAGGGAAGCATGAGAAGCTTTGTACATGGGTATTTACCATGTACATATCCTAAATTAAAACAAAACCTAACCATACATACTTATACTACACTAATTACACACTTAAAAACACAAAAGAATGGAATTAGGAAGCTTTTCTTAAGGAAAAGATTAGGCATACGAAATTTTGTATAAAAATATGTATCTATCCGTATAGGTATATGAGTATGTATACATGTATAAATACAATATAAGTCTAAGTATAGGTATAAGTATATATATGTATAAGGTATATGTACATAAGCATAAGGGAAAAAGTAAAATGTACATATGACATAAGCATGAGGAGAGGCTTATGTAATCACATAATGAAGTAAGTAATGAGGTAAGCACATGATGACATAAGCCATGACATAAACAAGTGATGACATAAGCAAATGATGATGTAAACGATGACATAAGCATAGGTTTATAATAGAAGAAATAATAAGATTACATAAGCACATAACATAGGTATATACATGTATTTAGAAGTCAAAAATCCCTTAAACGCTAAGACACTTCCTAAATTGAATTAAACTTAATCAAGAACATAAATTAGTAATACCAATGTAAAATGCCCTAAGTATAAGAATAAATGGCTAATTAAATCATTAACTACTAAAATGAAACATAAAACTAGTTAATAGGAATAATTAAGCTTCAATAGTTAGAATTTCAATAAATTTAGTCTACATCATAAAACACAAGTCTTAACGTCCAAAATGGACGTCATCGTGCAAACGTACGTCCGAAAACGATGAAAAATGACTATAAATTCATAAATGTTGAAAATAGAATGAAAAAGTTACGTACGATTAGCAATTAGGTTTAAACAAATAAGGGCTGATAGTAATTTAAGTAGAATTAGGTAGATAGATATCTAGAACCATTAGTTGAGTCAACTACTTATTATCCTTGTTATCTCGTAATGATCAGGTGATCTCGACGAGGGCGAGGATCACCCGATCAGTTATTACGACTAGAGCGAGTTGTCATAGTCAAGTGAGTACTCCCGATGACTCTATACTTGTTTATGCTTGTAGTTAGTGAACTTAAATTGAATATCAATAACTTGATGCATGGGGTTTCGGGATATGCGTATGCTTGATATTGATTGATTATTGTAAGAAATATTGTTAAATACGATAATTGATGATTTAATGGTATGATTGATTTTTATATGATTTGGATGGTTTGTTGATATTGATTGATCGCCTCGTAATTTAACCTAATTATATTTGGCTTATCTTAAATTAAAAGGGTCATGCATTGCATTTACTTATTCCAGCCGTCACTTCACGTGGAGATAAAGAGAGGCCTTGCGAGGGTTGTTTATTTATATTAAAATGTTTCTATACGGTACACTTATACAACATAACCTTACCCGAACCTACGGGCTTACTAGGCGATGGAGACGCCAACCATATGGTTGAGGGTCGAGTTTAGAGATCTCTGCTGTAGGGTATGAGTGTGGACTATAGGGGCTACCTCACCGCTAGGCTTGGGACTTTGTGAACTACTGAACTTTTAGAAATGGAAATGTATTTTTGTGAAATATGGAATTCAAAGTTACTGGTAAAAACCCAGGTGCTAAAGCCCGGTCGTGATTGGTACCGATGAATCTCCAACCCTTATCTCGGAGGGCATTAAAATCCGATATTATATGCAGTACCGGATAATTGCATATATTGTTTGGCATACTGCGTGTGCATGCATTCATATGGTTGTAATAATTTGTTTAATAACTTGTTTACCTGTATGGTATGAGGGATAGCACACTAAGCTCTTGCAGCTTATTCCCTAATAGTCTTTCTTTTGTAAGTTTACATACGATGGGATTGGGATAAGTCTCGAGTGCTGAGTGTGAGATAAAGATATCTACATTAGTGTTAGAATTAGTTGAGATCCTTATAGGTGATTCATAAACACTTTGTAGAAAATATTCACATGTTAGAATTTGATATAATTTAATTTTACCTGCAGTTTTATAATGATGGCATATCCTATTCTCTTATTTGGTAGGGAATACCGATTCTCTACGGTTTTGAAGAACTGTGGGATATCGGATATTTATAGTTATTTTTATCTATATGTTATGTTATGTTACATTAAATTAATTACTTGAAAATCAGTAATCTTAGTGATTTATTATTTATAGTCTTAAAATCTCTGACTTGCAAGACGGTTTTCATATCATGGATACATACATGTTATGGAAATTTTAGGTAATCCTACTAGGCCCCCTTTAGGGTCCTGACAACTACCATACGGCCTATTATCGCAAAGAGACCAGCAAAGGAAGCTGTAGCAAAGCATACGACTGTGTAGATCTCTCATCGTACCGAGACAGTGAAGGAGGATAAGAATATACAACTGATCAAGGTTCGTTTTGAGGAGCCTCTAATCATGATTATTTAAACTTCCATTGAGCTGAGGAATAGTGAGCATCAAAAGACATACCCCGACAAAGAGGATGAAAATGCCATTGCTGTAGAAGGCTCATCACAGGTGATTGCAGTGGCTCCAAGTGGTGAAAAAAGACTAGGGAAGGAACTTGCCGACCAACCATTTATCAAGAAGTCCAAAGGCTTAAACGAAAGGGCAAAGGAGGCAATGTGTTTTAAAGTTCTCGGCATTATTAGCATCGAATTTGTGTCAAACAAAGAGGTCGGCAAGTACTTCATTCCTTATTGGAGCCATCGACATAGAGAAACAAGGTAGGTTTCTCAGCAATCTCTACACAGTCTTTGTCCTCAATGAATTCAACTATAAAATCCACCAGCACTTAGGCCTTTAGTGTCGTTCTCGGTTTATATTGGACAACATGGGCACTAAGCTCTAAGGCGTATTTCATCATCCTCTTTGAGGAGTCAAGCCACTACAATGGTTGATCAGTGAGGATAATAATCTGGTGAGATTCAAAGTATGGCTTCAACTTTCTTACCGAGAAAACCACAGCCAATACAATTTTTTCAATCTTTGTGTTCCGAAGCTCTAGTCCTTATAAAACATAACTCATGTAATAAACGGGTCGATGCTCTTTGCCGTCAATTCAAACCAGTACGGAGGAAAGTGCTCAACAGTTGACTAATAGATATAAGTATAAATTTTCTCCTAGAATGGGTGTCAAGAATAGCGGAGGCGACGCAAGAAATTCCTTGGGCTCGTTGAAAGCTCTTTCGCAATCTTCAGTCCAGTTAAATTCCTTTGGATTCTTTAAAATTTTAAAGAATTCTATGCACCTATCTAGACTTATCGACATGAATCTATTGAGGGCAGCAATTCGCCATGTGAGTTCCTGCACCTCTTTGACCATGTGAGGTGATTTCATATTCCTTATGGCTTTAATCTTTCTCGGATTGGCCTCAATGCCACATTGTGTAACCATATACCCGAGAAATTTCCCTAATGTTGCACCATTGATGCACTTCTATGGGTTGAGTTTCATGCAATATCTTCGCAATATGACAAACGTCTCCTCCAGATCTGCAAGATGCTAATCTTCTTTCATGCTCTTCATAATCATATCATCCACATATACTTCAACATTCTTATGGATCTGAGATTTGAACATCTTCATTACTAATCTCTAGTATGTGGCACCAGCGTTCTTCAGCCCAAAGGGCATCACCGTATAACAATACATTCCAAAATTGGTAACGAAAGATGTGTGAACTTTATTTACCTTATCCATCCTGATTTGATTGTAACTAGAGAAAGCATCCATAAAAGAAAGCAACGCATGTCCTGCGGTTACATCTACCATCTAATCTACTTTTAGCAGCGGGAAACAATCCTTGGGACAAGCCTTATTGAGATTTGTGAAGTCTATGCACATTCACCACTTACCGTTAGACTTCTTGACTAGTACACAATTTTCTAGTCAAGTCAGATAAGGTTCTTTCCAGATAAATCCTGCCTTCAATAATTTCTAGACCTCTTCTTTTATTGCCACTTATCTCTCTAGTGTAAAATGTCTCTTTTTTTGTCAAACCACATTTACTTTAGGTCAATCTAGAGCTTGTGTACCATAATGTCTCTTAGAATACCCGACATGTTTGATGGTGACTATGCGAACACGTCAGCATTTGTAAACCTTACTTTTAGTAGGCCTAAGACTTGATTAAGAGTACTTTCCGAACGTTCCCAAAGATCAACTATACCAAAAACTTAAGTTTATATTTAGAAATGAATTAAATTTTTCCAATTCAAAAGCCAATTGTCGATAAAACCTAAGCTTGAAGAACTGCAAGCTCTAAAGTCATTTAAAACCCTAAACCATAAAAAAATTAAGGAATTTTAACCCTAAGTAATTAATCAATAATTTAATTTGAATAATTTCATTCAACTTTATAAAATTTCACAATTTTATAAAAATCAAATCATAAATTACAAAACAATGCGAAATGAAAACCCTAAAACAATTTCCTATAAGGCCATGCCCTTATCTTCATGTATAAGCTTTACACATAAATAAATAGACCAACCAATCACCTTAGATAACTTATCAATTGAGAGTTGGAATCATTTATCAATTGATAACTTATCAAAATCTAGTGATAAGACAATTTCCTTATCACCCCTTTACTTATACTACATATAGACAATTTTTCACAAAATTTCATAAGCTTAACTTTAATAAATGAGACAAGACTACTCCATGGCCCAAAAAGACTTTAAATGGCAGATTTGGACAAGGGAGAAAGGGTGGGCCATGCTCTTGTCTTTCAACCATCAATCACTTTCCCTTACACATCACTATTCACCCCTTAATGCTTACAGCATCAATAGTTGCAATTGTTGACTTTTGTGTAAGCTAGAAGATAATCAATTAAAGCTTCTTACACACACTTCTTTCCTCATTCAAAATCTGCCACTCTCTCCCTCTTTCACTCCCATTTTCACTTCCTTTTCTCTCACTTTAAACACAAATCAAAAGAAGAAATCAAACTCCACAAATTCCCAACATTGCCGCCACCATTTTTGCTTCCTACTCACGACAATTTCTCTTCTTATTCTTATGTCATTTTCTTTCGCCATCTAAGATCTTTTAAAACTATTAGAACCTTCCACAAACCCCATTCCAAGAGACCAAAAGATTCGGGTTCCAAAAGGTTGCGAAAGAGGAAGCAAAGTTAAGAGCTTAAGTGGAACCTTTGTGCACAACCACCATATTTTGCTTTAAAGACGAGTAAGTATTTCTTGTGATATGTGGATTAGTATTTATGTTAGGAGACTTTAATTTCTTGAAGATATAAGTAAGGTTTAAGTTGTTATAACACCAAAAATCATTTTAAGAAACAAATCATGAAACCCTTACATGAAGTTGAAACATGAGCATGTAAAGTAGGTGTTTTGTAAAGACATTTGTTTAATGCATTGAATGGAAGATTTTAAGCTAAGAAAATCTTGAAATAAGAACTTTAATGGAGGATGAACATGCTGGACGTGAGGGTTCCATAGTCATTCAGATATTGATTTTGTTTTCATTAAGTTAAACATGCTCAAATCTAGACTTAAGTTAAGGAAAAATCCATCACATAAAGTTTTATGAAGAAACCAACTTTGTATGATATGAGCTATGATATGGAAGTTGTATTAAATGTAAGATCTTCTATTTCTTTGTGTGGAACATGAGTTAAAGAATCATCTTGTGGAAGAAAAGTTAAGTTAAGATTTGGACACAAGTAGTTAAGTGCATAATCTACTACCTAAACTTAAGGAAATGATGAAACAAGTTGAAAAACCAAGTAAGGACCCCTTGGAACCATCATGAACAGATCTGGAACGTGGAAAAAAGAAGCTTAAAAATATGATAAAAGTGAATAAACAAAGTGAAAAGATCAACTAAAGCAAGTATGGTGAGCATACAAAGCGTAAAACTCAAAACCGAGCCTAGAACTCTAAGTTGGGCCTTCAATGAAATTATGACCAGCACCTTAAAGTACCAAGAGAGATTGTTTTGAAGACCATAAGAAATCCACCTAAGGCCCCATAAGCCCACCAAAGTCACTAACTTTAGTTTGGACTAAAAACAAGCCCATTTGACAACTTAAGCCCACTAAAGGGCCCAAGAAGTGGTTGTTAGCCTTAGGAATATAAATCAAAGTTGTAAATCTGATCTCAAGGAGTATTTTAATCTTAGGATAAAATCTTAAGACCAAGCCCAAAGGATTTCTCAAATTATCAAAAAGCCCATTTACCAAACAAAGCCCAAAAACACTCTAACACATGAGGAATGCTATTGTTTTGACCCATGGACAGAATTGTATGCCTCATTTCAAAAAAATAGCCTTACCACGTTAAAGTACACTCAAAAACGATGAAGATTGACTATAAGATCATAAAAATCGAATCTAAAACTAAAAAGTTATACGCGATTGAACTTTTAAGTAAAACCAGGAAAAAATTATGAAACCAAGTCAAAAGTATAACTTAAAGGGTTTTAGCTTAGTTTTCTAGGTTTTAATTCAAATCCTTATAGTATCATATTTGCGATGTCCAGGGGACCCGGCTTTGGGGAGATGACCTATCCCAGAATTATTTTGATTGATCCACATGGCTGAGTGAGTAAATTCCCGATGACTCTTTACTTGATTGTGCTTGTAGAATAGATGCACCTAAACTTATATATATAAATTTGGATGCTTGTGGGATATAGGAGATGCATCTGTATGAATTTGTGGATGAATGTGATGACTTGTTAATTATATTTAATAAGGGGAATTGTTTGCATTATATATACATATGAATTGTGTGGAATGAAATTGTCTGATCACCCTGAAAATCGAGATAATCACTTATCTGATTAAGAAATCAAAATGAATCATGCATACCCTATATAGCATATAGATAACACCGACTTTCGCTTCACGTAAAAGATGGGAGGGGACTCATAGGAATACAAGTTTCCTGTAGGATTGAGCACTAGCTATGCCATCATATATATTGACTTTCTATCTTAAGCTGATGGGCTTACTAGACGCTGAGAGACACTAACTGTCGGCAAGGAGCCGAGTCTTGTGGCTTCTACTTAGGGCGTGTGTTTGTAGATTGCAGAGGCCACCACATCGGTAGACTTGGGATTTTAAAAATATGATTTGCCATTCGATAAAGAAAGTATACGCATATACACACATACGTATATATGTATATATATATATATATAGTTTTGTTTTGGCTTGAGCACAATAGTGAAAATGAAATAAAACCCAAGGTCTAGAACCCGGATTTTGGTTTAAGTTGGTTAATTATCTCTAAACCCCGACTTTAGGGGGCATAATTTTGAGTTGTATGCAGTTCCTAGGTCACTGCATGTGTTGTTTGGCATACTGATTATTTATGCATTCATATGATTGTACATCTAATAAATTTTGCCATGCGGTATTAATAAGGGTAATTATCTCACTAAGCATAAGCTTACACCCCAACAGTTCTTTTCCTTGCAGGTTGATTGATAGTTGGGAATGGGATAGGAATCGAGTGCAGAGTGCTACCATTGAATCAGTATGATGAAATGCTTGTGTAGTTAATTCGGAATGCTCCGAAAAATGAACAATGTCTTAATTAAGTTTAGTATCTTTAGCAAGTTTAGAATTTTCTAGAATTGTCTATCATATTTCGCTACTTTGGTAGGGGATACCGATTCTCTACGGTTTCGAGGAATTGTGGAAAAATGGATATCCATAATTATTTATATTATATAATGAGTCAATGAACTAAAATTGAAGACTCTAGCAAATAACTATTTAGAGTCTTGTAATCTCTGACTTACAAAGCGATTTTCTCATCATGAGTACATACGTGTTATGGAAATTTTAGGCAAAACTATTAGGCCCCTCTTAGGGTCGCTTCAGCATTTGCTTACAGGAAGTCAATCAAAGTTTACCAAACATTTGCTGACATAGGTTTTCCTATCCTTGTTGTCTTCTTGGGATAATCTCCCAAAGGAATCTCCTCTGTGTCATTCTCGACATTCTCTATGCTATTCTCAAAAGAAGCTCTTACTTTTTACGCGACGTTGTTTCCTTTGGATTTGGAAATTTAGTCATCTACAGTTGCAAAATCAAGTAATTCGACTTTTCATGGTCTAATGTTTTTCAACAAGTTCCTTAGAATCCTTAAATTACGAACCTCTGCTATCTCGATAGTAAAACTAAGTTGTCCAACTTGTTGGGAACGCAGGTCATCCGACGTGAGCATTCTTTATTCTAGAAAGAAGCATATGATATTTGGGAGCCCCAATGCTCTTAGGAATAGAAACTTTGCATTTTCCAAATTGTTAAATCAGGTAATCGGTTATCTGTGTAGCTAGGATTCTTCTAAAACTTTTTATGAATAAGATGACAAATCTTGACATTCTCAAACATAAAACCAAGTAATCCTTGTTTTTAGGAGTTTTCGTTATGCTTTGGTTTCAAAATCTAATTATGCTTGATCCTAAAATCAAAGAATCTATCTTATTGAGAACAAATTTTATTCTAGATGTTTTCATGAACCCTTCGAAAAGGGACCTTTGCTACTCTCAACCGTGAAGACAAGTAATCCTTATTTTAGGAGATTTGTTTATTCATTCAGAATCCTCAACTATTCTCAAAAGAAGTTCTTGGGGATAGGAACTTTGCATTTTCAAAAATCAATCAATCAGGTACTCCATTGTCTGCGTAGCTAGGATTCTTCTAAAACTTTTTATGAATAAGATGAAAAATCTTGACATTGTCAAACATGAAACCAAGTAATTCTTGTTTTTAGGAGTTTTCGATATGGTTCGATTTCGAAATCTGGTTATGCTTGATCCTGAAATCAAAGAATCCATCTTATTGAGAACAAATATTATTCTAAATGTTTCGATGAACCCTCCGAAAATGGACCCTGGCTACTCTCAACCGTGAAGGCAAGTAATCCTTATTTTAGGAGATTTGTTTATTCATTCACAATCCTCGGCTATTCTCGAAAGAAGCTCTTAGGGATAAAAACTTTGCATTTTCAAAAATCGATAAATCAGGTACTCCGTTATCTGCGTAACTAGGATTCTTCTAAAACTTTTTATGAATAAGATGACAGATCTTGACATTCTCAAACATGAAACCGAGTAATCCTTGTTTTTAGGAGTTTTCGTTATGCTTTAGTTTCGAAATCTGGTTATGCTTGATCCTGAAATCAAAGAATCCATCTTATTGAGAACAAATGTTATTCCAAATGTTTCGACGAACCCTTCGAAAACGGACCCTGGCAACTCTCAATCGTGAAGGCAAGTAATCCATATTTTAGGAGATTTATTTATTCATCTATAATCTTCAGCTATTCTCGAAAGAAGCTCTTTCTTTTTAAGCGTCGTTGTTTCCTTCGAATTTAAAAATTTAGTCATCCTCAGTCGCAAAATCAAGTAATTTGACTTTTTATGGTCTAATGTTTTTCGACAAGTTCATTAGAATCCTTAAATTACGAAACTCGACTATCTCAATAGAAAAACCAAGTTGTCCATCTTGTTGGGAACATAGGCCATCCGACGTGAGCATTCATTATTCTAGAATGAAGCATATGCTATTTGGGAGCTACAGTGCTCTTGGGGATAGGAACTTTACATTTTCCAAATCATTAAATTAGGTAATCGATTGTCTAAGTAGCTAGGATTCTTCTAAAACTTTTTATGAATAAGATGACTGATCTTGACATTCTTAAACATGAAACCGAGTAATCCTTGTTTTTAGGAGTTTTCATTATGCTTCGATTTTGAAATCTAGTTATGCTTGATCCTGAAATCAAAGAATCCATCTTATTGAGAATAAATGTTATTCCAGATGTTTCGATGAACCCTTCGTAAGTTGCTAGGGTCCGTTTTTTGAGGGTTCATCGGAGCATCTAGAATAACATTTGTTCACAATAATTCTTTGATTTCAAGATCAAGTTTAACTACACTTCAAAAGCAAAAGATAACGAAAACTCCTAAAAATTAGGATTACTCAGCTTCATGTTTGAGAATGTCAAGATCTATCATCTTAATCATGAAAAGTTTTAAAAGAATCCTAACTATGCAGACAACGGATTACCAAAATTAACGATTTAGAAAATGCAAAGTTTCTATCCCCAAGAGCACCGCGACTCCCAAATAGCATATGCTTCTTTCTAAAATAACGAATGCTCATGTCGGATGAGCAATAATCTGGTTATTCAAAGTTGCTAGGGTCCGTTTTTTGAAGGTTCATCGGGACATCTAGAATAACATTTGTTCACAATAAGATGGATTCTTTGATTTCAAGATCAAGTTTAACTACACTTCAAAAGCAAAGGATAACGAAAACTCCTAAAAATTAAGATTACTCGGCTTCATGTTTGAGAATGTCAAGATCTGTCATCTTAATCATGAAAAGTTTTAAAAGAATCCTAACTACGCAGACAATGGATTACCAGAATTAATGATTTAGAAAATGCAAAGTTCCTATCCCTAAGAGCACTATGGCTCCCAAATAGCACATTCTTCTTTCTTGAATAACGAATGCTCATGTCAGATAACCTACGTTCCCATCAAGATGGACAACTTGGTTTTACTATTGAGATAGACGAAGTTCGTAATTTAAGGATTCTAATGATCTTGTTGAAAAACATTAGACCATAAAAAGTTGAATTACTTGATTTTGCGACTGAGGATGACTAAATTTTCAAATCCGAAGGAAACAACGACGCTTAAAAAGCAATAGCTTCTTTCGAGAATAGCCGAGGATTTTGGATGAATAAACAAATCTCCTAAAATAAGGATTACTTGCCTTCATTATTCAGAGTAGCCAGGGTCCATTTTCAGAGGGTTCATCGAAACATTTGGAATAACATTTGTTCTCATGAAGATGGATTCTTTGATTTCAGGAACAAGCATAACCTGATTTCGAAACCAAAGCATAAAGAAAACTCCTAAAAACAAAGATTATTCGGTTTTAAGTTTGAGAATGTCAAGATCCGTCATCTTATTCATAAAAAGTTTTAGAAGAATCCTAGCTACTTTGACAATGGAGTACCTGATTTATTGATTTTTGAAAATGCAAAGTTCTTATCCCCAAGAGCTTCTTCCAAAAATAGCCAAGGATTCTGAATGAATAAACAAATCTCCTAAAATAAGGATTACTTGCCATTACGGTTGAGAGTAGCCAGGGTCCATTTTCGGAGGGTTCATCAAAACATCTGAAATAACATTTGTTCTCAATAAGATGGATTCTTTGATTTCAAGATCAAGCATAACCAGATTTCGAAACCGAAGCATAACGAAAACTTCTGAAAACAAGGATTACTCGGTTTCATGTTTGAGAATGTCAAGATTCGTCATCTTATTCATAAAAAGTTTTAGAAGAATCCTAGCTACCCAGACAATCGATTACCTGAGTTAACGATTTGGAAAATGTAAAGTTCCTAACCCCAAGAGCACCGCTACTCCCAAATAGCATATGCTTCTTTCTAGAATAATGAATGCTCACGTCGGATGGCCTATGTTCCCAACAAGATGGACAACTTGGTTTTTCTATCGAGATAGTCGAGTTTCGTAATTTAAGGATTCTAATGAACTTGTCGAAAAACATTAGACCATAAAAAGTCGAATTACTTGATTTTGCAACTAAGGATGGCTAAATTTTCAAATCCAAAGGAAACAACGATGCTTAAAAAGCAAGAGCTTCTTTCGAGAATAGCCGAAGATTCTGGATGAATAAATAAATCTCCTAAAATATTTGCCAAGGTCCGTTTTTGGAGGGTTCATTGAAACATCTGGAATAACATTTATTCTCAATAAGATGGATTCTTTAATTTCAGGATCAAGCATAACTAGATTTCAAAACTGAAGCATAACGAAAACTCCTAAAAACAAGGATTACTTGGTTTCATGTTTGAGAATGTCAAGATCCGTCATCTTATCCATAAAAAGTTTTAGAAGAATCCTAGTTACGCAAACAATGGAGTACCTGATTTATTGATTTTTTAAAATGCAAAGTTTCTATCCCCAAGAGCTTCTTTCGAGAATAGCCGAGGATTCTAAATGAATAAACAAATCTCCTAAAATAAGGATTACTTGCCTTCACGGTTGACAGTAGCTAGGGTCCGTTTTCGGAGGGTACATCGAAACATCTAGAATAACATTTATTCTCAATAAGATGGATTCTTTGATTTCAAGATCAAGTATAACCAAATTTCGAAATTGAAGCATATCGAAAACTCCTAAAAACAAGGATTACTTGGTTTCATGTTTGAGAATGTCAAGATCCATCATCTTATTCATAAAAAGTTTTAGAGGAATCCTAGCTACGCAGACAATGGAGTACCTGATTTATCGATTTTTGAAAATGCAAAGTTCCTATCCCTAAGAGCTTCTGTCGAGAATAGCTGAAAATTCTGAATGAATAAACAAATCTCCTAAAATAAGGATTACTTACCTTTACAGTTGAGAGTAGCCAGGCTCCATTTTTGGAGGGTTCATCGAAACATCTAGAATAACATTTGTTCTCAATAAGATGGATTCTTTGATTACAAGATCAGGCATAACCAGATTTCGAAACCGAAGCATAACGAAAACTCCTTAAAACAAGGATTACTTGGTTTTATGTTTGAGAATGTCAACATCCTTCATCTTATTCATAAAAAGTTTTAGAAGAATCCTAGCTACACAGACAACCAATGACCTGATTTAATGATTTGCAAAATGCAAAGTTTCTATTCCCAAGAGCATCGTAGCTCCCAAATATCATATGCTTCTTTCTAGAATAACGAATGCTCACGTTGGATGACCTGCGTTCCCAACAAGTTGGACAACTTGGTTTTACTATCGAGATAGCTAAGGTTCGTAATTTAAAGATTCTAGGGAACTTGTTGAAAAACATTAGACCATAAAAAGTTGAATTACTTGATTTTACAACTATGGATGACTAAATTTCCAAATCCAAAGGAAATAATGGCGCATAAAAAGTAAGAGCTTCTTTTGAGAATAGAATAGAGAATGTTTAGAATGACACCGAGGAGATTCCTTTGGGAGATTATCCTAAGAAGACAACAAGGATAGGAAAACCTATGTCAGTAAATGTCTGGTAAACTTTGATTGACTTCCTGGAAGCAAATGCTAACATGTTCGCATAGTCACCATCAGACATGTTGGGTATTCTAAGAGACGTTATGGTACACAAGCTCTAGATTGACCTAAATGTAAATGTGGTTTGACAAAAAAAGAGACATTTTGCACCAGAGAGATAAGTGGCAATAAAAGAAGAGGTCTAGAAATTATTGAAGGCAGGATTCATCCAAAAAGAGCCTTATCCAACTTGATTAGCAAATTATGTGCTAGTTAAGAAGTCTAACGGCAAGTGGCGAATGTGCATAGACTTCACAGATCTCAATAAGGCCTGTCCTAAGGATTGTTTCCTACTGCCAAAAGTAGATTAGATGGTAGATGCAACCGCAAGACATGTGTTGCTTTCTTTTATGGATGCTTTCTCTAGTTACAATCAAATCAGGATGGACAAGGTAAATAAAGTTCACACATCTTTCGTTACCAATTTTGGAATGTATAGTTATACGGTGATGCCCTTTGGGTTGAAGAACACTGGTGCTACATACTAGAGATTAGTAACGAAGATGTTCAAATCTTAGATCCATAGGAATGTTGAAGTATATGTGGATGATATGATTGTGAAGAGCATGAAAGAATATCAGCATCTCATAGATCTGGAGGAGACGTTTGTCACATTGCGAAGATATTGCATGAAACTCAACCCATAGAAGTGTGTCAATGGTGCAACATTAAGGAAATTTCTCGGGTATATGGTTACACAATGTGGCATTGAGGCCAATCCAAGAAAGATTGAAGCCATAAGGAAAATGAAATCACCTCACATGGTCAAAGAGGTGCAGGAACTCACATGGCGAATTGCCGCCCTCAGTAGATTCATGTCGATAAGTGCAAATAGGTGTGCAAAATTCTTTAAAATTTTGAAGAATCCAAAGGAATTTCACTAGACTAAAGATTGCAAAAGAGCTTTCAACGAGCTCAGGGAATTTCTTGCGTCGCCCTTACTATTCTTGACACCCATTCTAGGAGAAAATTTATACTTGTATCTATTAGTCAACTGTTGAGCACTTTCCTCCGTACTGGTTTGAATTGATAGCAAAGAGCATCGACCCATTTATTATGTGAGTTATGTTCTGCAAGGACTAGAGCTTCGGTACACAAAGATTGAAAAATTTGTATTGGCTGTGGTTTTCTCGGCAAGAAAGTTGAAGCCATACTTTGAATCTCACCCGATTATTATCCTCACTGATCAACCATTATAGTGGCTCAACTCCTTAAAGAGGATGATGAAATACGCCTTAGAGCTCAGTGCCTATGGTGTCCAATATAAACCCAGAATGACACTAAAGGCCCAAGTACTAGTGGATTTTGTAGCTAAATTCACTGAAGATGAAGACTGTGTAGAGATTGATGAGAAACCTACCTTGTTTCTCTATGTCGATGGTTCTTCAACATGAGAAGGAAGTGGTGCAGGCCTACTTCTTCAAGCCCCCCATAATGTTAAAGTTCATTACGCTCTGAAATTTGGATTCCCAACTAATAACAATGAAGTCGAGTACGAAGCTCTAATCATTAGATTGAAACTGGCAAAAGAAATTGGTGTTGAAAAACTTGAGGTGTTCTTTAATTCCTAACTGGTGGTAAATCAAGTCACCAAAAGTTATGCAGCAAGAGAAGAAGAGATGAGCAAGTACCTTTTGGTGGTACATCTTTAGGCATGAAGATTGGCATACCAGGCTGCAAACTACACGCTGATTGATGGCCAACTGTACAAGCATGGCATATCCTAACCCTACCTTCAATGCCTTTCCTCGAAGGATGCCTAGAGGGTATTATTTGAACTTCATGGTGGCATATGTAGCAATCATGTAAAGGTGCAAACATTGTATATTTAAGCACTACGAATCGGCTATTATTAGCCGACTATGAAAGAAGATATGAAGGATGTTATCCAACAGTATCTTCAATGCTAGAAGTACGAGTTGCTAAGTAAAGGACTCACAAGTGAATTATGTAGCCTAGCTAACCCTTGGCCTTTCGCTTAATGGGGGCAAGATATTCTCGGACCCTTTCCAAAGTTTGCTACCTAGCGACAATTCATCATTTTTGCTGTAGACTACTTTACCAAATGGGTCGAAGCCAAGACTATGGCAAAAATCACGAAGCAGAAAGTGGAAGCTTTCGTCTTCAATGCCATTAGGTCGAGATTCGGAGTACCCTACATGATAATTACAGATAATGGCCCCTAGTTTGACAACAATAGGTTTTGAGCATTTTGCGAAAGGCACGACATTCGGCTCAACTATACATTTATAACGCACTCTTAGACAAATGGACAAGTCGAAGCCATAAACAAAATCATACTAAACAGCCTAAAACAGAGAGTGAATCAAGTCGGGGGGAAGTAGGCTGATGAACTATTGAACGTCCTATGGGGATACAGAACCACTCACAGAACTGTAACAGGAGAGACACCATTTAAGTTAGCATACGGCACTGAAGTCGTGTTGTCGATTGAATTGGATTTGCTTAATCTACGTACACATAATTTTGACGTTATGCTTAATCAAGTCAGATTGACAGCGAATTTAGACACTATTGAGGAAATTCGAAAAGTTGCAAAAGCTAAGGTCACGACATGCCAGTATGGAGCAGTAAGATACTACAATAAAAAAGTTAAGCACAAGGTTTTCTAACCTAGAGATCTGGTTTGCCACAAGTGGAAGCAATAGGCCTACGTGCAAGTCAGGGAAAGCTTCGCACAAATTGGGAGGATCCAAGAAGTCATTGGCGAATGGGCCTATTGACTAAAAAGGGTTGGATGGATCCATCATCCCTTAAGCTTGAAATGCTGATAATCTGAAATTTTATTTCAATTAATGTCGGATGACTTCTACCGTCACTCTTTTGGTAGCAGCCAACATGCTTGTAAGACTTATTTACAATAATTATATAATTGAAGTCTCATTATGTTTTGGTTATAGTTATCGAATCAACAAGTTATAGGTTGCACGACAAACGAGTTGATCTAAGTTCTAGCTTAATATGGTAAAAAAACTATGCAAATTAACTATACGATCGAGTAATGTAGCTAGTCAACACCTCAAACGGTTAATAGATAGTATAAAACAAGGGCATGTGAAATAAAACATGCCAATAAACGAATGGCGTATGAAATAAAACATGCCTAGAAACAATGGGCTTGTGAAACGAAACAGGCCGAAAGTTAATTGGGCACATGAACATGTAAAGAAGTGACGAGCCTGTGAATTGAAACAGGCCAAAAGATAGCAAGTCATGTGAAATAAAATATGCTGAGAAACAAATGGAGTGAATTAAAGCATACCGATGAATGAGAACGCGAAGCAACGTACATAAACCATATAAATCATGAAAGTGCAGTTAAGTAAAAAAGTCATAAGCACTCGACATTGCCTTGATTATATTCTAATTATTAATTACATGAGAATGCAATATGCCAATACAACAAGTCTTAAGGCCTATTCTTAGATTCAGCAAAAGTGATTTTTAAATCTTTAGCAAGGGCTTCCTTGACAGCTAGGTTCTCGAAGTGGGCAACTTCTTCGACTTAAGCTTCATTATCACTTTGATCGATACTCTCGACACTCGTATCGTCGCCTTCATTTTCATTAGCACTACTAACTTTGTCGTCAATGTCAGCAAAGTCGAGACACGAGAGATCATAATCGAGATAAAGCTTCAACACCTCTTCTCTTGCCGCTTGAACTCCCTTTAACAACTTGTTGTGTAAAAGCTTCTCATATTGCTAACTTGGAGTGGCTATATGAAGAGCCTCTTCAATAGATGGCCCCCTCCTCACAGTCTCCTCCAACTTGGCAATACGGCTTTGCAAGTTTGGGTTGTTGGTCTCCAACTCCTTTATCTATACCCTAAACTTGTCTTCATCATCACTCATTGTGCAAATAGTTCGGCCCAATCCCCATTACTCTTCCTTTTTCTTCAACAGTTCCTCTTTCAGGCTTTTAGACTCTTTGTACTGTTTTTCCATTTTGGCCGTCAGGCTAGAGATTTCATCAGTGGCAAGATCTTGTGTTAATTTCTTGGTGGCAAGTTCCTCCTTAAGCTTTCTTGCCTCCATCTCAACCTTAGTCCTCGCTTTCTCGATCGCAGCAGTTTAGGCCTTTGATATATTATACACATCCTCAACTTTCTGCAACAAATTCAGTTATTATAATCAAGATTGATTGGATATTATACAGATATAGTAGAAAATATTACGTTCTTTGCCACTCTGTTGGCCTCGTCCAAGGCTGTAAGAATGTGGCTACTTCTCTAGAAAAAGAAAATGTGTTAATTATTCGGATAAGCTGGATAATTAAAAGCAATGTTTATGAATACTCACATCATACAATTTGGCTGCCACATGGGCCTTATGGCAACCGTCGATCCTATCGACATCTTTCTTGGTGATATCTTTGTCTTTTGAAAGAATGACCCCTTCCATTAAAGCAAATATTTTGTCCTATCTCCTAAGGCCAAGTCAGTGTCCAAAATCTAATGGCTCTAACAAGGGATGAAGTACTCGTCGACCTCTTTGTTTGACACAAATTCGGCACTAATAATGCCAAGAGCTTTAGAACACATTGCCTCCTTTTCCCTTTCGTCCAAACCTTTGGACTTCTTGATAGGTAGTTGGCCGGTAAGTTCCTTCCTTGGTCTTTTTTTACCACTTGGAGCCACTGCAATCACCTGTGATGAGCCTTCTGCAGCAATGGCATTTTCATCCTCTTTGTCGGGGTATGTCTTTTGATGCTCGCTATTCCTCAGCTCAATGGAAGTTTAAATAATCATGATTAGAGGCTCCTTAGAATGAACCTTGATCAGCTATATATTCTTATTCTCCTTCACTCGCTCCGTATAATGAGAGATCTACACAGTCGTATGCTTTGTTATAGCTTCCTTTGCTAGTCTCTTTGCGACAATAGGCTGTATGGTAGTTGTTAAGGTGGTCCCCCTCCTATTGGCCTTAGACTTCTTAGCTTTGGCTTAAGCAAGTAGCTTTGCAAGATCCACCTCTCCGATACCCATATCTACAAGATGAATAAATCAATTAATATAAAGAGGGGAAAAATATGAACTTACATTTTCCGTGTTAAGCAAGGCTCAAAGGTCACTATTCTCTCCCAAAGTCTTGAGAACAGCTTTCCTCATGGCTATATTGGTTATTCTCTAAAGTACCTTTGGCTGTTTAAGCATCATCATTATCTTTGGATTAGGAAATTTAGTTATCCTCAATTGTAAAATCAAGCAATTCATCTTTTTATGATCTAATCCTTTTCTACATGTTCCTTAGAATCCTTAAATTACAAACCTTAACTATCGGATCGTAAAACCAAGTTAACCTACTTAGTGAGAACTTAGGCTATCCAATAGGAGCATTCGTTCTTCCTGAAAGAAGTTTTAGCAATTTAGGAGCCTCAGTTCTCGTTAGTTTAGGAATTTTTGTTATTCCAAGTCATTAAATCTGGTAATCTGTTGTCCATGGAGCGAGAATTTTTCCAAAACTTTTTAGCAATCCTTAGATGATGGATCCTCATGATTCTCAAACATGAAACCAAGTATTCATTGTTTTTAGGAGGTTTTGTAATCCATAGGTTAGGTAGTCTGGTTATTTTAGATCGCGAAATCAAATAATCAATATTATTTAGGAATAAACATTATAAAAGAAGTTCTCATGAACCCCCAGAATATGGAACCCGACTATTCTCAATTTTAACTTAGGAGCTTTGTTTGCTTAAGAAGAAACCTTAGTTATTCTCAAAAAAACCTCTGGCTATTTAAGCATCACCGTTATCTTTGGAATAGGAAATTTAGATTTCTTAAGTCATAAAATCATGTAATTCATCTTTTTATGATCTAATCTTTTTTTACAAGTTCCCTAGAATCTCTAAATTACGAACCTCATATATCCAGATCGTGAAACTAAGTTAACCTACTTATTGGGAACTTTGATTTTCTGATGTGACCATTTTTTATTCTTGAAAGAAGCTTTGGCAATTTAGGAACCTCAATTCTCCTAAGTTTAGGAACTTTGGTTATTCTAAGTCATTAAATCTGGTAATCCGTTATCCGCGGAGCTTGGATTTTTCTAAAACTTCTTAGTAATCCTTAGATGATGGATCCTCACGATTCTAAAAAATGAAACCAAGTAATTCTTATTTTTAGGAGTTTTTGTAATCCATAGGTTAGGTAGTCTGGTTATTCTTGATCGTGAAATCAAATAATCAATCTTATTTAGAAACAAATGTTGTTCTAAAAGTTCTCATGAACCCTTAGAGTATAAACCTCGGCTATTCTCAATTTTGAAGGCAAGTAATTCCTCTTTTAGGTGCTTTGTTTGTTTAACAAGAAATCTCGGTTATTCTCAAAAGAGCCTCTGACTATTTAAGCATCGTCGTTATCTTCATATTAGAAAATTTAGTTATCCTCAGTCGTAAAATCAAGTAATTCATCTTTTTATGATCTAATCTTTCTCTATAAGTTCCTTAGAATTCTCAAATTACAAACCTCGGCTATCTGATAGGAGCATTCATTCTTCTTAAAAGAAGCTTTGGCAATTTAGGAGCCTCAATTCTCCTTAGTTTAGGAATTTTGGTTATTCCAAGTCGTTAAATTTGGTAATCCGTTGTTCGTGGAGCTAAGATTTTTCCAAAGCTTCTTAGCAATCCTTAGATGACGGATCCTCACGATTCTTAAACATGGAACCACGTAATCCTTGTTTTTAGGAGTTTTTGTAATTCATAGGTGAGGTAGCTAGTTATACTTGATTGTGAAATCAAATAATCAATCTTATTTGGGAACAAACGTTGTTCTAAAAGTTCTCATGAACCCATAGAATACGGACCTAGACTATTCTCAAATTTGAAGGCAAGTAATCCCCCCTTTAGGTGCTTTGTTTGTTCGACAAGAAACCTTGGTTATTCTCCAAAAAACCTCTAACTATTTAAGCATCATCATTATCCTCAGATTAGGAAAATTGGTTATCCTCAATTGTAAAATCAAGCAATTCTTCTTTTTATGATCTAATCTTTTTTCACAAGTTCCCTAAAATCCTTAAATTATTAGCCTTGGCTATTCATATCATAAAACCATGTTAACTAACTTACTGGGAACTTAGGTTATTCGATAGGAGTATTCATTATTTTTGAAAGAAGCTTAGGCAATTTAGGAGCCTCAGTTCTCCTTAGTTTAAGAACGATGGTTATTCAAAGTAGTTAAATCAGGTAATCGGTTGTTCGTGGAGTTAGGATTTTTCTAAAACTTCTTAGCATTCTTTAGGTGATAGATCTTCACGATTCTCAAGCATAAAACCTAGTAGTCCTAGTTTTCAGGAGTTTTCGTTATCATTAGGCTAGGAAGTCTAGTTATTCTTAATCATGAAATCAAATAATCAATCATATTTAGAACAAACATTAACCAAGAAGTTCTCGTAAACCCCCAGACCCTGGCTATTCTCAATTGTAAAGGCAAGTAATCCTTCTTTTGGGAGCTTTGTTTGTTCAACAGGAAACCTCGGTTTAGTAAATTTAATTATCCTCAGTCATAAAATCAAGCAATTCATCTTTTTATGATCTAATCTTTTTCTACAAGTTCCCTAGAATCCTTCAATGACAAAGCCTCAGCTATCTTAATCGTAAAACCAAGTTAACCTACTTATTAAGAACTTAGGCTATCCGATAGGAGCATTCGTTTTTCTTGAAAGAAGCTTTAGCAATTTAGGAGCCTTAGTTCTCCTTAGTTTAGGAACTTTAATTATTCCCAGTTGTTAAATTTGGTAATTTATTGTCCACGGAGCTAAGATTTTTCCAAAACTTCTCAGCAATCCTTAGATGACGAATCCTCACGTTTCTCAAACATGAAAAAAAGTAATCCTTGTTTTTAGGAGTTTTTGTAATCCATAGGTTAGGTAGTCTACTTATTCTTGATCGTGAAATCAAATAATCAATCTTATTTGGGAACAAACGTTGTTCCAAAAGTTCTCATGAACCCCTAGATTATGGATACCGGCTACTCTCAATTTTAAAGGCAAGTAATTCCTCTTTTAGGTGCTTTGTTTGTTCAACAAGAAACCTCAGCTATTCTCGAAAGAACCTTTAGCTATTTAAGCGTTATTGTTATCTTCGGATTAGGAAATTTAGTTAGCCTCAATCACAAAATCAAGTAATTCATCTTTTTATGATCTCATATTTCTCCACAAGTTCCCTATAATCCTTAAATTATGAACCTTACCTATCCCAATTATAAAACCATGTTTCTAACTTATTGGGAACTTAAGTTATCTGAGAAAAGCATTCATGATTCTAGAAAGAAGCTTAGACAATTTAGGAGCCTTTATTCTCCTTAGTTTAAGAACTTTGGTTATTCTAAATCATTAAATCAGTAATCCATTGTCCATAAAGCTAAAATTTTTCTAAAACTTCTTAGCAATCCTTATATGACTGATCCTTACGATTCTCAAACTTGAAACCATGTAATCCTTACTTTTAGGAGTTCTCATTATCCTTAGGTTAGGTAGTTTTGTTATTCTTGATTGTGGAATCAAGTAATCCATCTTATTAGGAACAAACGTTGATGAAGAAGTTCTCATAAAGCCTTACAATATAGACCATGGCTATTCTCAATTATGAAGGCAAGTAATCCTTCTTTTAAGAGCTTTGTTTATTCAACAAGAAACCTTGATTATTCTCTAAAGTACCTATAAACCCCTAAAATTTTCAACTTAATACCCAAAGTAGACCTTAGTGTGTATAAAGACTCTAAGAGTTGACAAAGCTAGTTAAAATGAAAACCTTAAGATAACAACCGAAGATTTAATCGCGTATAAAATTTTTAGACCCTAAATGCATATAAACCCTACAGATTGCACTTAAAAGTGATAAAAACCCTAAAACCATAACTTTAAGGATATAAAAGCACTAATTCACCATAATTTACCCTAAAGCCCTAATTGATAATATAACTTTAGTATTATACTAAATCATTAGTAAAAAATTAAAGATAGCTTTCAATCATTCATAAATACATATAATACTAAAGTAATCCTTTAGAAACTAAGATATTGCACATAGATCACATTCATCTTCTATTACATATAAATACATATAAATAAGTTAGTATTATATAGAGTTAAGAGTTTAGTTGATGCTTATATTACAAATAGTAGGTATTAGTACCATAAATGATACTTTTCATGATAATTACATTAAGTGGCCTACCAAATGATGTATATGAGATATAAACACCTAAAGGAAGATCTCATTACCTATTTTTACTAACCATTTCAATAAACCCCATATTTCCTTTCATTTCCTTAATTTTCTTCCTAATTTTCTCTAATTACTTCATTATGTACACTTAGATTACATGTAATTTTAAAGAGTTGACTAAGTTAACATTTGACCAAGTCAAAGGTTGACTAAGTCCACATGTTGAAAAGTCAACAAAGTGTCATTTTCATCTAGTCTTCTTCCATTTTCTTGATTTTTCATTTAATTAACACATGTCTATTTTCTTCCTTTCCCTTATCCTTGTCGTCCACTTCATGGACTCATCTAGATCCCACTTATTCCTTTTATAAAAACACAATTGAAGACACAAAACACTCTTTTCCTCTACTTCCAAAGCCGTAAGCTCCCCTTTTTCTTTATCCCCTTCAATTTTTCCAATTTCACTTTCACAACTCTACTTACCAACATAAACCAATAACACATATATACTAACTTTCCTTTTCATATTACAAGTAAGAGAAAGGTATGTTATTATGTAATTTCTTATCTTATTTAGTAGCTAGATGTATAGGTTAGGTTAGTGTAGAAATTTAGTATAATATATGCTTTTGTGCTATTGAAGATGGGAATCCTTATACTTATGCTTAGAAGTGTAGGAAATCCCTAGTAAATGGAAGAAAAGCACATGTACATATGCTTGAGCATGTAAACACAAGAATATACTTAATGAATATATGTATAGGTACTCTTGTACACGAATATCCATTATGTACATAATCAAAAAAGGAAGAGTATACTAACTATACATATATATACCTTACTAAATATACCCTTAAAGTGCAAAGATATGAAATTTATGAAGCTTTCTTAAGAGGGTACTCTAGGCATACAAAAATATGTATAAAAATACGTATAACACTATATGTATATATGGGTATATGTACGGGTATAGATATAGTATATGTACAAGTATACTTGTATACATACAAGTGTATTAGAAGTATATATATACATAACATAAGTATAAGATACAAAAGCACTTAGGTGTAAAAGTTATACATAAATAATTTATAACATAATTATTTAAAATACCATATGATAGTATAGTAAAATAATAAACTATACAATATGTACAAATATATACATATATGGGCCGAAATTACTTTAAGCCCATAACATACATCTCAAATTGAATTAGCCTTATTTGAGCACCTAAAATAGTAATAACAATATAAAATCATCTAAGTGTAAGAATCTAATGGCTAATTAAACTAAAATATGATATAAAACTAGACAATAAGAATATTCAAGCTTCAATAATTAAAACTTTAATAAATTTAATTTATATCGTAAAACACAAGTCTTAATGTCTAAAACGAACATTATCATGTGAATGTATGTCTGAAAACAATGAAAAACGACTATAAGCTTGTAAATGTTGGAAATAAAATGAAAAAGTTACATGCGACTAAAGATGTAAGATAAAACTGAATAAAATAAGTAAAATAAATAAGTAAACTGATAATAAGGAGAAATAAATAACTAAATACATGAAGTATCATAACTTATAAATATACAAATATAGTTACTATTGATCCGACTAGAGTATGATATACCTTGTACACGCCATACTTAGGTTATATTAGGAAATTAGACAAACTATAATAGATTTTTAGTTAACTAAAGAATTTGATTTCTCAAAATACTTATAAGTTTTATTATCTTTTAGGCGTTTCAATATTGAGTTCTAGAAATCCTAAAGGCTTAGAGAATGAGCAGTAATCCAAGTAAAGGAGTTCTAATGACCTATTACTTGTTTGTGCGTATTATTGTATGATGCTTTGCTGCTTGTTGTTGCTTGTATGTTTGAATGACTATTTTGCTTATAAACCATCATTTATGTTATCACCTTTTTAAAATTGATAAATATAAATATCTTACCAAAATAACTGGTCCTATTCGTCACATATCTATGACTCAGTAAATGTATGGATCGAGAATACTAACTTTGCAAAATTTTGAGTAAAGTATTTTTTTGAAAAAGCTTTTCTAATCTTGAATATATTTTGTACGATTTTGATAAGGATTTGTAGTGTCGGAAATAATATTTTATCCCTAAAGCAAAGTTAACACGAGATTTCCAATTGATAGTGAGAGGACTCTCTTTATTGTACCTGTAAGGCCTTGGATAATTTTGATTGCGAGAGGACTCGCAAGTTTGTGCCCAAAGGGCCTCGGATGGTAGGTGGTCTTAGTTTGGGATCCACCTATTTGGATTGGAACTCTTTTCTTAACAGGGTAATAGTCGAGTGTTGCCTAAAGGGGTGGTGCCCCTAAGCAGCACTATATGGATAAGCTGAGGTGCCCTGTGCAGTTAAGTATAGGGGATAATCGAAGTATAGATGATGTAATTCTACACCTCTTATAGTTCTGGATTCTTATAAATGTGTTGCTTATATTCATCTCACCTACATAATTTTGTGTGTAGATAGCTTACATGTGTGTTAATAACATGCTTGAATGGTAGTGGTGAGGAATGAACTTACTAAGCTATTTTATGCTCATTCTCCCTTAGTTTCTTTTTTAGGTTTACTTATATTGGGATTAGGATAAGTTTTGAGTACTAAGTGTAAGATGAAAATATATATATTAGTGTTAGAATTAGCCGAGTTCTTTATAGATGATACATAAACATCCTTTGTAGAAAATATTTATATGTTAGAATTTAATATAATTTAATTCTACTTATAGTTTTGTAAAGTTAGCATATCCTATCTTATTATTTGGTTGGGGATATTGATTCTCTGCGGTTTTGAGAAACTATGGGATATCGGACATCCATAGTTATTTATATTTATATGTTACATTACAATAAATTAATTACTTAAAATCAGTAATCTTAGTAATTTATTATTTAGAGTCTTGCAATCTCTGAATTGTAAGGCGGTTTCCATATCATTGGTGCATACGTGACATGAAAATTTTCAAGCAATCCTACTAAGCTCCCTTTAGGGTCCTGACAATATCTCTAGCTATTTATGACCTCGGCTATTCTCAATTTTAACTTAGGATCTTTGTTTGTTCAACAAGAAACCTTAATCATTCTCTAAAGTACCTCTAGCTATATAAGCATCATCATTATCTTCGGATTAGGAAATTTAGTTATCCTTAATCATCAAATCAAGCAATTCATCTTTTTATGACCTAATCTTTTCTACACGTTCCCTAAAATCCTTAAATTGCAAACCTTAGCTCTCCGGATTGTAAAACCAAGTTAACTTACTTATTAGGAACTTAGGTTATTGGATAGGAGCATTTGTTCTTCTTGAAAGATGCTTTGGCAATTTAGGAGCCTCAGTTCTCCTTAGTTTAGGAATTTTAGTTATTTTAAGTCGTTAAGTTTGGTAATTCATTGTTTGTAGAGCTAGGATTTTTTCAAAACTTCTTAGCAATCCTTCGATAACGGATCCTCACAATTCTCAAACATAAAACCATGTAATCTTTATTTTTAGGAGTTTTTGTAATCCATTGGTTAGGTAGTCTGGTTATTCTTAATCATGAAATCAAATAATCAATCTTATTTGGGAACAAACGCTATTCCAGAAGTTCTCAAGAACCCCTAAAGTACGGACCTCAGCTATTCTCAATTTTGAAGGCAAATAATCCCTCTTTTAGGTGCTTTGTTTATTCAACAAGATACCTCAGTTATTCTTGAAAGAACCTCTGGCTGTTTAAGCATTACCGTTATCTTTGGATTAGGAAATTTAGTTATCCTCAATTGCAAAATCAAGTAATTCATCTTTTTATGACCTAATCTTATTCTACGTGTTCCTTAGAATCCTTAAATTACAAACCTTGGCTATCTCGATCATAAAACCATGTAACCAACTTTATAGGAACATAGGTTATCCAATAAGAGCATTCATTATTCTTGAAAGAAGCTTAGACAATTTAGGAGCTTCTATTCTCCTTAATTTAGGAACTTTGGTTGTTTTAAGTCGGTAAAACTAGTAATCCATTGTCTGCAAAGCTAGGATTTCATTGTTCGTAAAGCTAGGATTTCTCCAAAACTTCTTAGCTATCCTTATATGATGAATCTTCACAATTCTCACACTTGAAACCATCTAATCCTTGTTTTAAGGAGCTTTCGTTGTCCTTAGGTTAGGTAGTTTTGTTATTCTTGATGGTGAAATCAAATAATCTATCTTATTGAGAACAAATGTTGTTCCAAAAATTCTCATTAACCATTAGAAGATGGACCTTGGATACTCTCAATTATGAAGGCAAGTAATCCCCGTTTTAGGATCTTTGTTTGTTCAACAAGAAACCTTAGTTATTCTTTAAAGTACCTATGGCTATTTAAGCATCGACGTCATCTTCGAATTAGGAAATTTAGTTATCCTCAGTCGTCAAATCAAGCAATTCATCTTTTTATGACCTAATCTTTTTCTATACGTTCCTTAGGATCTTTAAATTATGAACCTCGGCTATCTGGAGTGTAAAACCAAGTTAACCTACTTATTGGGAACTTAAGTTATCCGATAGGAGCATTCATTCTTCTTGAAAGAAGCTTGGGCAATTTAGGAGCCACAGTTCTCCTTAGTTTAGGAATTTTGGTTATTCCAAGTTGTTAAATTTGGTAATCCATTGTCCGCGGAGCTAGGATTTTTCTAAAACTTCTTAGCAATCCTTAGATGATAGATCCTCACGATTATCAAACATGAAACCAAGTAATCCTTATTTTTTAGGAGTTTTCGTTATCCTTAGGTTATGTGATCTTGTTATTTTTTATCGTGAAATCAAATAATTCATCTTATTGGGGTATAAATGTTATTCTATAAGTTCTCATGAACCCTCAGAAGATGGAACCTGGCTATTCTCAATTGTAATGGTAAATAATCCCTCTTTTAGGAGATTTGTTTGTTCAACAAGAAACCTTAGTTATTCTCTAAAGTTCCTTTAGCTATTTAAGCATCGTCGTCATCTTTAAATTAGGAAATTTAGTTATCCTTAGTCATAAAATCAAGCAATTCATCTTTTTATGACCTAATCTTTTTCTACATGTTCCCTAAAATCCTTAAATTACAAACCTCGGCTATTCAGATCGTAAAACCAAGCAAACCTACTTATTGGGAACTTAGGTTATCCAATAGGAGCTTTAGTTCTTCTTGAAAGAAGCTTTGGTGATTTAGGAGCCTCAGTTCTCAGTTTAGGAATTTTGGTTATCCTAAGTCATAAAATCTGGTGATCCATTGTCCGTAGAGCTAGGATTTTTCCATAACTTCTTAGCAATCCTTAGATCACAAATCCTTACGATTCTCAAACATGAATCCAAGTAATCCTTATTTTTCAGATTTTTTGTAATCCAAAGGTTAGGCATTTTGGTTATTCTTGATTGTGAAATCAAATAATCAATATTATTTGAAAAAAAAATGTTGTTCCAAAAGTTCTCATGACCCCCAGAGTTTGAAACTCCGCTATTCTCAATTTTGAAGGCAAGTAATCCCTCTTTTAGGTGCTTTGTTTATTCAACAAGATACCTCGGTTATTCTCAAAAGAACCTTTAGCTATTTAAGCATCGTCGTTATCATCGGATTAGGAAATTTAGTTATCCTTAGTCGCAAAATCAAATAATTCATCTTTTTATGATCTAATCTTTCTCCATAGGTTCCCTAGAATCCTTAAATTATGAAACTTGGCTATCCCGATCGTAAAACCAAACTACCAACTTAATGGGAACTTAGGTTATCGAATAGGAGCATTTGTTATTCTTAAAAGAAGCTTAGATAATCTAGGAGCCTCTGTTCTTCATAGTTTAGGAACTTTGGTTATTTTAAGTCATTAAATATGGTAATCTATTGTCTTCAAAGCTAGGATTTTTCCAAAACTTCTTAACAATCCTTATATGACCGATCTTTACAATTCTTAAACTTGAAACCATCTAATCCTTGTTTTTAGGAGTTTTCATTATCGTTAGGTTAGGAAGTCTTGTTATTCTTGTTACCCATCTTATTGGGAACAAACATTGTTCATGAAGTTCTCATCAACCCTTAGAAGATAAGCTTTGGCTATTCTCAATTGTGAAGGCAAGTAATCCCTCTTTTAGGATCTTTGTTTGTTTAACAAGAAACCTTAATTATACTCTAAAGTATCTCTGGCTATTTAAGTATTGTCGTTATCTTTAGATTAGGAAATTTAGTTATCCTCAATCGTAAATTCAAGCAATTCATCTTTTTAAGACCTAATCTTTTTCTATATGTTTCCTAGAATCCTTAAATTACGAACCTCAGATATTTGGATCCTAAAACCAAGCTAACCTACTTATTGGGAACATAGGCTATCTAATAGGACCATTCGTTCTTTTTAAAAGAAGTTGTGCCAATTTAAGAGCCTCATTTCTCCTTAGTTTAGGAATTTTGGTTATTCCAAGTCGTTAAATCTAGTAATTTGTTGTCCGTGGAGCTAGGATTTTTCCAAAACTTCTTAGCAATCCTTAGATGATGGATCCTCATGATTCTCAAACATGAAACCAAGTAATCCTCGTTTTTAGGAGTTTTTGTAATCCATAGGTTATGTAGTCTAGTTATTCATGATCGTAACATTGAATAATCAATCTTATTTGGGAACAAATGACGTTCTAGAAGTTCTCAAAACCCCCAGAGTAAGGACCTCAGCTATTCTTAATTTTGAAGGCAAGTAATCCCCCTTTTAGGTGCTATGTTTGTTCAACAAGAAACCTTGGTTATTCTCGAAAGAAACTTTGGCAATTTAAACATCGTCGTTATCTTCGAATTAGGAAATTTAGTTATCCCCAATCGTAAAATCAAGTAATTCTTCTTTTATGACCTAATCTTTTTCTATACGTTTAGAATCCTTAAATAATGATCCCTGGCTATCCAAATCCTAAAACCAAGCTAACCTACTTATTAGGAACAAAAGCTATCCGATAGTAGCATTCTTTCTTTTTGAAAGTAACTTTAGCAATTTAGGAGCCTCAATTCTCCTTAGTTTAGGAATTTTGGTTATTCCAAGTAATTAAATATGGTAATCCATTGTCCGTAGAGCGAGGATTTTTCCAAAGCTTCTTAGCAATCATTAGATGATGGATCCTCACAATTCTCAAATATGAAACCAAGTAAACCTTGATTTTAGGAGTTTTTGTAATCCATAGGTTACGTAGTCTGGTTATTCTTGATCAAAAAATCAGATAATCAATCTTATTTGGGACAAACGATGTTCCAAAAGTTATCAAAACCCCTAAAGTATGGACCCTAGCTGATCTCAATTTTGAAGGCATGCAATCCCTCTTTTAAGTGCTATGTTTATTGAACAAGAATTTTCGATTATTCTCAAAAGAAGCTCAGACAATTTAAGCATCGTCGTTATCTTTAGATTACAAAATTTAGTTATCCTCAGTCCTAAAATCAAGTAATTTCATCTTTTTATGACCTAATCTTTTTCCATATGTTCCTTAAAATCCTTAAATTACGAACCTCAACTATCCGAATCGTAAAACCAAGCTAACCTACTTATTGGGAACTTTGGCTATCCTATAGGAGCATTTGTTCTTCTTGAAAGAAGCTTTGCTAATTTAGGAGTCTCAGTTCTCCTAAGAATTTTGGTTATTCCAAGTCATTAAATCTGGTAATCTGTTATCCACGGAGTTAAGATTTTTCCAAAACTTCTTAGCAATAGACGACAAATCCTTACGATTCTCAAACATGAAATCAAGTAATCCTAGTTTTTAGGAGTTTTTGTAATCCATAGGTTAGGTAGTCTGGTTATTATTGATCATGAAATCAAATAATCAATCATATTTGGGAAAAAATGTTGTTCCAAAAGTTCTCATGAACCCCTAGAGTACAGACCCCAACCATTCTCAATTTTAAAGGCAAGTAGTCCCTATTTTTGATGTTTTGTTTATTCAACAAGATACCTCGGTTGTTCTCAAAAGAACCTCTCGCTATTTAAGCATCGCCATTATCTTCAGATTAGGAAATTTAGTTATCCTTAATCGCAAAATCAAGTAATTCATCTTTTTATGATCTAATCTTTCTCCATAAGTTCCCTAAAATCTTTAAATTACGAACCTCAGCTATCCCAATCGTAAAACCATACTACCAAGCTAATGAGAACTTAGGTTATTTGACAGGAGCATTCGTTATTCTTAAAAGAAGCTTAAACAATTTAGGAGCCTCTATTCCCCTTAGTTTAGGAACTTTGGGTTTTCTAAGTTGTTAAATCTAGTAATCTAATGTTCGTAAAGCGAGGATTTTTCTAAAACTTCTTAGCAATCCATAGATGACAGATCCTCACAATTCTCAAACATAAAACCTTGTAATCCTTGTTTTTAGAAGTTTTTGTAATCCATAGGTTACATAGTCTGGTTATTCATGATCATGAAATCAAATAATTAGTCTTATTTGGGAACAAATTGTAGACTCTGTAAATTTAACTTTCTAAATATGGTGTCGAACTCAAGTATCATAGATATTTCCTTAAGTCAATAAGACCATATAAAATGAAAACTGACTAAAATTTTAAACTTAGAACTTAAAATGAACTTAAAAGGCTCTATTATATGATTTGGAAACCTTAAACCCCAATCCCTACATACGCGTACTTTTAAAAATGTAAACCTAAACTTAATAGAAAGCATAAATATTAAATCATAAAAATTTTTAAAACTCTATAAAATTATCTTAATCTTGAAAAGCCATAAATTAATAAAATTATCAATAAATGTGTGAAATCATATAAAACTGATACCGAACGAATCAAGGATTGTTTCAAGTAATAATAAACAACAAAACTAAGCTAGTTAAAAGGAATAAATTAATGAATTTATAAAAAATATTTTACTTATATACATAAGTAGCCTTACAATATGTATATATATATAAATATATTACTAAGCAATTTCCTTCTCTTATCATAATCTATCATGTATGTATGTATATATATATTGCATAATAAAGCAATGATCCTAAATAATTAAGCCAATTGAATCTTAAGCTCCTAAGTGTAAGTCAATTACTCTTGAGTTGGTGAAAAACCCTAAAATATATTTAAACTCACTCAAACCTTAAACCCTGAGATAATTAGGGTCTTATGACCCTAAATAAATAATTAAAAATGTAATTTCAAAAAATTTTATTCAACTTTAGAAAACTCTAAAATTTCTTAAAGAGCAAATCATAACTTACAAATTAATTTGAGAACCAAACCCTAAAAGAATTTCATATTAGACAAATTCCTTATTTTCACTTATAAGCCATAGTACATATGGATAAGTTGTAAACCCTACTTTTTAGCGGACTTGTAATTCAACTAAAAGTACTTCCCAAATGTTCCCAAGGATAAACTAAGCTAAGAATTCAAGTTTGCATTTAAAAATGAATTTAATTTTCCAATTCAAAAGTCTATTATCGATAAAACTCGACTATGAGAACCACAAACTCTAAGTCACTCAAAACCTTAAACCCTAAAACAATTAAGGACTTATAATCCTAAGTAACTAATTGATAATTTGATTTGAATAATTTTATTCAAACTCTATAAATTTTCATAATTTTATAAGAATTAAATCATAACATACGAATCAATTTAAAAAATAAACTCCAAAAGAATTTCATATAAGACAATCTTGTTAACTTCATGTATAAAACTTGTGCACATGAATAAGTAAACTAACCAATCGCCCTAAATAACTTATCAATTGAAAGTTGGAATCATTTATCAATTGATAACTTATCAAAAACTAGTGATAAGACACTTTCATTATTATCCCTTCACTTATACTATATATGAACAAGTTATCACATTATTTTATGTATTAACCTTGTAATTAAGTGACAAGACAACTTAATGCCCAAAGAGGATACTCTATAGCCGGTTGGGAAAAGAGCCTAAGGGAGGCCATGCCTTGTCAACTTTCAATCACTCAATTGTCTTATACATCTACTATTCACCCCTTAATGCTTATATCATTTAGTCTTATCAAAAAGTTAGCATTTGTGCATACTAAAAGATAACTAATTAAAGCTTCTTGAACACACTTCTCTTCCCATTCAAAAATATGCCACTCTCTCCCTCTTTCACTCTCATTTTCACTTCCTTTTCTCTCACTTTAAACACAAATCAAAAGAAAAAACTTAACCCCACAAAACCCCACATTGTCGCCACCCTTTTTACTTCATAACTTACGGCAAAAAAACTTATTTTTGTTGCCTCCTTTTATCAATTTCAAAAACCACTTTTAGGAACTTTATAATATCTCCAAAAACGCACTTCAAAGATCAAGACCCTAGCTTTCAAAAAAACTTACAAGAAGAGGAAGGAAGACAATGAGCTAAGAGGATACTTAGTTGCACCACTACCTTGTTTTCACTTTGAGGATGAATAAGTTGTTTCTTTGTGTTAGTGGTTTGGTATTACATGTTAGGAGACTATATTTTCATGAAGATATTAGCATGATCATAAGATGATAAAACAGTTAGACTACCTTAAGAAGTAAGCTTGTGAACCCCTTTACATGAAAGTTGAAATATGAGCATGCTAAGTTAGTATTATGTAAAGATATATGTTTAACACTTAAAATGAAAGATTTTAAGTTAAGAAAATCATAAAATGTGTACATGAACGAGGAGACATCATGCTAGACGTAGAGTGTATGTTAGTCATTTAGATATTATTTTCATTTCTATTAAATTAAAGATGCTCAAGCCTAGCATTAGGTAAAGGAAAATCCATTACATGAAGTTTTGATGAAGAAACTAACCTTGCGAGATATGAACTATGATATAGAAGTTGTGATAAGTATGAGATCTACTATTTTCATGTAAAGTATGAGCTAAGTAATCATCCCATGGAAGAGAATTTAAGTTAAGATTTGAATATAAGTAACCTAGGTTCATGATCTAAACCTTAAACTTAAGGAAATGATAAAACAAGTTGAAAAACTAAGTAAGAACCCCTTGGATTCATCACGACTAGATCTAGAACATAAGTAAAAACCACTTAAAAATATGACAAAACCAAGTGAACAAAGTAAAAAGATCAACCAAAGCAAGCATAGCAAGTATACAAAGCCTAAAATTTAAGACCAAGCCTAGAACTCTCAAAACGAGCCTAGAACTCTAAATTAGGCCTTCATTAAAATTCTGACCAATACTTTAAAATATTAAGAAAGGTTGTTTTGAAACCCATAAGAAAGCAAATATGATTTATTATTCTGTAATGAAAGTATATATATGTATATATACATAGTTTTGTTTTGACTTAAGCACAATAGTGTAAATCAATTAAAACCTAAGGTCTAGAACCCGAATTTTGGTTTGGGTCGGTCAATTATCTCTAAACCCTGACTATAGGGGGCGTAATTTTGAGTCATATACAGTTCCTAGGCCATTGCATGCGTTGTTTGGCATACTGATTGTTCATGCATTCATATGATTATGCTTCTAATAAATTTTGCTATGCGGTTTTGATGAGAGTATTTATCTCACTAAACATAAGCTTACACCCCAATAGTTCTTTTCCTTGTAGGTTGATCAATAGTTAGGATAGGGATAGGAATCGAGTACAAAGTGCTACCATTGAATCGGTATGATGAAAAGCTTATGTAATTAATTCGGAATGCTTTGGAAAACAACTAATATCTCAATTAAGTTTAGTATCTTTAGTAAGTTTGGAATTTTCTGGAATTGTCTACCTTATTTCATTATTTTGGTAGGGGATACCGATTCTCTACAGTTTTGAAGAACTATAGAAAAATGGATATCTATAATTATTTATATTATATAATGAGTCAATGAACTAAAATTGAAGACCCTAGCGAATAACTATTTAGAGTCTTGTAATCTCTGGCTTACAAGACAATTTTCTTATTATGGGTATACACATAATCTGAAAATTATAGGCAATACTATTAAGCCCCCTCCTAGGGTTGTTATACAAACGTTGTTCCAAAAGTTCTCAAAACCCCTAGAGTACGGACCTCGGCTTTTCTTAATTTTGAGGGCAAGTAATCCCTCTTTTAGGCGCTATGTTTATTCAACAAGAAACCTTGATTATTCTTGAAAGAAGCTCTGGCAATTTATGCACCATTGTTATCTATGGATTTTGGAAATTTGGTTATCCTCAATTGTAAATTCAAGCGATTCATCTTTTTATGAGCTAATCTTTTTCTACACATTCCCTAGAATCTTAAATTACGAACCTCAGCTATCTGGATCCTAAAACCAAGCTAACCTACTTATTAGGAACATAGGTTATCCGATAGGAGCATTCGTTCTTCTTGAAAGAAGATATGCCAATTTAAGAGCCTTGGTTCTCCTTAGTTTAGGGATTTTTGTTATTCCAAGTAATTAAATTTGGTAATCTGTTGTTCGCAGAGCATGGATTTTTCCAAAACTTCTTAACAATCCTCAAATGATAGATCCTCATGAGTCTCGAACTTGAAACCAAGTAATCCTTGTTTTTAGCAATTTTTGTAATCCATAGGTTACGTAGTCTGGTTATTCATGATCGTGACATTAAATAATCAATCTTATTTAGGAACAAATTTTATTCTAGAAGTTCTCAAAACCCCTAGAGTACGGACCTCAGTTGTTTTCAATTTTGAAGGCAAGAAATCCCTCTTTTAGGTACTATGTTTATTCAATAAGAAACCTCGGTTATTCTCGAAAGAAGCTCTAGCAATTTAAGCAACGTCGTTATCAACGGATTTTGGAAATTTAGTTATCCTCAATCGTAAATTCAAGCAATTCATCTTTTTATGACCTAATCTTTTTCTACACGTTTGCTAGAATCCTTAAATTACGAACCTCGGCTATCCAGATCTTAAAACCAAGCTAACCTACTTATTGGGAACATAGGCTATCCGATAGGAGTATTCATTCTTCTTCAAAGAATCTTTGGCAATTTAGGAGCCTCGATTCTCCTTAGTTTAGGAATTTTTATTATTCCAAGTAATTAAATCCGGTAATTTGTTGTCCATGGAGCGATGATTTTTCCAAAACTTCTTACCAATCTTTAGATGATGGATCCATACAAGTCTCAAACATGAAACCAAATAATCCTTGTTTTTAAGAGTTTTTGTAATCCATAGGTTACGTAGTCTGGTTATTCATGATCGTGAAACAAATAATCAATCTTATTTGGGAACAAACGTTGTTCCAAAAGTTCTCACAACCCCCAGAGTATGGACCTCGGCTATTTTCAATTTTAAAAGCAAGTTATCCCTCTTTTAGATATTCTAAGTCGTTAAAACAGGTAATCCATTACTCGTGGAGCTAGGATTTTTCCAAAACTTCTTAGCAATTGATAGATGGCGGATCTTCACAATTCTCAAACTTGAAACCATGTAATCCTTTATTTTAGGAGTTTCCGTTGCTCTTAGGTTAGGTAGTCTTTTTATTCTTGATCGTGAAATCAAATAATCCACCTTATTGGGAACAAGCGTTGTTTAAGATGTTCTCATGAACCTACAGAATATGGACCCTTGCTATTCTCAATTGTGAAGGCAAGTAATCCCTCTTTTAAGAGCTTTGTTTGTTCAACAAGAAATCTCAATTATTCTCAAAAGAACCTTTGGCAATTTAAGCGTCGTCGTTGTCTTCAAATTAGGAAATTTAGTTATCCTCAGCCATAAAATCAAGCAATTCATATATTGATGATCTAATCTTTTCCTATAAGTTCCCTAGAATCCTTAAGTTATGAACCTTGACTATTTGGATCGTAAAACCAAGTTAACCTACTTATTGGGAACTTAGGCTATCCGACAAGAGCATTCATTCTTCCTGAAAGATGCTTTGGCAATTTAGGAGCCTTAATTCTCCTTAGTTTAGGGATTTTAGTTATTCCAAGTCGTTAAATCTGATTTATCTGCAAAGTTAGGATTATTCCAAAACTTCTTAGAAATCCTTAAATGACAGATCTTCACGATTCTCAAACATGAAACTAAGTATTCCTTGTTTTTAGGAGTTTTTGTAATCAATAGGTTAGGTAGTCTAGTTATTCTGGATCGTGAAATCAAATAATCAACATTCTTTGGGAATAAACATTGCAAAATAAGTTCTCATGAACCCCCATAATACGAACCCTAGCTATTCTCAATTTTAAAGGCCAGTAGTCCCTCTCTTAGGAGCTTTGTTTGCTCAACAAGAAACCTTGGTTATTCTCGAAAGAACCTCTGCCTATTTAAGCATCATCATTATCTTCGGATTATGAAATTTAGTTATCCTCAGTCGTAAAATCATGTAATTCATCTTTTTATGATCTTATCTTTTTCCACAAGTTCCCTCAAATCCTTAAATTACATACCTTGGATATCTCCATCGAGAAACCATGTTACTAACTTACTGGGAACTTAGGTTTTCCGACACGAGCATTTGTTATTCTTGAAAGAAGAAACTTGAGCAATGTAAGAGCTTCAATTCCCCTTAGTTTAAGAACTTTGGTTATTCTAAGTCATTAAATCAAGTAATCCATTGTCCATAGAGATAAGATTTTTCCAAAACTTCTTAGCAATTCTTATATGATGGATTTTCACAATTCTCAAACATGAAACCAAATAACCTTTGTTTTTAGGAGTTTTCGTTATCCTTAGGTTAGGTAGTCTTGTTATTCTTGATCGTGAAATCAAGTAATCCATCTTATTGGGAACAAACGTTAATCAAGAAGTTCTCGTAAACCTTCACAATACGGACCCTAGCTATTCTCAATTGTGAGGGCAAGTAATCCCTCTTTTAGGAGTTTTGTTTGTTGTAAACCCCACGAATTTAGCTTTCTAAGTATAGAAATAAACGTTTAAACTGTAAATGATTTCCCAAACTCAAAAGAGTTAGTAAGATTTAAAACTGATTAAAATCTCAATCCAAAACCTAAAGTGGATACGAAAAACCTTAAATCATCAATTGAACCCCTAACCATATAAGAAGACCCTAAAACCTCGAACCTCATCAAAACCCTAAGATGACAATCGAAGATTTAATCGCATAAGAATATATGAAACCCTAAATGTGTAAAAACATTAGAGATTGTGCCTTAAAGCAATAAAAACCCTAAATGATAATATATCCTCCACATTTTGCCATTTCATCGGTAAACGACTAAAAATAACCCTCAATCATACATAAATATTTAGAATACTTAAATAATCCCTTAGAAACTAAGATATTGCATTCTAGATCACATTTATCTTCTAAGTATATAAATAGGTTAGTATTACATAGAGTTAAATGTTTAGTTGAGGCTTAGGTTAAATGTAGTAAACCTTAATACCCTAAATGATATTTTTCATCTCAATTATACTAAGTAGCTTACCAAATGATGTATATAATATATAAATACCTAATGGAAGATTTTATTATCTATTTTTACTAATCACTTCTTATTACCTTTCATTGCCTTAATCTTTCTCCAAATTTTTCCTAATTAGTTCATTATGTACACAAAAGGATATTTATTTTTTTGAAAGTTGACCAAGGTCAAAATGTTGACCAAGTCAACACATGTTAACTAAAGTCAACAATTGAAAAGTCAACAAAAGTGTCTCTTTCATTAGGAAAAAAATATCTTCCTTCTCATGATTTCTTTCCTTTTCTTTTGATTTTTCCCTTCTTTTTCTTTTCTTTGCCGTCCACTACTTCCATCTTCTAGGCCCCACCATTCTCCTTCTTCCACAAGCAAAACAAATCAAAGGAAACAAAACAAAAGCCCCTCCATGCCGTAAGCTTCCTTTCCCCTTTCACTCTTCTTTCCTTTTCAACTTTTCAACCATTTCATCCATAGTCAAGGGCAACTTAAGGTATGTTATTTCATTCTTATGTCTTACTTCATCCTCTTTATTACTTAGAAGGAGAAAAGGTTAGGTTATGTGTTGTGTACAAATATATATGTATATGTTGATCTAGGCTTAAAGTTGCAATCTTTACATGTTGAAGTATAGAAATCATGGTGAAGAAGAAGGATATGCATGTGCATACGTCCTTAAGTATATGTATAAAAGGATATGCTAGAAGAATACATGTATAAATACCTTTGTACATAAGTATACAATATGTACATAACCTAAAATAAGGTATATACTAACTATACATACTTATGTATACATAAGTATACAATATGTCCTTAAAGTTGCAATCTTTACATGTTGAAGTGTAGAAATCATGGTGAAGAAGAAGGATATGCATGTGCATATGTCCTTAAGTATATGTATAAAAGGATATGCTAGAAGAATACATGTATAAATACCTTTGTACATAAGTATACAATATGTACATAACCTGAAATAAGGTATATACTAACTATACATACATATATCATGTCAAATATACTCTTAAAATATAAAAAGAATGAAATTGTGAAGCTTTCTTAAGGGGCTAGATAAGGCATACGAAAATACGTATAAAAATACGTATGTTACCATATGTGTATATGGGTATATGTATTAGTATATATATTAGTACATAAGTATACATATTAGTATATTATAAGTGTAGGTAGGTATATAACATATGTATATGTATAAGTACTTAATGACATATATATTTATATGTAATGTAATAAATGGATTACATAAGCCATGGCATCATCTAAGCATTACATAAGCCATGACATCATCAATTGATTACATAAGTGATGATGTAAACATAGGTTTATAATAGAAGAAATAATAAGATTACATAAGCACATAACATAGGTATATACATGTATTTAGAAGTCAAAAATTCCTTAAACCCTAATACATCTCTTAGATTGAATTAAACTTAATCAAGTATGTGAAATTGTAGCACTAATGTAAAATTTCCTAAGTATAATAATCAAATAGCTAATTCAATCATTAAATCCTAAACTAGGGCATAAACATAAGTAATAAGAGTAATTAAACTTTAATAAGATAAAATTTTAATAAATTTAGCTCATATTGTAAAACACTAGTCTTAACGTCCAAAATGGACATTACCATGTGAATGTACGTCCGAAAACGATAAAAAACGACTATAAATTCGTAAATATTGAAAATAAAATGAAAAAGTTACGTACGATTGGCAATTAGGTTTAATCGAATAAGGGTTGATAGTAATCTAAGTAGAATTAGGTAGGTAGATGTCTAGAACCATTAGTTAAGTCAACTACTTATTATCCTTGTTATCTCGTAATGATCAGGTGGTTTCGACGAGGGCGAGGATCTCCCGATCGGTTATTACGACTAAAGCGAGTCGTCATAGTCAAGTGAGTACTCTCGATGACTCTATACTTGTTTGTGCTTGTAGTTAGTGAACTTAAATTGAATATTAATAATTTGATGCATGGGGTTTCGGGATATGCGTATGCTTGATATTGCTTGATTATTATAAGAATTATTGTTAAATACAATAATTGATGATTTGATGGTATGATTGATTTTTATATGATTTGGATGGTTTGCTGATATTGATTGATCGCCTTATAATTTGACCTAATTATATTTGGCTTATCTTAAATTAAAAGGGTCATGCATTATCCATGCATCGCATTACTTATTCTGGCCGTCACTTCACGCGGTTGGTAATGAAGGGCCTTGGAGGGATGGATTCCCACATGATTTGATTAGTACCGTGCAGGAGCATGGGTACAACAAGACCCTACCCTTGGCTCGCGGGTTCTATGGGCGCCGGAGACGCTAACCGTGGGTGGTTGGGGGTCGCGTCTAGAGACCACCACTGTAAGGTGTGAGTGTGGACTGCGAGGGCCACCTCACCGTTAGGCCTGGTACTTTGTGAACTATTGGATTTTTTGGAAATGGAAATGTGTTTTTGTGAAATATGGAATTCAAAGTTATGGGTAAAAACCCAAGTGCTAGAGCCCGATCGTGATTGGTGCCAATGAATCTCCAACCCTTATCTCGAAGGGTGTTAAAATTCGATATTATATGCAGTACCGGTTAACTGCATATATTGTTTGGCATTCTTTGTATACATGCATTCATATGGTTGTAATAATTTGTTTGATAACTTGTTTGCCAGTATGGTATGAGGGATTGCTCACTAAGCTCTTATAGCTTATTCCCCAATAGTCTTTCTTTTGCAGATTTACATACGATGGGATTGGGATAAGTCTCGAGTGCTGAGGGCAAGATGAAGATATGTACATTATTATTAGGATTAGTTGATATTTTTATAGGTAATACATAAACACTCTTTGTAGAAAATATTCCCATGTTAGAATTTAATATAATTTAATTATTTCTGTAGTTTTATAATGTTGGTAATCCTGTGTTATTATTTGGTAGGGGATACCGATTCTCTGCGGTTCTGAGGAACTGTGGGATATCGGACATCCATAGTTATTTATAATTATATATTATGTCATGTTACAATAAATTAATTACTTGGAAATCATTAATCTTAGTGATTTATTATTTAGAGTCTCGCGATCTCTGACTTGCAAGACGGTTTTCATATCATGGGTGCACACATGTTATGGAAATTTTAGGTAATCTTAGGTAATCTTACTAGGCCCCCTTTAAGGTCCTGACATTTGTTCAACAAGAACCCTTGGTTATTCTCAAAAGAACCTTTAGCAATTTAAGCATCGTTGTTATCTTCGGATTAGGAAATTTAGTTATCCTCATTCATAAAATCAAGCAATTCATTTTTTTATGATCTAATATTTTTCTATGAGTTCCCTAAAATCGTTAAATTACGAACCTCGATTATCCTGATCATAAAACCATGTTACCAACTTGCTGGGAACTTAGGTTATTCGATAGAGGCATTCGTTATTCTTGAAAGAAGCTTGGACAATTTAGGAGCCTCAATTCTTCTTAGTTTAGGAACTTTGGTCATTTTAAGTTGTTAAATCAGGTAATCCATTGCTTATGGAGCTAGAATTTTGTGAAAACTTCTTAGCATTCCTTAGATGGTGAATCTTCATGATTCTCAAATAAGAAACCAAGTAATCCTTCTTTTTAGGAGTTTTCATTATCCTTAGGTTAGGTAGTCTTGTTATTCTTGATCGTGAAATCAAATAATCTATCTTATTGGGAACAAATGTTATTCAAGAAGTTCTCATGAACCCTCTGAATATGGACCCTAGCTATTTTCAATTGTGAAGGCAAGTAATCCCTCTTTTGGGTGCTTTGTTTCTTCAACAAGAAACCTCAGTTATTCTCGAATGAGCCTTTGGCAATTTAAGCATCGTCATTATCTTTGGACTAGGAAATTTACTTGTCCTTAGTCGTAAAATCAGCAATTTATCTTTTTTTGATCTAATATTTTTCTATAAGTTCTCTAGAATCCTTAAATTACAAACCTTGGCTATGTCGATTATAAAACCAAGTTAACCTACTTATCGGGAACTTAAGTTATCTAATTGGAGCATTTGTTATTCTTAAAAGAAGCATGGACAATTTTAGTGCCTTAATTCTCCTTAGTTTAGGAACTTTGGTTATTCTAAGTTATTTAATCACATAATGCCTCGTCCTTGGAGCTAGGATTTTTCCAAAATTCCTTAGCAACCCTTAGATGACAGATCTTCACGATTCTCATACATGAAATCAAGTAATCCTTGTTTTTAGGAGTTTTTATAATCCATAGGTTAGGTAGTATGGATATTCTTGATCATGAAATCAAATAATCAATATTATTTGGGAACAAACGTTGTTTTAGAAGTTTTCATGAACCCCCAAAATACATACCCCCAGCTATTCTTAATTTTGAATGCAAGCAATCCCTCTTTTAGGTGCTTTGTTTCTTTAACAAGAAACCTTGGTTATTCTCGAAAAAACCTCTAGCTATTTAAGCATCGCCATTATCTTTAGATTAAGAAATTTAGTTATCCTCAGTCGCAAAATCAAGTAATTCACCTTTTAATGATCTAATATTTTTCCACAAGTTCCCTAAAATCCATAAATTACAAACCTTGGTTATCTCGATGGTAAAACCACATTACCAACTAACTAGGAACTTAGGTTATCTGATAAGAGCATTTGTTATTCTTGAAAGAAGCTTGGGTAATTTACGATCCTTAATTTTCCTTAGTTTAGGAACTTTGGTTATTCTAAGTCGTTATATAAGTTAATCCATTGTCTATGGAGCTAGGATTTTTCCAAAACTTCTTAGCAATCCTTAGATGGTAGATCATCACGATTCTCAAACATGAAACCAAATAATCCTTGTTTTTAGTAGTTTTCGTTATCTGTAGGTTAGTTAGTCGTTGTTCTTGATTGTGAAGTCAAATAATCCATCTTATTAGGAACAAACATTGTTCAGGAAGTTCTCGTGAACATCAGAATATGGACCCTCACTATTCTCAATTGTAAAGGCAAATAATCCCTCTTTTAGGAGCTTTGTTTGTTCAACAATAAACCTCGGTTATTCTCGAAAGAACCTTTGGCAATTTAAGCATCGTCATTATCTTCGGATAAGGAAATTTACTTATCCTCAATCATAAAATGAAGCAATTCATCTTTTAATGATCTAATAATTTTCTACAAGTTCCCCAGAACCTTTAAATTACGAACTTCGGCTATCCCTATCGTAAAACCAAGTTAACATACGTATTAGCAACTTAAGTTATCCGATATGAGCATTCATTATTCTTGAATGAAGATTTGGCAATTTAGGAGCCTTATTTCTCCTTAGTTTAGGAAATTTGGTTATTCTAAGTCATTAAGTCAGGTAATCCGTTGTTCGCCGAGCTAGGATTTGACCAAAACTTCTTAGCAATCCCTAGATGACGAATCCATAGGATTCTCAAACATAAAACCAAGTAATCGACATTTTTAGGAGTTTTTGCTATCCATAGGTTAGGTAGTCTGGTTATTCTTGATTGTGAAATCAAATAATCTATCTTATTAGGAACAATCGTTGCTCAAGAAGTTCTCGTGAACCCTTAGAATATGGACCCTGGTTATTGTCAATCGTGAAGGCAAATAATCCCTCTTTTAGGAGCATTGTTTGTTCAACAAGAAACCTCGATTATTCTCAAAAGAACCTTTGGCAATTAAAGCATCATTGTTATCTTCAGATTAGGAAATTTACTTACCCTCCATCGCAAAATCAAGCAATTCATTATTTTGTGATCTAATCTATTTCTATAAGTTCCCTAGAATCCTTAAATTACGAACCTCGGCTATCTCGACCATAAAACCACATTACCAATATACTAGGAACTTTTGTTATTTGACAGGAGTATTCGTTATTCTGGAAAGAAGCTTAGACAATTTAGGAGCCTCAGTTCTCCTTAGTTTAGGAACTTTAGTTATTTGAAGTTGTTAAATCAAGTATTCCATTGGCCGTAGAGATATGATTTTTCCAAAACTTCTTAGCAACCCTTATATGATGGATCTTTATGATTATCAAATATGAAACTAAGTAATCCTTGTTTTTAGAAGTTTTTGTTTTCCTTAGGTTAGATAGTCTTGTTATTCTTGATCGTAAAATCAAATAAGCCATCTTATTAGGGACAAACGTTGTTCCGGAAGTTCTCATGAACCCCCCAAAATACAGACCCTGGCTATTTTGAATTTTGAAGGCAAGTAATCCATATTTTAGAAGCTTTGTTTGTTCAACAAGAAACCTTGGTTATTCTCGAAAAAAGCTTTAGCTATTTAAGCATCGTCATTATCTTTAGATTTGGAAATTTAGTTATCTTCAGTTATAAAATCAAGTAATTCATCTTTTTATGTAATCTTTTTCCACAAGTTCCTTAGAATCCTTAAATTATGTACCTCGGCTATCCTGATTGTAAAACCAAGTTAACCTGCTTATTAGGAACTTAGGTTGCCCGATAGGACCATTTGTTATTCCTGAAAGAAGCTCTAGCAATTTAGGAGCCTCAGTTCTCCTTTGTTTAGGAACTTTGGTTATTCCGTGTCATTAAATTAGGTAATTCATTGTCTACAGAGCTAAGATTTTTCCAAAACTTCTTAGTAGTCCTTAGATGCCGGATCTTCATGATTCTCAAACTTAAAACCATGCAATCCT
>JAMXBB010000006.1:81761675-81917161 GCA_024138015.1 Lumnitzera littorea | reverse complement strand
TATAATCGTAAGGTACATAAGAAGAAAATAAGAAAAGGAGAAAAATAGGAAATATACCCAAAATAACAAATATATGATTTAAATAATTAGTAACTTATAAATATATTACGAAAAAGCGAAAATCAATATTTTATAATTTTTAAATTTAAATAATAATTTTTGTATCACAATTTAAGTTACGAGTCACAACGTCCAAAACGGACCTCGTTACAGGAAAATACGCTCGAAAACGATCAAAATAGACTATAAGCTTATAATGATCCAAGCTAAAACGAAAAAGCTACACGCGATTCGATAAAAAGCTCAAATCGACAATTTCACGTAACTAAGTGAAATAAACCTTATACATCATAACTCTAGTTAGTTTTAAAATTCCCTATCTTACAAATTTTCCTTATTCTCAGGTGATCACGATATCGACCCTGAGCTGCCCACCGACTATTACGATCCCTAAACTAGCCATGGCCGAGTGAGTTTTTCCTTATGATTTCATACTTATTTGTGCTTGTAAGTAATGAATTTAAATTATGGTGTATAAATGAATGTGTATGGGGTTGGGTTATGCTTGTGCATGATAATTGTTATGAATTGTGAATCTACCTTAAAGTACAATAATATAATGTTTGATGCATAGTAGATTCAATAGATTGATTGTTTGTAACTTAGAATGATCACTGATTAAATATGACTTAACTTTTATTCGACTAGAAAAGTTAACTTGGATCATTCATAAATCATGCACTGCATAACTATTTCCGGGCAATCACATTACATGGAGGTAGCGAAAGGCCATACTTGGGTTGATTATTGAATGTTATTGATTTCGTACGATGCACATGTGCGATATGACCTTACCCTCGCCCGCGGGATGACTAGGCATTGGAGGTGCCAACCGCTTGGCTCTGGGTCGAGTCCAGAGGCCTTCGTTTAGGGGTGAGTGAGGGCTGCGTGAACCTACTCATAATCATATGTAGAACTCATTTTGATAAAGCTGGTAATGGATGTACCATTACATTTTAAATACGAAATGCGGAGTTTCGTTATGAAATAAGTTCTAATATGATACCCGGATCTGACTGTACCGAGGAATCTCCAACCCTGACTTCGGAGGGCATTAAATCTGAGTTACATGCAGTACCTGGTCACCTGCATGTATTTGTTTGGCATAATGCTTGTTTATGCATTCATTTGGTTGAACTTAACTGTGGTATAACTAGATTGCTGTATGGTTGAGGGAAAATATCTCACTAAGCTAGTAAGCTTATACCCTCGTAGACTTCTCTTGCAGACCGACTTATTCGTGGAGTCAGGCCGTCGTATGCCCGAGGTTAGCTTTCTCTACGGGATCAATGTGGGAGCTGTTTGAGGATAGAGAGTACTTTTGGCTAAATGTAGAGTTGAAAATATAATTTTTTTTTTATATTAGTCTGACTTTAGACATGTTTCAAACGCTATATCTGTAAACTTTTATACACATAAATTATGTGTTATGTTTTCTATATTATTATTTGTCATGAAATGCTATTGCTTAAGCTTGTGCACTCTTGGCAGTTAGTAGTAGTTGTAGCCTTGTATATAGTATAAAAGGGTCGTCGATTGTAAGGGAACTCAATCTACAATCCTTTATACGGTATACGGCGACTGCCACGACTAGCCCCCTCGGGTCGCGACAATAAGGATTACTTGGTTTCATGTTTGAGAATTGTGAGGATCTATCATCTAATGTAAACCCCTAAAATTTTCAACCTAGCTTTTGTAATAGACTCAACCATGTTAGACAATTTAGGAGTCGATAAGGCTAATGAAAGTGAAAACCTTAAAAGAATTATTCAATCGTGTAAGAAATTTTTTTACCCTAAATGTTTCTAAATGCTAAAGATTTTATTCAAAAGTGATAGAAACCCTAAAAATGATTATCTTAAAGACATATGTGCACTAATCCAACATGATATACCCTAAAACCCTAATTGATAATATAATGCTCATATTTTGCCAAACTATTAGTAAAGGGTTAGAGATGACCCTCATTCATGCTTATATGATTCGAATCCTTAGGTAATCCATTATAAATTAAGATAATGAGTCATAGATTATATTTACTTCTTAAGTAAGTGATTAAGATAGTCTCACTTAGAGTTAGGGTAATAGTTGAAGATTAGGTTATATGTAGTGAACTTTAATGCACAAATTAGTACTTTTTGCATTTGTTATTCAAAGTAGTTTATCAAATGAGATATATAAGCTATAAAGACCTAAAGTAAGATCTCATCAACTATGTTTACTAATCAATTCATCAAATATCTCATTTCCTCTCATTTTCTTCATTTTTCCCCTAATTTCCCTTAATTACTATATTATGTACACAAAATTGCACATACTTAAGGAATGTTGACTAAGATAATGCATGTTGACCAAAGTCAAAGGGTTGACCAAGTCAACACTTTGAAAAGTCAACAAATTACACTAAAGAGATAAGGAAAAATATCTCTTCCTTAATGATGGCTTTCTTTTCTTTTCCTTTTGATTTTTCTTTTCCTCTTTCTCACAATTGTTGCCGTCCACAATTATCTCTTCTAGACCCCACCATTTGTTGTCTTCCATAATTAGAATCAAACAAAAGAAACAAATCAAAACTCCTCATTCCATGCCGTGAGCTTTCCCCTTTCCTTTCACTTTCATTCCTTCACTTTTGTCTCCTTAAATTCAACACATCTAAAGGTATGTACTTAACTTACTTTATGTTGGTTTATATTATTCATTAGTTAGTTAATTAGGTAGATTAGATAATTAGTTATGTGTTTAATGTTGTCTTGAAGAGGAGGGAACAAAGTTTCCATCTTTAAGTGTAGAAAGTGAAGGATCATGAAGGAAATGGAAGAAATAGATGTGTATGTACTCTTAGGTATATGTAGATAAAGAAATACCAAAGGAATACAAGTATGTGAACCTTTATACATAAGTAATTATCATGTACATAACCTAACTTGAGACCATATCTAACTGTATATGTATGTACTATACTAAATACATACATAAAAATACAAAAGGATGAAATTGAGAGGATTTTCTTAAGAGAAAATTTGGCATACGAATTTTTAGTATAAAAATACGTATCCAACCGTATAGGTATATGAGTAGGTATACATGTATAAATATGGTATAAATATATGTAGATGTATAAGTATATGTATGTATAAGACATATGTACATAAGTATAAAGTAAGGAACAAATGTACATAAGACATGTACATATGACATAAGCATAAGGTAATGCTTATGTAATCAAATGATGAAGTGAGTAATGACATAAATACATGATGACATAAGCAAGTGATGACATAAGCAATGACATAAAGAAAAGATGATGTAAGCGATGACATAAGCATAGGTTTAGAAAATAAGAAAAGTGTAGGTAATTAGATACTTAAATTAGTAAATTCTAATACACCTTCTAATTTAGATTTTACCTAATTCAACACATGAATTAGTAATAGCAACGTAAAATTCTTTAATCATAAGAATTTAAGGAATAAAATATATAAATATAAGTAATAAGAGTACTTAAGTGTTTATAGCTAAAAATTTCTATAAATTTAGTTCATAACGTAAAATAGAGGTCTTAACACCTAAAACAGATATTACCATGTGAATATATGTTCAGAAACGATGAAAAATGACTATAAATTCATAAATATAAAAAATAAAACGAAAAAGTTACATATGATTGAAATTAAAGTCTTACCAGGTAAAAGTTGATAATAGTCTAAGTAGAATTAGGTAATTAGATGTTTAGAATTATTAGTTAATTCAAGTACTTACTAGCCTTATCAAATCGTAATGATCAAGTGACCCTGAGGTGCGTGAAGACCTCCCAATCGACTAGTACGATTAGGACGAATCACCATGGCCGAGTGAGTATTTACCCAATGACTCCATGCTTGTTTTGTGATTGTAGATAGTGGACTTGAATACTATTGTCAATTTATTATTGTGTGGGGTTTAGGAAATGCTTGTGTATGCTGTTATGTTTTGAATTGTGAACTTATTTTAAGTATTGATAATGCTATGTTTGTTGCATGGTAGAATAGGAAATGATTGTGTGTACAATTGGATGGTCATAGCATAATTTAAACTTAATTATACTCGGCCTATAAAAAGAAATTGGGACATGCAATAACATGCATAGCATGGATATTATTCCGGCCGTCACATCACACAAAGGTAAAGAGAGGCCATTCAGGAGTTGATATTATTCATTTATTTGGTTCTGTATGGTGTACTTGTACAAAATGACCTTACCCTGGCCCGCGGGAACACTAAGCGTTGGAGGCGCCAACCGCCTGGCTAAGGGTCGAGTCTAGAGGCCTCCGTTTAGGGGTAAGTGTGGACTGCGGGGGCCTACTCACAATTATACTAAAACTTGGGTTTTTCTGAAAATAAAAGAATTATTTGACATAAATACGGAATGTGGAATTCCGTAGTAAAGTAAGTTCTAGTATAATACCCGGATCTGATTGGTGCCGTGTAAACTCCAACCCTGACTTCGGAGGGTGTTAAATCTGAGTTACGTATATGAACTAGTTAATTATACGTATTGTCTGGCATTTTGGTTGATCATTCATTCATATGCGTGAATATAATGTACTTATAACTTGCTTGTGATGTGGCTGAGGGTTTTGCTCACTAAGCTTAGGCTTCACCCCTTTAGACTTTTGTTGCAGGATAGCCTATTCGTAGAGACAGGACGAGGGATGCCACAGGTTAGCCTGGAGACGTGGGCAAGAGCGAGCTGTTATGTGTACTGAGAGAGAACAGTTTATGTAGACTCTTACCTATGTACTTTTGTTTATCTTAGTATTATAGACTTAGACGTACTTAATGACTGTGTATTGTAAGCTTTATAACTCAAATTTTATATAAATAAGTTTGTATGATGATATCATGTGAGTCTGGATGTTCTTTGGAAACTAGTGGTTGTAGAGCCTTGTATATTGTGTGAAGAGTTCTTGATTGGAAGGGTAACCAATCAAAGGTTCTTCGTACAATATACGACGTCTGCCACGACTAGGCCGTCCTCAGTTCGTGACATCTAAGGATTGCTAAGAAGTTTTAGAAAAATCTTAGCTCCGCGGACAATGGATTACCAAATTTAACAACTTAGAATAACCAAAATTCCTAAACTAAGGAGAACTGTGGCTCTTAAATTGCCCAAGCTTCTTTCAAGAAGAACAAATGCTCCTATTAGATAGCCTAAGTTCCCAATAAGTAGGTTAACTTGGTTTTACGCTCCAAATAGCCGAGGTTCATAATTTAAAGACCCTAAGGAATGTATAGAAAAAGATTAGGTCATAAAAAGATGAATTGCTTGATTTGACGACTGAGGATAACTAAATTTCCTAATTCGAAGATGACGTCGATGCTTAAATAGCTGGAGGTACTTTAGAGAATAACTGAGGTTTCTTGTTGAACAAACAAAGATCCTAAAACGGGGATTACTTACCTTCATAATTGAGAGTAGCCAAGGTCTATCTTCTGATGGTTAATGAGAATTTCTAGAACAACATTTGTTTTCAATAAGATGGATTATTTGATTTCACCATCAAGAATAACAAAACTACCTAACCTAAGGACAACAAAAGCTCCTTAAAACAAGGATTATATGGTTTCAAGTTTGAGAATTGTGAAGATTCGTCATATAAGGATAGCTAAGAAGTTTTGGAGAAATCTTAGCTTCGCGAACAATGAAATCCTAGCTTTGCAGATAATGGATTACCAGTTTTACCGGCTTAAAATAACCAAAGTTCCTAAACTAAGGAGAATAGAAGCTCTTAAATTGTTTAAGCTTCTTTCAAGAATAATGAATGCTCTTATTGGATAACCTATGTTCCCATAAAGTTGGTTACATGGTTTTATGATCGAGATAGCCAAGGTTCGTAATTTAAAGATTCTAAGGAACATGTAGAATAAGATTAGGTCATAAAAAGATGAATTACTTGATTTTGCAACTGAGGATAACTAAATTTCCTAATGCAAAGATAACGGTAATGCTTAAATAGCCAGAGGTTCTTTTGAGAATAATCGAGGTATCTTATTGAATAAACAAAGCACCTAAAAGAGGGATTATTTACCTTCAAAATTGAGAATAGCTGAGGTTCGTACTTTGGGGGTTCTTGAGAACTTCTGGAATAGCGTTTGTTCCTAAATAAGAATGATTATTTGATTTCATGATTAAGAATAACCAGACTACCTAACCAATAGATTACAAAAACTCCTAAAAACAAGGATTACTTGGTTTCATGTTTGAGAATTGTGAGGATTCGTTATCGAAGGATTGCTAAGAAGTTTTGAAAAAATCCTAGCTCTACAAACAATGAATTACCAAATTTAACAACTTAAAATAACTAAAATTCCTAAACTAAGGAGAACTGAGGCTCCTAAATTGCCAAAGCTTCTTTCAAGAAGAACAAATGCTCCTATCCAATAACCTAAGTTCCTAAGAAGTAAGTTAACTTGGTTTTACAATCCGGAGAGCCAAGGTTTGTAATTTAAGGATTCTAGGGAACGTGTAAAAAAGATTAGGTCATAAAAAGATGAATTGCTTGATTTGACGATTAAGGATAACTAAATTTCCTAATCCAAAGATAATGACGATGCTTATATAGCCAGAGGTACTTTAGAGAATGATTAAGGTTTCTTGTTGAACAAACAAAGATCCTAAGTTAAAATTGAGAATAGTCGGGGTCATAAATAGCCAGAGATATTATCAGGACCCTAAAGGGGGCTTAGTAGGATTGCTTAAAAATTTTCATGTTACGTGTGCACCAATGATATGGAAACTGCCTTACAATTCAGAGATTGCAAGACTCTAAATAATAAATTACTAAGATTACTAATTTTAAGTAATTAATTTATTGTAATGTAACGTATAAATATAAATAACTATGGATGTCCGATATCCCATAGTTTCTTAAAACTGCAGAGAATCGATATCTCCAACCAAATAATAAGATAGGATATGCCAACAACCAAACTGTAAGTAGAATTAAATTATATTAAATTCTAACATATAAATATTTTCTACAAAGAATGTTTATATATCATCTATAAAGAACTCGACTAATTCTAACAGTAATATACATATTTTCATCTTGCACTCAGTACTCGAAACTTATCCTAATCCCAATATAAGTAAACCTATAAAAGAAACTAAGGGGGAATAAGCATAAAATAGCTTAGTGAGTTCATTCCTCGCCACTACCATTCAAGCATGTTATTAATACATATGTAAGCTATCTACACACAAAATTAATGTAGGTGAGATGAATATAAGCAACACATCTATAAGAATCCAAAACTATAGGAGGTGTAGAATTACGTTATCTATACTTCGATTATCCCCTATACTTAACCGCATAGGGCACCTCAGCTTATCCGCATGGTGCTGCTTAGGGGCACCACTCCTCTAGGCAACACTCGACTATTACCCTGTCAAGAAGAGTTCCAATCCAAATAGGTGGATCCCAAACTAGGACTACCAACCATCCGAGGCCCTTCGGGCACAAACGTGCGAGTCTCTCACAATCAAAATTATCCAAGGCCTTACAGGTACAATAAAGCGAATCCTCTCACTGTCAATTGGAAATCTCGTATTAGATTTGCCTTAGTGATAAAATATTATTTCCGACATTGCAAATCCTTATCAAAATCGTACAAAATATATTCAAGATTAGAAAAGCTTTTTCAAAAAAATACTTTACTCAAAATTTTGCAAAGCTAGTATTCTCGATCCATACATTTATTGAGTCATAGATATGTGACGAATAGGACTGGTTATTTTGGTAAGATATTTATATTTATCAATTTTAAAAAGGTGATAACACAAATGATGGTATATAAGCAAAATAGTTATTCAAACATACAAGCAACAACAAACAGCAAAGCATCATACAATAACACGCACAAATAAGTAGCAGGTTATTAGAACTCCTTCACTTGGATTACTGCTCATTCTCCAAGCCTTTAGGGTTTCCAGAACTCGATATTGAAATGCCTAAAAGATAATAAAACTTATAAGTATTCTGATAAATCAAATTCTTTAGTTAACTAAAAGTCTATTATAGTTTGTCTAATTTCCTAATGTAACCTAAGTATGGCGTGCACAAGGTATATCATACTCTAGTCGGATCAATAGTAACTATATTTGTATATTTATAAGTTATGATACTTCATGTATTTAGTTATTTATTTCTCCTTATTATCAGTTTACTTAGTTATCTTACTTATTTTATTCAATTTTATCTTAGATCTTTAGTCATATGTAACTTTTTCATTTTATCTCCAACATTTACAAGCTTATAGTCGTTTTTCATTGTTTTCAGACATACGTTCACATGATAATGTCCGTTTTGGACATTAAGACTTGTGTTTTACGATATAAATTAAATTTATTAAAATTTTAATTGTTGAAGCTTGAATATTCTTATTGTCTAATTTTATACTATATTTTAGTTTAATTAGCCATTAGATTCTTACACTTAGATGATTTTATATTGTTGTTACTATTTTAGGTGCTCAAATAAGGCTAATTCAATTTGAGATGTATGTTATGGGCTTAAAGTAATTTCGGCCCATATATGTATATATTTGTACATATTGTATAGTTTATTATTTTACTATACTATCTTATGGTATTTTAAATAATTATGTTATAAATTATTTATGTATAACTTTTACACTTAAGTGCTTTTGTATCCTATACTTATGTTATGTATATATATACTTCTAATACACTTGTATGTATACTAGTATACTTGTACATATACTATATCTATACCCATACATATACCTGTATATACATATGGTGTTATATGTATTTTTATACATATTTTTGTATGCCTAGAGTACTCCCTTAAGAAAGCTTCATAAATTTCATATCTTTACACTTTAAGGGTGTATTTAGTAAGGTATATGTATGTATAGTTAGTATACTCTTCCTTTTTTGATTATGTACATAATGGATATTCGTGTACAAGAGTACCTATACATATATTCATTAAGTATATTCTTGTGTTTACATGCTCAAGCATATGTACATGTGCTTTTCTTCCATTTACTAGGGATTTCCTACACTTCTAAGCATAAGTATAAGGATTCCCATCTTCAATAACATAAAAGCATATATTATACTAAATTTCTACACTAACCTAACCTATACATCTAACTACTAAATAAAATAAGAAATTACATAATAACATACCTTTCTCTTACTTGTAATATGAAAAGGAAAGTTAGTATATATGTGTTATTGGTTTGTGTTGGTAAGTAGAGCTGTGAAAGTGAAATTGGAAAAATTGAAGGCGATAAAGAAAAAGGGGAGCTCATGGTTTTGGAAGTAGAGGAAAAGAGTGTTTTGTGTCTTCAATTGTGTTTTTATAAAAGAAATAAGTGGGGTCTAGATGAGTCCATGAAGTGGACGACAAGGATAAGGGAATGGAAGAAAATAAACATGTGTTAATTAAATGAAAAATCAAGAAAATGGAAGAAGACTAGATGAAAATAACACTTTGTTGACTTTTCAACATGTGAACTTAGTTAACCTTTGACTTGGTCAAATGTTAACTTAGTCAACTCTTTAAAATTACATATAATCTAAGTGTACATAATGAAGTAATTAAAGAAAATTAGGAGGAAAATTAAGGAAATGAAAGGAAATATGGGGTTTATTGAAATGGTTAGTAAGAATAGGTAATGAGATCTTCCTTTAGGTGTTTATATCTCATATACAACATTTGGTAGGCCACTTAATGTAATTATCATGAAAAGTATCATTTAGGGTACTAATACATCAACTAAACTCTTAACTCTATATAATACTAACCTATTTATACGTATTTGTATGTAATAGAAGATGAATGTGATCTATGTGCAATATCTTAGTTTCTAAAGGATTACTTTAGTATTATATGTATTTATGAATGATTGAAAGTTATCTCTAATTTTTTACTAATGATTTAGTATAATACTAAAGTTATATTATCAATTAGGGTTTTAGGGTAAATTATGGTGAATTAGTGCTTTTATATCTTTAAAGATATGGTTTTAGGGTTTTTATCACTTTCGGGTGCAATCTATAGGGTTTATATGCATTTAGGTTCTAAAAATTTCATACAGGATTAAATCTTTGGTTATTATCTTAAGGTTTTCATTTTAACTAGTTTTGTCAACTCTTAGATTCTTCATACACACTAAGGTATACTTTGGGTATTAAGTTGAAAATTTTAGGGGATTACAGGTACTTTAGAGAATAATCAAGGCTTCTTGTTGAATAAACAAAGCTCTTAAAAGAAGGATTACTTACCTTTATAATTGAGAATAGCCATGGTCTATATTGTGAGGGTTTACGAGAACTTCTTGATCAACGTTTGTTCCTAATAAGATGGATTACTTGATTCCACGATTAAGAATAACAAGACTACCTAACCTAAGGATAATGAGAACTCCTAAAAATAAGGATTACATGGTTTCAAGTTTGAGAATCGTGAAGATCTATCATATAAGGATTGCTAAGAAGTTTTGGAAAAATTCTAGCTTTTTGGACAATGGATTACTAGATTTAACGATTTAGAATAACCAAAGTTCTTAAACTAAGGGAAATAGAGGCTCTTAAATTGTCTAAGCCTCTTTCAAGAATCATGAATGCTTTTCTTGGATAACCTAAGTTCCCAGTAAATTAGAAACATGGTTTTACAATCGGGATAGCCAAGGTTCGTAATTTAAGGATTCTAGGGAACTTGTGGAGAAATATGAGATCATAAAAAGATGAATTACTTGATTTTGTGACTGAGGCTAACTAAATTTCCTAATCCGAAGATAACAACAGTGCTTAAATAGCCAGAGGTTCTTTCAAGAATAGCTGAGTTTTCTTGTTGAGCAAACAAAGCACCTAAAAGAGGAATTACTTGCCTTCAAAATTGAGAGTTGCTGGTGTCCATAATCTGGGGTTTCATGAGAACTTCTGGAACAACATTTGTTCCTAAATAAGAATGATTATTTCATTTCACGATCAAGAATAAGTAGACTACCTAACCTATGGATTACAAAAACTCCTAAAAACAAGGATTACTTTTTTTCATGTTTGAGAAACGTGAGGATCTGTCATCTAAGGATTGCTAAGAAGTTTTGGAAAAATCCTAGCTCCGCAGACAATAAATTACCAGATTTAATGACTGGGAATAAGTAAAGTTCCTAAACTAAGGAGAACTAAGGCTCCTAAATTGCTAAAGCTTCTTTCAAGAAAAACGAATGCTCCTATCGGATAACCTAAGTTCTCAATAAGTAGGTTAACTTGGTTTTACAATCGGGATAGCTGAGGCTTTGTAATCAAGGAACTTGTAGAAAAAGATTAGATCATAAAATGATGAATTGCTTGATTTTACGATTGAGGATAATTAAATTTACCAAACCGAGGTTTCTTGTTGAACAAACAAAGCTCCCAAAAGAAGGATTACTTGCCTTCACAATTGAGAATAGCCAGGGTCTGTGGGTTCACGAGAACTTCTTGATCAATGTTTGTTCCGAATAAGATTGATTATTTAATTTCATGATTAAGAATAACTAGACTTCCTAGCCTAATGATAATGAAAACTCCTAAAAACTAGAACCACTAGGTTTTATGTTTGAGAATCGTAAAGATCTGTCACCTAAAGAATGCTAAGAAGTTTTAGAAAATTCCTAACTCTACGGATAACCGATTACCTCATTTAACGACTTAGAGTAACCATGGTTCCTAAACTAAGGAGAACTGAGGCTCCTAAATTGCCTAAGCTTCTTTAAAAAATAATGAATGCTCCTATCGAATAACCTAAGTTCCTAGTAAGTTAGTTAACATGGTTTTATGATATGAATAGCCAAGGCTAATAATTAAAGGATTTTAGGGAACTTGTGAAAAAGGATTAGATCATAAAAAGAAGAATTGCTTCATTTTACGATTGAGGATAACCAATTTTCGTAATCTAAGGATAATGATGATGCTTAAATAGCTAGAGGTTTTTTGGAGAATAATTGAGGTTTCTTGTTGAACAAACAAAGCACCTAAAGGAGGGATTACTTACCTTTAAAATTGAGAATAGTCGGGGTCCGTATTCTATAGGTTCATGAGAGCTTTTAGAACAATGTTTGTTCCCAAATAAGATTGATTATTTGATTTCACGATCAAGTATAACCAGCTACCTAACCTATGAATTACAAAAACTCCTAAAAACAAGGATTACATGGTTCCATGTTTAAGAATCGTGAGGATCCGTCATCTAAGGATTGCTAAGAAGCTTTGGAAAAATCTTAGCTCCACGAACAACGGATTACCAAATTTAACGACTTGGAATAACCCAAATTCCTAAACTAAGGAGAATTGAGGCTCCTAAATTGCCAAAGCTTCTTTTAAGAAGAATGAATGCTCCTATCAGATAGCCTAAGTTCCTAATAAGTAGGTTAACTTAGTTTTAGAATCCGAATAGCCGAGGTTCACAATTTAAGGATTCTAGGGAATGAATGAGGATAACTAAATTTCCTAAACTGAAGATAACGACAATGCTTAAATTGCCAATGGTTCCTTTGAGAATAGCCGAGGTTTCTTATTGAACAAAGAAGGCTCCTAAAAGAGGGATTACTTGCCTTCATGATTGAGAATAACTAGGGTCCATCTTCTAAGGGTTTACGAGAACTTCTAGAACAACGTTCATTCCTAATAAGATGGATTATTTGATTTCACGATCAAGAATAACAAGGATAACGAAATCTCCTAAAAACAAGGATTAGATGGTTTCAAGTTTAAGAATCGTAAAGATTCATCATATAAGGATTGCTAAGAAGTTTTGGAGAAATCCTAGCTTTGTGGACAGTGCATTACTAGATTTAATGACTTAAAACAACCAAAGTTCCTAAACTAAGGAGAACAGAGGCTCCTAAATTGTCTAAGCTTTATTCAAGAATAACGAATGCTCCTATTGGATAACCTAAGTTCCCATTAAGTTGGTAACATGGTTTTACAATTGAGATAGTCGAGGTTCGTAATTTGAGAATTCTAAGGAACTTATAGAGAAAGATTAGATCATAAAAAGATGAATTACTTGACTTTACGACTGAGGATAACTAAATTTTCTAATATGAAGATAACGACGATGCTTAAATAGCCAGAGGCTCTTTTGAGAATAACCGAGGTTTCTTGTTAAACAAACAAAGCACCTAAAAGAGGAATTACTTGCCTTCAAAATTGAGAATAGTTGGGGTTCGTACTCTAAGGGTTCATGAGAACTTCTAGAACAACGTTTGTTCCTAAATAAGATTGATTATTTGATTTCACGATCAAGAATAAGCAAACTACCTAACCTATGGATTACAAAAACTCCTAAAAGCAAGGATTACTTAGTTTCATTTTTTAGAATCGTGAGGATCCATCATCTATGGATTGCTAAGAAGTTTTGGGAAAATCCAAGCTCCACGGATAATGGATTACTAGATTTAATGACTTGGAATAACTAAAGTTCCTAAACTAAGGAGAACTGAGGTTCCTAAATTGCCAAAGCTTCTTTCAAGAATAACAAATGTTCACATCAGAAAATCAAAATTCCCAATAAGTGGGTTAACTTAGTTTCACAATCGAGATATATGAGGTTCGTAATTTAGGGATTCTAGGGAACTTGTGAAAAAAGATTAGATCATAAAAAGATGAATTACATGATTTAATGACTTAGGAAATCTAAATTTCCTATTCCAAAGATAATGGTGATGCTTAAATAGCCAGAGGTTTTTTTGAGAATAACCATGGTTTCTTCTTAAGCAAACAAAGCTCCTAAGTTAAAACTGAGAATAGTCGGGGTCCATATTCTGGGGGTTCATGAGAACTTCTTTTATAATGTTTGTTCCTAAATAATATTGATTATTTGATTTCGTGATCCAAAATAACCAGATTACCTAACCTATGGATTACAAAACCTCCTAAAAACAATGAATACTTGGATTCATGTTTGAGAATTGTGAGGATCCATCATCTAAGGATTGCTAAAAATTTTTGGAAAAATCCTCGCTCCGCGGACAACAAATTACCAGATTTAATGACTTGGAATAACAAAAATTCCTAAACTAACAAGAACCGAGGCTCCTAAATTGCCAAATCTTCTTTCAGGAAGAACGAATGCTTCTATTGGATAGCCTAAGTTCTCAATAAGTAGGTTAACTTGGTTTTACAACCAATAGTTGAGGTTCGTAATTTAAGGATTCTAAGGAACATGTAGACAAGGATTAGATCATAAAAAGATGAATTGCTTGATTTTACGATTGAGGATAACTAAATTTCCTAATTCCAAAGATAACGATGATGCTTAAATAGCCAAAGGTACTTTAGAGAATAACCAATATAGCCATGAGGAAAGCTGTTCTCAAGACTTTGGGAGAGAATAGTGACCTTTAAGCTTTGCTCGGCACGAAAAATTTAAGTTCATATATTTTCCCCTCTTTATATTAATTGATTTATTCATCTTGTAGATATGGGTGTCGGAGAGATAGATCTTGCAAAGCTACTTGCTCAAGCTAAAGCTAAGAAGTCCAAGGCCGATAGGAGGGGGACCACCTCAACAACTACCATACGGCCTATTGTCGCAAAGAGACCAACAAAGGAAGCTGTAGCAAAGCATACGATTGTGTAGATCTCTCATTGCACCAAGAGAGTGAAGGAGAATAAGAATATATAGCTGATCAAGGTTCATTCTGAGGAGCCTCTGATCATGATTATTTAAACTTCCGTTAAGCTAAGGAATAGTGAGCATCAAAAGACATACCTCGACAAAGAGGATGAAAATGCCATTGCTGTAGAAGGCTCATCACAAGTGATTGCAGTGGCTCCAAGTGGTGAAAAAAGACTAAGGAAGGAACTTGCCGACCAACTACCTATCAAGAAGTACAAATGCTTGGACGAAAGGGCAAAGGAGGCAATGTGTTCTAAAGCTCTCGGCATTATTAGCGCCGAATTTGTGTCAAACAAAGAGGTCAGCGAGTACTTCATCCCTTGTTAAAGCCATTAGATTTTGGACACTGACTCGGCCTTAGGAGATAGGACAAAATATTTGGCTTTAATAAAAGGGGTCATTCTTCTAAAAGACAAAGATATCACCAAGAAAGATGTCGATAGGATCGACGGTTGCCATAAGGCCCATGTGGCGGCTAAATTGTATGATGTGAGTATTCATAAACATTGCTTTTAATTATCCAGCTTATCCAAATAATTAACACATTTTCTTTTTCCAGAGAAGTAGCCACATTCTTACAGCTTTGGACGAGGCTGACAGAGTGGCAAAGAAGGTAATATTTTCTACTATATCTGTGTAATATCCAATCATTCTTGATTATAATAACTGAATTTGTTGCAGAAAGTTGAGGATGTGTATAATGCATTAAAGGCCCAAACTGCTGCAATCGAGTACGCAAGGATTAAGGTTAAGATGGATGCAAGAAAGCTTAAGGAGGAACTTGCCACCGAGAAATTAACACAAGATCTCACCACTGATGAAATCTCTAGCCTGAAGGCCAAAATGGAAAAACAGTACAAAGAGTTTAAAAGCCTGAAAGAGGAATTGTTGAAGAAAAAGGAAGAGTAATGGGGATTATGTAAACCCTACTTTTAGTGGGCCTAAGATTTGAATTAAGAGTATTTTCCGAACGTTCCCAAAGATCAACTAAACCAAAAACCTAAGTTTATATTTAGAAACGAATTAAATTTTTACAATTCAAAAGCCAACTGTCGATAAAACCCGAGCTTGAAGAACTGCAAGCTCTAAAGTTACTTAAAACCATTAAGGAATTTTAACCCCAAATAATTAATCGATAATTTAATTCGAATAATTTCATTCAACTTTAGAAAATTTCACAATTCTACAAAAATCAAATCATAAATTACAAAACAATATAAGATAAAAACCCTAAAACAATTTTCTATAAGGCTTTGCCCTTATCTTCATGTATAAGCCTTACACATAAATAAGTAGACCAACCAATCACCTTAGATAACTTATCAATTGAGAGTTGGAATCATTTATCAATTGATAACTTATCAAAATCTAGTGATAAGACAATCTCCTTATCACCTCTTCACTTATACTACATATGGATAATTTTTCACAAAAATTCATAAGCTTAACTTTAATAAATGAGACAAAACCACTCCATGGCCTAAAAAGACTTCCAATGGCAGATTTAGACAAGGGAGAAAGGGGGGCCATGCTCTTGTCATTCAATCATTAATCACTTTCTCTTGCACATCACTATTCACCCCTTAATGCTTACATCATCAAGAGTTGCAATTGTTGACTTTATGTAAGCTACAAGACAACACTTTTATGGCATTTAAACACTCACTCTCTCTCCATTCAAACCGGCCACTCTCTCCATCATTTCCCTCACTTTCAATTTCACTTTCACATCTTCTTTCTCCCTTTTGAAACAAACATAAAAGGGAGAGACAACCTTACCCAACAAAATCAACTTTCCTTCCATTTTTTTTTTTTTTGAAGCTTCACTCACGGCAACTTTTTTTTTGTTCTTGTGTTATTTTCTTCCACCATCTAAGACCTTCTAAGACCCTTAGAACCTTCCACAAACCCCCTTCCAAAAGAACAAAAGATTCGGGTTCCAAAAGGTGGCAAAAAGGAGGAGGCAAAGTTAAAAGCTTAAGTGGAATCTTAGTACACAACCACCAAACTTTGCTTTAAGGACGAGTAAGTGTTTCTTGTGATATGTGGATTAGTATTTATGTTAAGGGACTTTGATTTCTTGAAGATATAAGTAAGGTTTAAGTTATTATAGCACCAAAAATCGTTTTAAGAAACAAACCATGAAACCCTTACATGAAGTTGAAACATGAGCATGTAAAGTTGGTGTTTTGTAAAGACATTTGTTTAATGCTTTGAATGGAAAATTTTAAGCTAAGAAAATCTTGAAATGAGAACTTTAATGGAGGATAAGCATGCTGGACGTAAGGGTTCCATAGTCATTTGGATGTTGATTTTGTTTCCATTAAGTTAAACATACTGAAATATAGACTTAAGTTAAGGAAAAATCCATCACATGAAGTTTTATGAAGAAACCAACTTTGTATGACATGAGCTATGATATGGGAGTTGTATTAAATATAAGATCTACTATTTCTTTGTGTGGAACATAAGTTAAGAAATCATCTTATGGAAGAAAAGTTAAGTTAAGATTTGTACACAAGTAGTTAAGTGCATAATCTACCACCTAAACTTAAGGAAATGATGAAACAAGTTGAAAAACCAAATGAGGACCTCTTGGAACCATCATGAATAGATCTGGAACATGGGAAAAAGAAGCTCAAAAACATGATAAAAGTGAATGAACAAAGTGAAAAGATTAACCAAAGCAAGTATAGTAAGCATATAAAGCCTAAAACTCTCAAAACAAGCCTAGAACTCTAAGTTGGGCCTTCAATGAAATTCTGACCAGCACCTTAAAGTGTCAAGAGAGGTTGTTTTGAAGCCTATAAGAAATCCACCTAAGGCCCCATAAGCCCACTAAAGTCATTAACTTTAGTTTGAACCAAAAACAAGCCCATTTGACAACTTAAGCCCACTAAAGGGCCCAAGAAGTGGTTGTTAGACTTAGGAATATAAATTAAAGTTGTAAATCTGATCTCAAGGAGTATTTTAAGCTTAGGATAAAATCTTAAGACTAAGCCCAAAGGATTCCTCAAGTTATCAAAAAGCCCATTTACCAAACAAGGCCCAAAAACACTCCAACACATGAGGAATGCTACCGTACTAACCCATGGATAGAATTGTATATCTCATTTCAAAAATATAACCTTACCACATTAAAGTACACTCGAAAATGATGAAGATTGACTATAAGATCATAAAAATCGGATTTAAAACGAAAAAGTTATAAGCGATTAAACTTTGAGTAAAAACCGGGAAAAATTACGAAAACTAGTTAAGGATATAACTTAAGGAAAATTTACTTAGTTTCTTAAGTTTGCTTCAATTCCTTATAAAAATTATTTCAATGACCAGGGGACACTATTTACGGAGACGACTTGCCTCTAGATTACTTTGACTGACCCATATGGCAAAGTGAGTAAATTCCCAATGACTCTTTACTTGATTTTGCTTGTAGAATAGATGCACCTAAGCTTATATATATAAATTTGGATGCTTGTGGGATATGGGAAATGCATGTGTATGAATCTATGGATGAATGTGATGACTTGTTAATTATATCTAATAATGGGAATTGCTTGCATTATATATACGTGAATCGTACGTAATGAAATTGTCTGATCACCCTAAAAATCGAGTTAATCACTTATACGATTAAGAAATCAAAATGAATCATGCATGCCTCATATTGCATACGAATAACACCGACTACCGCTTCACGCAGAAGATAGGAAGGGACTCATAGGAATACGAGTTTCCTATAGGATTGGGCACTAGTTACGCCATCATATATATTGAGTCTCTATCTTAAGTTGGTGGGCTTACTAGGCACCGAGAGACGCCAATCGTTGGCGAGGGGCCGAGTCTTGTGGCTTCTACTTAGGGCGTGTGATTGTGGATTATGGAGGCCACCACACTGCTAGACTTGGGATTTTAAAAATATGATTTGATTTTGGTAAAGGAAGTATACATATATATATAGAGAGTTTTGTTTTAGAATGAGCACGATAGTGCAAATGAAATAAAACCCAAGGTTTAGAACCCGGATTTTAGTTTGGGTCAGTTAATTATCTCCAAACCCCGACTTTAGGGGGCATAATTCTGAGTCGTATGCAGTTCCTAGGTCACTGCTTGCGTTGTTTGGCATATTGATTGTTCATGCATTCATATGATTGTGCATATAATAAACTTTTGCTATGTGGTACTAACGAGGGCATTTATCTCACTAAGCGTAAGCTTACATCCCTATAGATTTTTGTTGATGCAAGAGAACCTCTTCGTCAATCCGGGCCGAGGCATGCCCGTGGTAAGTCTTGTGTAGAGACGGGTTGGAGCGATCAGAGAGTGAAGAGGACACTTTGTAATAGACTATAGATATTTAGATACTTTTATGTTTTTGCGCATAACTTAGATTTTATGCAGTTCCGTTATGAACTGCATTTGTTTGTAATATTGTTTTGGTGTGGGTCTCATGAGCCCACACAATTAATTGATCTATAACATAGAAGTAAATTTAGTTAAATTGCTCTATATTACTTGTCTATGGGCCTAGTAGTAACGTAGAGTGGAAGGAGCCTTGTGTGTCGTATGAAAGGCTTATGATCAGCAAGGGGATTGATAATAGACCTTTATACAGTACATGGTGACCTATCACGACAACAATACCGTTGGGTCGTTATAGATTGGGCCGAACTATTTGCACAATGAGTGATGATGAAGACAAGTTTAGGGTGTAGATAAAGGAGTTGGAGACCAACAACTCAAACTTGCAAAGTCGTGTTGCCAAGTTGGAGGAGATTGTGAGGAAGGGGCCATCTGTTGAAGAGGCTCTTGATATAGCCACTCCAAGTTGGCAATATGAGAAGCTTTTACACAACAAGTTGTTAAAGGGAGTTCAAGCGGTAAGAGAAGAGGTGTTGAAGCTTTATCTCGATTATGATCTCTCGTGTCTCGACTTTACTGACATCGATGACAAAGTTAGTAGTGCTGATGAAAACAAAGGCGACGATACGAGTGTCGAGAGTATCGATCAAAGTGACAATGAAGCTCAAGTTGAAGAAGTTGCCTACTTCGAGAACCTAGCTGTCGAGGAAGCCCTTGCCAAAGATTTAAAAATCACTTCTGCTGAATCTAAGAATAGGCCTTAGGACTTGTTGTATTGGCATATTGCATTCTCATGTAATTAATAATTAGAATATAATCAAGGCAATGTCGAGTGCTTATGACTTTTTTACGTAACTGCACTTTCATGATTTGTATGGCTTATGCACGTTGCTTCACGCTCTCATTTGTCGGTATGCTTTAATTCACTCCATTTGTTTCTCAGCATGTTTTATTTCACATGCCTTGCTATCTTTTGGCCTGTTTCAATTCACAAGCTCGTCACTTCTTTGCCTGTTCATGCGCCTAATTAACTTTTGGCGTGTTTCGTTTCACAAGCCCATTGTTTTTAGGCATATTTTATTTCACATGCCATTCGTTTATTGGCATGTTTTATTTCACATGCCCTTGTTTTATACTATCCATTAACCGTTTAAGGTGTTGACTAGCTACATTACTCGGTCGTATAGTTAATTTGCATTGTTTTTTTACCATATTAAGCTAAAACTTAGATCAGCTTGTTTGTTGTGCAACCTATAACTCATTGATTTGATAATTGTAACCAAAACATAATGAGACTTCAATTATATAATTGTTGTAAATAAGTCTTACAAGCATGTTAGCTGCCACCAAAAGAGTGACTGCAGAAGTCATCTGACATTAATTGAAATAAAATTTTAGATTATCAACATTCCAAGCTTGAGGGATGATGGATCCATCCAACCCTTTCTAGTCGATAGGCCCACTCACCAACGACTTCCCGGATCCTCCTAATTCACACCGAGCTTTCCCTAACTTGCATGTGGGCCTATTGCTTCCACTTGCGGCAAACCAGATCTCTAGGTTAGAAAACCTTATGCTTAACTTTTTGATTGTAGTATCTTACTGCTCTATGCTGGCATGCCGTGACCTTGGCTTTTGCAACTTTTCGAATTTCCTCAATGGTGTCTAGATTTGCTGTCAATCCGACTTAATTAAGCATAACGTCAAAATTATGTGTACGTAGATTAAGCAAATCAAATTCAATCGACAACACGGCTTCAGTGCTGTATGCTAACTTAAATGGTGTCTCCCCGTTGCGGTTCTGTGAATGGTTCTGTATCCCCATAGGACGCTCAGTAGTTCATTGGCCTACTTCACCCTGACTAGATTCACTCTTTGTTTTAGGTTATTTAGTATGATCTTGTTTATGGCTTCAACTTGTCCATTTGTCTAAGAGTGTGTTATGAATGTATAGTTGAGCCGAATGTCGTGCCTTTCGCAAAATGCTCAGAACCTATTATTGTCAAACTGGGGGCCATTATCTGTAATTATCATGTAGGGTACTCCGAATCTCGACCTAATGGCGTTGAAGATGAAATCTTCCACTTTCTGCTTCGTGATTTTTGCCATAGCCTCGACTTTAACCCATTTGGTAAAGTCGTCCACATTGACAATGATGAATTGTCGCTAAGTAGCAGACTTTAGAAAGGGTCCGAGAATATCTAGCCTCCATTAAGCGAAAGGCCAAGGGTTAGCTAGGCTACATAATTCACTTGTGAGTGCTTTACTTAGCAACTCGTACTTCTAGCATTGAGGATACTGCTGGACAATGTCCTTCACATCTTCTTTCATAGTCGGCTAATAATAGCTGATTCATAATGCTTGAATATACAATGTTTGCGACTTCACATGATTGCTACATATGCCACCATGAAGTTCAAATAATACCCTTTGGGCATCCTTTAGGGAAAGGCATTGAAGGTAGGGTTGGGATATGCTATGCTTATACAGTTGGCCATCAATTAGCGTGTAATTTGCAGCTTAGTAAGCCAATCTTCATGCCTAAAGATGTACCACCAAAAGGTACTTGCTCATCTCTTCTTCTCTTGCCACATAACTTTTGGTGACCTGATTTACCACTAGTTGGGAATTAGAGAACACCTCAAGTTTTCCGGCACCAATTTCTTTTGCTAGTTTCAATCCAACGATTAGAGCTTCGTACTTAACTTTATTGTTATTGGTTGGGAATCTAAATTTCAGAGCGTAATGAACTTTAACATTATGGGGGGCTTGAAGAAGTAGGCTTGCACCACTTCCTTCTCATGTTGAAGAACCATCGACATAGAGAAACAAGGTAGGTTTCTCAGCAATCTCTACACAGTCTTCATCTTCAGTGAATTCAGCTACAAAATCCACTAGTACTTGGGCCTTTAGTGTCATTCTAGGTTTATATTGGACACCATGGGCACTAAGCTCTAAGGCGTATTTCATCATCCTCTTTAAGGAGTCGAGCCACTACAATGGTTGATTAGTGAGGATAATAATCGGGTGAGATTCAAAGTTTGGCTTCAACTTTCTTGTCGAGAAAACTACAGCCAATTCAAATTTTTCAATCTTTGTGTACCGAAGCTCTAGTCCCTGCAAAACATAACTTACGTAATAAATGGGTCGATGCTCTTTGCCGTCAATTCAAACCAATATGGAGGAAAGTGCTCAACAATTGACTAATAGATACAAGTATAAATTTTCTCCTAGAATAGGTGTCAAGAATAGTGGGGGCGACGCAAGAAATTCCTTGAGCTCATTGAAAGCTCTTTCGCAATCTTCAGTCTAGTGAAATTCCTTTGGATTCTTCAAAATTTTAAAGAATTCTGTGCACCTATCTGCACTTATCAACATGAATCTATTGAGGGCGGCAATTCGCCATGTGAGTTCCTACACCTCTTTGACCATGTGAGGTGATTTCATATTCCTTATGGCTTCAATCTTTCTCAGATTGGTCTCAATGCCACATTGTGTAACCATATACCCAAGAAATTTCCCTAATGTTACACCATTGATGCACTTCTATGGGTTGAGTTTCATGCAATATCTTCGCAATGTAACAAACGTCTCCTTCAGATCTATGAGATGCTGATCTTCTTTCATGCTCTTTACAATCATATCATCCATATATACTTCAACATTCCTATGGATCTGAGATTGGAACATCTTCATTACTAATCTCTAGTATGTAGCACCAGCGTTCTTCAACTCAAAGGGCATCACCGTATAACAATACATTCCAAAATTGGTAATGAAAGATGTGTGAACTTTATTTACCTTGTCTATCCTGATTTGATTGTAACTAGAGAAAGCGTCCATAAAAGAAAGCAACGCATGTCCTGCGGTTACATCTACCATCTAATCTACTTTTAGCAGTGGGAAACAATCCTTAGGACAAGCCTTATTGAGATCTGTGAAGTTTATGCACATTCGCCACTTGCCGTTAGACTTCTTGACTAGCACACAATTTGCTAGTCAAGTTGGATAAGGCTCTTTTCGGATGAATCTTGCCTTCAATAATTTCTTAATCTCTTCTTTTATTGCCACTTATCTCTCTGGTGCAAAATGTCTCTTTTTTTGTCAAACCACATTTACATTTAGGTCAATCTGGAGCTTGTGTACCGTAACGTCTATTAGGATACCCGACATATCTGATGGTGACTATGCGAACATGTTAGCATTTGCTTGCAAGAAGTCAATCAGAGTTTACCAAACATTTACTGACATAGGTTTTCCTATCCTTGTTGACTTCTTAGGATAATATCCTAAAGGAATCTCCTTGGTGTCATTTTCGACATTCTCTATGCTATTCTCAAAAGAAGCTCTTACTTTTTACGTGCCGTTGTTTCCTTTGGATTTGGAAATTTAGTCATCCATAGTTGCAAAATCAAGTAATTCAACTTTTTATGATCTAATGTTTTTCAACAAGTTCCCTAGAATCCTTACATTATGAACCTTAGCTATCTCGATAGTAAAACCAAGTTATCCAACTTGTTGGGAACGCAGGTCATCTGACTTGAGCATTCGTTATTCTAAAAAGAAGCATATGATATTTGGGAGTCGCGATGCTCTTGGGAATAGAAACTTTGCATTTTCCAAATCGTTATATCAGGTAATTGGTTGTCTGTGTAGCTAGGATTCTTCTAAAACTTTTTATGAATAAGATGACAGATCTTAACATTCTCAAACATAAAACCAAGTAATCCTTATTTTTAGGAGTTTTCGTTATGCTTCGGTTTTGGAAATCTGGTTATGCTTGATCTTGAAATCAAAGAATCCATCTTATTGAGAACAAATATTATTCCAGATGTTTCGATGAACCCCTCAAAAATGGAGCCTGGATACTCTCAACCGTGAAGGCAAGTAATCCTTATTTTAGGAGATTTGTTTATTCATTCAGAATCCTCAGCTATTCTCGAAAGAAGCTCTTAGGGATAGGAAATTTGCATTTTCAAAAATTGATAAATCAAGTACTCCATTGTCTGCGTAGCTAGGATTCTTCTAAAACTTTTTATGAATAAGATGACGGATCTTGACATTCTTAAACATGAAACCGAGTAATCCTTGTTTTTAGGAGTTTTCGATATGCTTCGATTTCAAAATCTGGTTATGCTTGATCTTGAAATCAAAGAATCCATCTTATTGAAAACAAATGTTATTCTAGATGTTTCGATGTACCCTCCAAAAACAGACCCTGGCTACTTTCAACCGTGAAGGCAAGTAATCCTTATTTTAGGAGATTTGTTTATTCATTTAGAATCCTCGGCTATTCTCGAAAGAAGCTCTTGGGGATAGAAACTTTGCATCTTCAAAAATCGATAAATCAGGTACTCCGTTGCCTGCGTAACTAGGGTTCTTCTAAAACATTTTATGAATAAGATGACGGATCTTGACATTCTCAAACATGAAACCAAGTAATCCTTGTTTCTAGGAGTTTCCGTTATGCTTCGGTTTCAAAATCTAGTTATGCTTGATCCTGAAATCAAAGAATCTATCTTATTGAGAACAAATATTATTCCAAATGTTTCAATGAACCCTTCGAAAATGGACCCTAGCAAATATTTTAGGAGATTTATTTATTCATCCAGAATCTTCAGCTATTCTCAAAAGAAGCTCTTGTTTTTTAAGCATCGTTGTTTCCTTCAGATTTGAAAATTTAGTCATCCTTAGTTACAAAATCAAGTAATTTGACTTTTTATGGTCTAATGTTTTTTGGCAAGTTCATTAGAATCCTTAAATTACGAAACTCGACTATTACGATAGAAAAACCAAGTTGTCCATCTTATTGGGAACATAGGTCATCTGACATGAGCATTCATTATTCTAGAAAGAAGTATATGCTATTTGGGAGTCGCAGTGCTCTTGGGGATAGGAACTTTACATTTTCCAAATCGTTAACTCAGGTAATTGATTGTCTAGGTAGTTAGGATTCTTCTAAAACTTTTTATGAATAAGATGATGAATCTTGACATTCTTAAACATGAAACTGAGTAATCCTTGTTTCTAGGAGTTTTCGTTATGCTTTGGTTTCGAAATCTGGTTATGCTTGATCCTGAAATCAAAGAATCCATCTTATTGAGAACAAATGTTATTTCAGATGTTTCGATGAACCCTCCGAAAACGGACCCTGGCTACTCTCAACCGTGAAAGCAAGTAATCCTTATTTTAGGAGATTTGTTTATTCATTTAGAATCCTCAGCTATTCTCGAAAGAAGCTCTTGGGGATAAGAACTTTGCATTTTCAAAAATCGATAAATCAGGTACTCCATTGTCTGAGTAGCTAGGATTCTTCTAAAACTTTTTATGAATAAGATGACGGATCTTGACATTCTCAAACTTGAAACCGAATAATCATTGTTTTTAGGAGTTTTCTTTATGCTTCGGTTTCAAAATTTGGTTAAGCTTATTCCTGAAACCAAAGAATCTATCTTCTTGAGAACAAATGTTATTCCAGATGTTTCGATGAACCCTCTGAAAACGGACCCTGGCTACTCTGAATCGTGAAGGCAAGTAATTCTTATTTTAGGAGATTTGTTTATTCATCCAGAATCCTCAGCTATTCTCGAAAGAAGCTATTTCTTTTTAAGCGTCGTTGTTTCCTTTGGATTTGAAAATTTAGTCATCCTCAGTTGCAAAATCAAGTAATTCAACTTTTTATGGTCTAATGTTTTTCAACAAGATCATTAGAATCCTTAAATTATGAACTTCGTCTATCTCAATAGTAAAACCAAGTTGTCCATCTTGATAGGAACGTAGGTCATTTGACATGAGCATTCATTATTCTAGAAAGAAGTATATGCTATTTGGGAGCCACGATGCTCTTGGGGAGCCACGATGCTCTTGGGGATAGGAACTTTGCATTTTCCAAATCGTTAATTCTGGTAATCCGTTGTCTACGTAGTTAGGATTCTTTTAAAACTTTTCATGATTAAGATGATAGATCTCGACATTCTCAAACATGAAGTCGAGTAATCCTAATTTTTAGGATTTTTCATTATCCTTTGCTTTTGAAGTGTAGTTAAACTTGATCTTGAAATCAAAGAATCCATCTTATTGTAAACAAATGTTATTCTAGATGTTCCGATGAACCTTCAAAAAATGGACCCTAGCAACTTTGAATAACCAGATTGTTGCTCATCCGACATGAGCATTCGTTATTCTAGAAAGAAGCATATGCTATTTGGGAGCTACGGTGCTCTTGGGGATAGGAACTTTGCATTATCTAAATCGTTAATTTTGGTAATCCATTGTTTGCATAGTTAGGATTCTTTTAAAACTTTTCATGATTAAGATGACAGATCTTGACATTCTCAAACATAAAGCCGAGTAATCCTAATTTTTATGAGTTTTCATTATCCTTTGCTTTTGAAGTGTAGTTAAACTTGATCTTGAAATTAAAGAATCCATCTTATTGTGAACAAATGTTATTCTAGATGTTCCAATGAACCCTCAAAAAACGGACCCTGGCAACTTACGGAAGGTTCATCGAAACATCTGGAATAACATTTATTCTCAATAAGATGGATTCTTTGATTCAGGATCAAGCATAACTAGATTTCAAAACCGAAGCATAACGAAAACTCCTAAAAACAAGGATTACTCGGTTTCATGTTTGAGAATGTCAAGATCTGTCATCTTATTCATAAAAAGTTTTAGAAGAATCGTAGCTACTCAGACAATCAATTACCTGAGTTAACAATATGGAAAATGTAAAGTTCCTATCCTGTAAACCCCGCGAATTTAGCTTTCTAAGTATAGAAACAAACGTCTAAACTGTAGATAATTTCCCGAACTCAAAAGAGCCAGTAAGATTTAAAACCGATTAAAATCTCGATTTAAAACCTCAAGTGGATACGAAAAACCTTAAATCATCAATTGAACCCCTAACTGCATCGAAGACCCTAAAACCTCGAACCTCATCAAAACCCTAAGATGACAATCGAAGATTGAATCGCGTAAGAATATATGAAACCCTAAATGTGTAAAAACATTAGAGATTGTGCCCTAAAGTAATAAAAACCCTAAAAATATAACTTTAAGGATATAAAAGCACTAATTCACCATAATTTACCCTAAAACCCTAAATGATAATATATCCTCCACATTTTACCATTTCATCGGTAAACGACTAAAGATAACCCTCAATCATGCATAAACATTTAGAATACTTAAGTGATCCATTAGAAACTAAGATAATGAGTCATAGATTATATTTATCCCTTAAGTATGTGATTAAGATAGTGTTACTTAGAGTTAGGGTTATAGTTGAAAATTAGGTTACATGTAGTGAACTTTAATACTCAAATTTGTACTTTTTGCACTTGTTATTCAAAGTAGTTTATCAAGTGAGATATATAAGCTATAAAGACCTAAAGTAAGACCTCATTAACTATGTTTACTAATCAATTCATCAAATATCTCATTTCTTCTCATTTCCTTCATTTTTCCCTTAATTTCCCTTAATTATTATATTATGTGTACAAAATTACATAAGCTTAAGGAGAGTTGACCAAGTCAACACATGTTGACTAAAGTCAACACTTTGAAAAGTCAACAAAATACACTAAAGAGATAAAGAAAATACCTTCTTCTTCATGATGGCTTTTCTTTTCCTTTTCTTTTGATTTTTCTTTTCCCCTTTCTCTCAATTGTTGCCGTCCACTTATTCCTCATTTTGGTCCCACCATTTGTTGTCTTCCATAATCAAAAACAAAGAAAAAGAAACAAAACAAAAACATTCCCCATTGCCGTGAGCTTCTTCTTCCCATTTCACTCTCATCACTCCTCCTTTTGTCTTCTTAATTTCAACACAATTAAAGGTATGTCTTTAAGTTGTTTTATGTTACTTTATATTATTCATTAGTTAGTTAATTAGGTAGATTAGATAAGTAGTTATGTGTTTAGTTTTGTCTTGAAGAAGAGGGAACAAAGTTTCCATCTTTAAGTGTAGAAATTAGAAATTATGAAGAAGAAGAAAGGAAGACATGAGTATATGCTTATAAGTATGTGCATATAAGGGAATACTAAAAGAATACATGTATGTAAACCTTTGTACATGAGTATTTATCATGTACATAACTTGAGTTAAGACCATATCTAGTTATATATGTGTATACTACACTAAATACATACATAAAAATACAAAAGAATGGAATTAGGAAGCTTTTCTTAAGGAAGAGATTAGGCATACGAATTTTTGTATAAAAATACGTATCCAACCGTATAGGTATATGAGTAGGTATACACGTATAAATACGGTATAAGTCTAAGTATAGGTATAAGTATATATATGCATAAGGTATATGTATAGTATATATATAAGTACATAAGTATACATATTAGTATGTTATGAGTGTAGGTAGGAATATAACATATGCATATGTATAAGTACTTAATGACATATATATTTGCATGTAATAAATGGATTACATAAGCCATGACATCATCAATTGATTACATAAGTGATGATGTAAGCATAGGTTTATAATAGGAGAAATAATAAGATTACATAAGCACATAACATAGGTATATACATGTATCTAGAAGTCGAAAATTCCTTAAACCCTAATACACCTCTTAGATTGAATTAAACTTAATCAAGTATGTGAATTTGTAGCACTAATGTAAAATTTCCTAAGTATAAGAATCAAATAGCTAATTCAATCATTAAATCCTAAACTAGGGCATAAACCTAAGTAATAAGAGTAATTAAACTTCAATAAGATAAAATTTCAATAAATTTAGCCCATATCATAAGATACGGGTCTTAACGTCCAAAACGGACATCACTGTGTGAGCGTGCGTCCGAAAACGATGAAAAACGACTATAAGTTTGCAAATATCGGAATCAGAACAAAAAAATTACAAAATACATAAAGGAAGCCTCATACCTTACTAATATAAGAAAATAGTTACTATTAATCTCATGGAGCATGGTAACCCTATACATACTATACTCGGGTTATATTGGAGGAAACTAGATAAATTACAATAGACTTTTAGTTGACTAAGGAGTCTAAATTCTCAGAACACTTATAAGGTCTACCATTTTGATTTAGGCGTTCGATATCGAGTCCTGGAAACCCTAAAGGCTTGGAGAATGAGCAATAATTCAGGTGAGGGAGTTCTGATGACCTGCTACTTGCTTGTGCATGTTATTTGTATGATGTTTTGTTGTTTGCTATTGCTTGTATGTTTGAATGACTGTTTTGTTTGTATGCCATCATCTGTGTGATCACCTTTTTAAATTGATAAATATAAATGTCTGACCCAAATAACCGATTCTACTTGTCGCATGTCTATGACTTGTTAAAGGTATGAATGGAGAGTGCTAGCCTTACAAAAATCTTAAGAAAAGTATTTTTGGCAAAAGCTTTTCTAACTTTAATCAAATTTTTGCATGATCGTTGTAAGGGCTTGTGGAGCCATAAATAGTATTTTTAACGTTAAGGCAAAGCTAGCATGAGTTCTCCACTTGATAGCGAGAGGACTCGCTTTATTATGCCTGAAAGGCCTTGGTTACTTTTGGTTGCAAGAAGACTTGCATGTTTGTGCCCCAGGGGCCTTGGAGGGTGGATAGTCCTAGTTAGGACTCCCCCTATTTGGATTAAAACTCTTTTCTTGGCTAGGGTAATAGTCGAGTTTTGCCTAGTGGGGTGGTGCCCCTAGGTAGCCTCATGCGGGTAAGCTGAGGTGCCCTGTACGGGTAAGTACAGGGGATAATCGAAGTGTAGACGATGTAATTCTACACCTTCCATAGTTCCGAACTCCTATGGATGTGTTTCTTGCATTCATCATGCTTCCATTCATTATGTATGTAGATAGCTTGCTTGCATGTGTGACAATAATGTGTGAAAACTTGCTTGACCGGTAGTGGTGAGGAACGAACTCACTGAGCTGTTTTATGCTCATTCCCCCTTAGTTTTCTTTGCAGGTTTACATACGATGGGATTGGGATATGTCTCGAGTGCTGAGTGCGAGATGAAGATATGTACATTAGTATTAGAAGTAGTTGAGTACTTTTTAGATGATATATAGACATCCTTTGTAGAAAATATTTATTTATTAAACCTTACTATAATGCTAGTATATCCTGTCTTATTATTTGGTAGGGGATACCGATTCTCTGCGGTTCTGTGGAACTGTGGGATATCGGACACCCATAGTTATTTATATTTGTATTCTACAGTAAATTAATTACTTAAAAATCAGTAACCTTAGTGATTTATTATTTAGAGTTTTGCAATCTCTGACTTGCAAGACGGTTTTCATATCATGGGTGCACACATGTTATGGAAATTTTAGGTAATCCTACTAGGCCCCCTTTAGGGTCCTGATATATCCCCAAGAGCACCATGGCTCCTAAATAGCATATGCTTCTTTCTAGAATAGTGAATGGTCACGTCAGATGGCCTATGTTCCCAACACAAGATGGACAACTTAGTTTTTCTATCGAGATAGTCGAGTTTCGTAATTTAAGGATTCTAATGAACTTGTCAAAAAACATTAGACCATAAAAAGTCAAATTACTTGATTTTACGACTGAGGATGACTAAATTTTCAATTCCGAAGGAAACAATGTTAGGACCCTAAAGAGGGCTTAGTAGGATTACCTAAAATTTTCATAACATGTGTGCACCCATGGTATGAAAACCGTCTTGCAAGTCAGAGATTGCAAGACTCTAAATAATAAATTACTAAGATTAATGATTTTCAAGTAATTAATTTATTATAACATGACATAATATATAATTATAAATAACTATGGATGTTCGATATCCCACAGTTCCTCAAAACCGCAGAGAATCGGTATCCCCTACCAAATAATAAGACAGGATATACTCGCATTATAGTAAGATTTAATAAATAAATATTTTCTACAAAGAATGTCTATGTATCATCTAAAAAGTACTCAGCTACTTCTAATACTAATGTACATATCTTCATCTCACTCTCAGCACTCAAGACATATCCCAATCCCATCCTATGTAAACCTGCAAAAGAAAGACTATTGGGGAATAAGCTACAAGAGCTTAGTGAGCAATCTCTCATACCATACTAGCAAACAAGTTATCAAACAAATTATTACAACCATATGAATGCATGCACACGCAGTATGCCAAACAATATATGCAGTTGACCGGTACTGCATATAATATCGGATTTTAACGCCCTCCAAGATAACGGTTGGAGATTACACGGCACCAATCACGACCGGGCTCTAGCACCTGGGTTTTTACCCATAACTTAGAACTCCGTATTTCACAAAAACGCATTTCCATTTCTAAAAATCCAATAATTCACAAAATCCCAGGCCTAGCGGTGAGGTGGCCCCCGCAGTCCACACTCACACCCTACAGCGGTGGTCTCTAGACACGACCCCCAGCCACCCACGGTTAGCGTCTTCGGCGCCAATAAAACCCGCGAGCCAAGGGTAGGGTCTTGTTGTACCCATGCTCCTGCACGGTACCAATCAAATCATGTGGGAATCTATCCCTCCAAGGCCCTTCATTACCAACCGCGTGAAGTGACGGCCAGAATAAGTAATGCGATGCATGGATAATGCATGACCCTTTTGATTTAAGATAAGCCAAATATAATTAGGTCAGATTATGAGGCGACCAATCAATATCAGCAAACCATCCAAATCCTATAAAAATCAATCATACCAGAAAATTATCAATTATCGTATTTAACAATATTTCTCACAATAATCAAGCAATATCAAGCACACGCATATCCCGAAAACCCCATGCATCAAGTTATTGATATTCAATTTAAGTGCACTAACTACAACCACAAACAAGTATAGAGTCATCGGGAGTACTCACTTGACTATGACGACTCGCTCTAGTCGTAATAACCGATCGGGAGATCTTCGCCCTCGTCGGGATCACCTGATCATTACGAGATAACAGAGATAATAAGTAGTTGACTAAACTAATGGTTTTAGATATCTATCTACCTAATTCTACTTAAATTACTATCAGCCCTTATTCGATTAAACCTAATTGCTAATCGTATATAACTTTTTCATTTTATTTTCAATATTTATGAATTTATAGTCGTTTTTCATCGTTTTCGAACGTACATTCACACGATAATTCCGTTTTGGACGTTAAGACCTGTGTTTTATGAAATGGGCTAAATTTATTGAAATTTTATCTTATTGAAGTTTAATTACTCTTATTATTTATGTTTATGCCCTAGTTTAGGATTTAATGATTGAATTAGCTATTTAATTCTTACACTTAGGAAATTTTACATTAGTGCTACTAATTTACATACTTGATTAAGTTTAATTCAATCTAGGAAGTATATTAGGGTTTAAGGGATTTTTTTTTTTTTTTGGCTTCTAAGTACATGTATATACCTATGTTATATGCTTATGCAATCTTATTATTTCTTCTTTTATAAACCTATGCTTACATCATCACTTATGTAATTAATTAATGATGTCATGGCTTATGTCATCATGTGCTTATGTCATCACTTACCTCATCATATGATTACATAAGCCTTTCCTTATGCTTATGTCATATGTATATGTATTATGTACATGTTACCATTTCTCTTATACTTATGTACATACACCTTATACATACTTATACTCATATCTATACTTAGACTTATACCGTATTTATACGTGTATACATACTCATATACCTATACGGTCATATACGTATTTTTTTATACAAAAATTCGTATGCCTAATATTTTCCTTAAGAAAAGCTTCCTAATTCCATTCTTTTATGTTCTTAAGTGTGTGATTAGTGTAGTATAAGTATGTATGGTTAGGTTTTGTTTTAATTTAGGTTATGTACATGGAAAATACTCATGTACCATGCTTCTCATGCTTCCCTTCTTTTCGGTTTACCTCATGTACATATTCTTTGTGCACATATTCATGTTTTCCTTTCTTCTTATTCATGATTCCTAGATTTCTACACTTAAAGATGGAAACTTTGTTTCCTCTCCTTCAAAACAACACTAAACACATAACTACTTACCTAATCTACTGAATTAACTAACTAATGAAGAAGATAAAACAAGATAAAGTAACTTAGATACATACCTTTAATTGTGTTGAAATTGAGAAGACAAAAGTGAAGAAATGAAAGTGAAAGGAGGAGATGAAGCTTACGGCATGAAATGGGGGGTTTTGTTTTGTTTCTTTTTCTTTGTTTTGCTTATGGAAGAAGAAGAATGGTGGGGTCTACAAGGGGAGATGCATGGACGGCAATTTAAGAGAGGAAGGAAAAAGAAATGCAAAAGGAAAAGAAAAGAAAGGAAATCATGAGAAGAAGATATTTTTTTTCATAATGAAAGAGACACTTTTGTTGACTTTTCAAAGTGTTGACTTGGTCAACATTTTGACCTTGGTCAACTTTCCTTAAGCTTAGGTAATTTTGTGTACATAATGTAGAGATTAAGGGAAATTAAGAGAAAAATGAAGGAAATGAAAGGAAATGAGGTATTTGATGAATTGATTAGCAAACATAGTTGATAAGGTCTTACTTTAGGTCTTTATAACTTATATATCTCATTTGATAAACTACTTTGGATAACAAGTGCAAAAAGTACTAATTTGGGTATTAAAGTTCACTACATGTAACCTAATCTTCAACTATAACCCTAACTCTAAGTGAGACTATCTTAATCATATACTTAAGGAATAAATATATTCTATGACTCATTATCTTAGTTTCTAAGGGATCATTTAAGCATTCTAAATGTTTATGCATGATTGAGGGTTATCTTCAATCGTTTACCGATGAAATGGCAAAATATGGAGGATATATTATCACTTAGGGTTTTAAGGTAAATTATGGTGAATTAGTGCTTTTATATCCTTAAAGTTATAGTTTTAGGGTTTTTATTACTTTAAAGCACCATCTCTAATGCTTTTACACATTTAGGGTTTCATATATTCTTACGCGATTTAATCTTCGATTGTCATCTTATGGTTTTGATAAGGTTCGAGGTTTTAGGGTCTTCGTATGCGGTTAGGGGTTCAATTGATGATTTAAGGTTTTTCGTATCCACTTGAGGTTTTGAATTGAGATTTTAATCGGTTTTAAATCTTACTGGCTCTTTTGAGTTCGGGAAATCGTCTACAGTTTAGACGTTTGTTTCTATACTGAGAAAGCTAAATTCGTGGGGTTTACAAACAATGACGCTTAAAAAGCAAGAGCTTCTTTTGAGAATAGCCGAAGATTCTGGATGAATAAATAAATCTCCTAAAATATGGATTACTTGCCTTTACGATTGAGAGTTGCTGGGGTCCATTTTCGGAGGTTTCGTCAAAACATCTGGAATAACATTTGTTCTTAATAAGATGGATTCTTTGATTTTAGGATCAAGCATAACCAGATTTCGAAACCGAAGCATAAAGAAAACTGCTAAATACAAGGATTACTCAGTTTCATGTTTAAGAATGTCAAGATCCGTCATCTTATTCATAAAAAGTTTTAGAAGAATCCTAGTTACGCAGATAATGGAGTACCTGATTTATCGATTTTTAAAAATGCAAAGTTTTTATCCCCAAGAGCTTCTTTCGAGAATAGCCGAGGATTCTGAATGAATAAACAAATCTCCTAAAATAAGGATTACTTGCCTTCACGGTTGAGAGTAGCCAGGGTCCGTTTTCGGAGGGTTCATCAAAACATCTGGAATAACATTTGTTCTCAATAAGTTAGATTCTTTAATTTCAGGATCAAGCATAACCAAATTTCAAAACCAAAGCATAATGAAAACTCCTAAAAACAAGGATTACTTGGTTTTATGTTTGAGAATGTCAAGATCTGTCATCTTATTCATAAAAAGTTTTAGAAGAATCCTAGCTACACAGACAGCTGATTACCTGATTTAACGATTTGGAAAATGCAAAGTTTCTATTCCTAAGAGCATCGCGGCTCCCAAATATCATATGCTTCTTTCTAGAATAAAGAATGCTCACGTCAGATGACCTGCGTTCCCAACAAGTTGGACAACTTGGTTTTACTATCGAGATAGCTGAGGTTCGTAATTTAAGGATTCTAAGGAACTTGTTGAAAAACATTAGACCATAAAAAGTCGAATTACTTGATTTTGTAACTGTGGATGACTAAATTTCCAAATCCAAAGGAAACAATGACGCATAAAAAGTGAGAGCTTCTTTTGAGAATAGCATAGAGAATGTTGAGAATGACACAGAGGAGATTCCTTTGGGAGATTATCCCAAGAAGACAACAAGGATAGGAAAACCTATGTCAGCAAATGTCTGGTAAACTCTGATTGACTTCCTGCAAGCAAATGCTGAAGCGACCTTAGGAGGGGCCTAGTAGTTTTACCTAAAATTTCCATATCACGTGTGCACCCATGATAAGAAAATCACCTTGCAAGTCAAAGATTGCAAGACCTTAAATAGTTATTTGCTAGAGTCTTCAATTTTAGTTCATTGACTCATTATATAATATAAATAATTATGGATATCCATTTTTCCACAATTCCTCAGAACTGTAGAGAATCGGTATCCTCTACCAAAATAGCGAAATAAGATAGACAATTCTAGAAAATTCTAAACTTACTAAAGATACTAAACTTAATTGAGACATTGTTCGTTTTTTGGAGCATTCCGAATTAACTACACAAGCTTTTCGTCATACTGATTCAATGGTAGCACTCTGCACTTGATTCCTATCCCATTCCCAACTATCGATCAACCTATAAGGAAAAGAACTGTTGAAGTGTAAGCTTACACTTAGTGAGATAATTACCCTCATCAATATTGCATGGCAAAATTTATTAGATGCACAATCATATGAATGCATGAATAATCAGTATGCCAAACAACGCATGCAGTGGCCTAGGAACTACATAGGACTCAGAATTACGCCACCTGAAGTCAGGGTTTGGAGATAATTAGCCGATCTAAACCAAAATCCGGGTTCTAGACCTTAGGTTTTATTTCATTTGCACTATTGTGCTTAAGCCAAAACAAAACTATATATATGTGTGTGTGTGTGTGTGTGTGTGTGTGTGTGTGTGTGTGTGTGTGTGCGTGTGTGTGTATGTATATACTTTCTTTATTGAATGGCAAATCATATTTTCAAAATCCCAAGTCTAGCGGTGTGATGGCCTCTACAATCCATAAACACACGCCCTAAGTAAAAGCCATAAGACTTGGCCCCTTGCTGACGACTGGCATCTCCCCGGCACCTAGTAAGCCCATCAGCTTAAGATAGAGACTCAATATATATGATGGTATATATATATGTGTGTGTGTGTATGTGTGTGTGTGTGTGTACTTTCTTTACTGAATGGCAAATCATATTTTCAAAATCCCAAGTCTAGCGGTGTGATGGCCTCCACAATCCATAAACACACGCCCTAAGTAGAAGTCATAAGACTTGGCCCCTTGCCGACGATTGGCATCTCCCCGGCGCCTAGTAAGCCCATCAGCTTAAGATAGAGACTCAATATATATGATGGTATAGCTAGTATCCAATCCTGCAGGAAACTCATATTCCTATGAGTCCCCTCCCATCTTCTGCGTGAAGCAGCAGTCAGTGTTATCCGTATGCTATATGGGATATGCATGATTCATTTTGATTTCTTAATCAAATAAGTGATTATCTCGATTTTCAAGGTGATCAAACAATTTCATTCCATACAATTCACATGTATATATAATGCAAACAATTCCCCTTATTAAATATAATTAACAAGTCATCACATTCATCCACAAATTCATACACATACATCTCCCATATCCCACAAGCATCTAAATTTATAAATATAAGTTTAGGTGCATCTATTCTATAAGCACAATCAAGTAAAGAGTCATCGGGAATTTACTTACTCAGCCATGCGGATCAATAAAAATAATTCTGGGATAGGTCATCTCCCTAAAGCTGGGTCCCTTAGACATCGCAAATACGATACTATAAGGATTTGAATTAAAACCTAGAAAACTAAGCTAAAACCCTTTAAGTTATACTTTTGACTTGGTTTCATAATTTTTTCTCGGTTTTACTTAAAAGTTCAATCACGTATAACTTTCTCGTTTTAGATCCAATTTTTATGATCTTATAGTCAATCTTCATCGTTTTCGAGTGTACTTTAACATGGTGAGATTATTTTTTTGAAATGAGGCACACAATTCTGTCCATGGGTCAGAACAGTAGCGTTCCTCATGTGTTAGAGTGTTTTTGGGCCTTGTTTGGTAATTTGAGAAATCCTTTGGGCTTGGTCTTAAGATTTTATCCTAAGCTTAAAATACTCCTTGAGATCAGATTTACAACTTTGATTTATATTCCTAAGGCTAACAACCACTTCTTGGGCCCTTTAGTGGACTTAAGTTGTCAAATGGGCTTGTTTTTAGTCCAAACTAAAGTTAGTGATTTTGGTGGTTTATGGGGCCTTAGGTGGATTTCTTATGGCTTCAAAACAACCTCTCTTGGTACTTTAAGGTGTTGGTCATAATTTTGTTGAAGGCCCAACTTAGAGTTCTAGGCTTTTTTTGAGAGTTTTAGACTTGGTTTTGAGTTTTAGGCTTTGTATGCTCACCATACTTGCTTTGGTTGATTTTTTCGCTTTGTTTACTCACTTTTATCATATTTTTAAGCTTTTTTTTCCTACGTTCCAGATCTGTTCATGATAGTTCCAAGGGTTCCTTACTTGGTTTTCCAACTTGTTTCATCATTTCCTTAAGTTTAGGTGGTAGATTATGCACTTAACTACTTGTGTCCAAATCTTAACTTAACTTTTCTTCCACAAGATGATTCTTTAACTCATGTTCCACACAAAGAAATAGAAGATCTTACATTTAATACAACTTCCATATCATAGCTCATATCATACCAAGTTGGTTTCTTCATAAAACTTTCTGTGATGGATTTTTCCTTAACTTAAGTCTAGATTTGAGTATGTTTAACTTAATGAAAAAAAAATCAATATCCCAATGACTATGGAACCCTCACATCCAGCATGTTCATCCTCCATTAAAGTTATTATTTCAAGATTTTCTTAGCTTAAAATATTCCATTCAAAGCATTAAACAAATATCTTTACAAAACACCAACTTTACATGCTCATGTTTCAACTTCATGTAAGGGTTTCATGGTTTGTTTCTTAAAACGATTTTTGGTGTTATAACAACTTAAACCTTACTTATATCTTCAAGAAATTAAAGTCTCCTAACATAAATACTAATCCACATATCACAAGAAATACTTACTCGTCCTTAAAGCAAAATATGGTGGTTGTGCACAAAAGTTCCACTTAAGCTCTTAACTTTGCTTCCTCTTTCGCAACCTTTTGGAAGCTGAATCTTTTGGTCTCTTGGAATGGAGTTTGTGGAAGGTTCTAATGGTTTTAAAAGATCTTAGATGGTGAAAGAAAATGACACAAGAATAAGAAGAGAAATTGCTGTGAGTATGGAAGCAAAAATAGTGGTGGCAATGTTGGGAATTTGTAGAGTTTGATTTCTTCTTTTGATTTATGTTTAAAGTGAGAGAAAAGGAAGTAAAAATGGGAGTGAAAGAGGGAGAGAGTGGTAGATTTTAAATGAGGAAAGAAGTGTGTGCAAGAAGCTTTAATTGATTATCTTCTAGCTTACACAAAAGTCAACAATTGCAACTATTGATGATGTAAGCATTAAGGGGTGAATAGTGATGTGTAAGAGAAAGTGATTGATTGTTGAATGACAAGAGCATGGCCCCCCCTTTCTCCCTTGTCCAAATCTGCCATTTAAAGTCTTTTTGGGCCATGGAGTGGTCTTGTCTCATTTATTAAAGTTAAGCTTATGAAATCTTGTGAAAAATTGTCCATATGTAGTATAAGTGAAATGGTGATAAGGAAATTGTCTTATCACTAGATTTTGATAAGTTATCAATTGATAAATGATTCCAACTCTCAATTGATAAGTTATCTAAGGTGATTGGTTGGTCTACTTGTTTATGTGTAAAGCTTATACATGAAGATAAGGGCATGGCTTTATAGGAAATTGTTTTAGGGTTTTCATCTCGCATTGTTTTGTAATTTATGATTTGATTTTTATAAAATTGTGAAATTTTCTAAAGTTGAATGAAATTATTCAAATTAAATTATCGATTAATTACTTAGGGTTAAAATTCCTTAATTGTTTTAAGGTTTAGAGTTTTAAAAGACTTTAGAGCTTGCAGTTCTTCAAGCTTGGGTTTTATCGACAATTGGCTTTTGAATTAGAAAAATTTAATTCGTTTCTAAATATAAACTTAAGTTTTTGGTTTAGTTGTTCTTTGGGAATGTTTGGAAAGTACTCTTAATCAAGTTTTAGGCCCACTAAAAGTAGGGTTTACAAATGCTGACGTGTTCGCATAGTCACCATCAGACATGTCGGGTATTCTAAGAGACGTTACGGTACACAAGCTCCAGTTTGACCTAAATGTAAATGTGGTTTGACAAAAAAAGAGACATTTTGCACTAGAGAGATAAGTGGCAATAAAAGAAGTGGTCTAGAAATTATTGAAGGCAGGATTTATCCAGAAAGAGCCTTATCTGACTTGAATAGCAAATTATGTGCTAGTCAAGATGTTTAACGGCAAGTGGCAAATGTGCATAGACTTCACAGATCTCAATAAGGCTTATCCCAAGGATTGTTTCCCACTACCAAAAGTAGATTAGATGGTAGATGTAACTGCAGGACATGCATTGCTTTCTTTTATAGACGCTTTCTCTAGTTAAAATCAAATCAGGATGGATAAGGTAAATAAAGTTCACACATCTTTCGTTACCAATTTTGGAATGTATTGTTATACGGTGATGCCCTTTGAGCTGAAGAATGCTGGTGTCACATACTAGAGATTAGTAATGAAGATGTTCAAATCTCAGATCCATAGGAATGTTGAAGTATACGTGGATGATATGATTGTGAAGAGCATGAAAGAAGATCAGCATCTTGCAGATCTAGAGGAGACGTTTGTAACATTGCGAAGATATTGCATGAAACTCAACCCATAGAAGTGCATCAATGGTGTAACATTAGGGAAATTTCTCGGGTATATGGTTACATAATGTGGCATTGAGGCCAATTCGAGAAAGATTGAAGCCATAAGGAATATGAAATCACCTCACATGGTCAAAGAGCTGCAGGAACTCACATGGCGAATTGCCGCCCTTAATAGATTCATGTCGATAAGTGCAAATAGGTGCGCAGAATTCTTTAAAATTTTGAAGAATCCAAAGGAATTTAACTGGACTAAAGATTGCAAAAGAGCTTTCAATGAGCCTAAGGAATTTCTTGCATCGCCCCCGCTATTCTTGACACCCATTCTAAGAGAAAATTTATACTTGTATCTATTAATCAACTGTTGAGCACTTTCCTCCATACTGGTTTGAATTGACAGTAAAGAGCATTGACTCGATTATTATATGAGTTATGTTCTGTAAGGACTAGAGCTTCGGTATACAAAGATTGAAAAATTTGTATTGGCTGTGGTTTTCTCGGTAAGAAAGTTGAAGCCATACTTTGAATCTCACCCGATTATTATCCTCATTGATCAACCATTGTAGTGGCTTGACTCCTCAAAGAGGATGATGAAATACGCCTTAGAGCTCAGTGCCCATGTTGTCCAATATAAACCCAAAACGATACTAAAGGCCCAAGTACTGGTGGATTTTGTAGCTAAATTCACTGAAGACAAAGATTGTGTAGAGATTGTTGAGAAACCTACCTTGTTTCTCTATGTCGATGGTTCTTCAACATGAGAAGGAAGTAGTGCAAGCCTACTTCTTCAAGCCCCCCATAATGTTAAAGTTCATTACGCTTTGAAATTTGGATTCCCAACCAATAACAATGAAGTTGAGTACGAAGCTCTAATCATTGGATTGAAACTGGCAAAAGAAATTGGTGCCGAAAAACTTGAGGTGTTCTCTAATTCCTAACTGGTGGTAAATCAGGTCACCAAAAGTTATGCGGCAAGAGAAGAAGAGATGAGCAAGTACCTTTTGGTGGTACATCTTTAGGCACGAAGATTGGCTTACTAAGCTGCGAACTATACGTTGATTGATGGCCAACTGTACAAGCGTAGCATATCCTAACCCTACCTTTAATGCCTTTCCTCGAGGGATGCCCTGAGGGTATTATTTGAACTTCATGGTGGCATATGTAGCAATCATGTGAAGGCGCAAACACTGTATATTCAAGCACTACAAATCGGCTATTATTAGCCGACTATGAAAGAAGATGTGAAGGACGTTGTCCAGCAGTATCCTCAATGCTAGAAGTACGAGTTGCTAAGTAAAGCACTCACAAGTGACTTATGTAGCCTAGCTAACCCTTAGCCTTTCGCTTAATGGGGGCTAGAAATTCTCAGACCCTTTCCAAAGTCTGTTACCCAGCGACAATTCATCATTGTCGCTGTGGACTACATTACCAAATGGGTCGAAGCCGAGGCTATGGTAAAAATCACGAAGCAGAAAGTGGAAGCTTTCATCTTCAATGCCATTAGGTTGAGATTCAGAGTACCCTACATGATAATTACAAATAATGGTCCCCAGTTTGACAACAATAGGTTCTGAGCATTTTGTGAAAGGTACGACATTCGGCTTAACTATACATTCATAACGCACTCTTAGACAAATGGACAAGTCGAAGCCATAAACAAGATCATATTAAACAGCCTGAAATAGAGAGTGAATCAAGTCGGGGGGAAGTAGGTCGATGAACTACTGAACGTCCTATGGGGATACACAACTACTCACAGAACCGCAACAGGAGAGATACCATTTATGTTAGCATATGGCACTGAAGCCATGTTGTCGATTGAATTGGATTTGCTTAATCTATGTACACATAATTTTGACGTTATGCTTAATCAAGTCAGATTGATAGCGAATCTAGACACTATTGAGGAAATTCAAGAAGTTCCAAAAGCTAAGGTCACGGCATGCCAGCATAGAGTAGTAAGATACTACAATCAGAAAGTTAAGTATAAGGTTTTCTAACTTAGAGATCTAGTTTGCCATAAGTGGAAGCAATAGGCCCATGTGCAAGTCAGGGAAAGCTCGGCATAAATTAGGAGGATCCGGGAAGTCGTTGGCAAGTGGGCCTATTGACTAGAAAGGGTTGGATGGATCCATCATCCCTCAAGCTTGGAATGCTAATAATATGAAATTTTATTTCAATTAATGTCAGATGACTTCTGCCGTCACTCTTTTGGTGGTAACCAACATGCTTGTAAGACTTATTTATAACAAAAATATATAATTGAAGTCTCATTATGTTTTGGTTACAATTATTGAATCAACGAGTTATAGGTTGCACGACAAACGAGCTTATCTAAGTTCTAGCCTAATACGGTAAAAAAACTATGCAAATTAACTATACGATCAAGTAATGTAGCTAGTCAACACCTCAAACGGTTAATGGATAATATAAAACAAGGGCATGTGAAATAAAACATACCAATAAATGAATGGCGTGTGAAATAAAACATGCCTAGAAACAATGGGCTTGTGAAATGAAACAGGCCGAAAGTTAATTGGGCGCGTGAACATGTAAAGAAGTGACGAGCTTGTGAATTGAAATAGGCCAAAAGATAGCAAGGCATGTGAAATAAAACATGCTGAGAAACAAATGGAGTGAATTAAAGCATACCGACAAATGAGAGCGTGAAACAACGTGCATAAGCCATACAAATCATGAAAGTGCAGTTACGTAAAAAAGTCATAAGCACTCGACATTGCCTTGATTATATTCTAATTATTAATTACATGAGAATGCAATATGCCAATACAACAAGTCCTAAGGCCTATTCTTAGATTCAGCAGAAGTGATTTTTAAATCTTTGGCAAGGGCTTCCTCGATAGCTAGGTTCTCGGAGTGGGCAACTTCTTCGACTTGAGCTTCATTATCACTTTGATCGATACTCTCGACACTCGTATCGTCGCCTTTGTTTTCATCAGCATTACTAACTTTGTCATCGATGTCAGCAAAGTTGAGACACGAGAGATCATAATCGAGATAAAGCTTTAACACCTCTTCTCTTGCCGCTTGAACTCCCTTTAACAACTTGTTGTGTAAAAGCTTCGCATATTGCCAACTTGGAGTGGCTATATCAAGAGCCTCTTTAACAGATGGCCCCCTCCTCACAGTCTCCTCCAACTTGGCAACATGGCTCTGCAAGTTTGAGTTGTTGGTCTCCAACTCCTTTATCTACACCCTAAACTTGTCTTCATCATCACTCATTGTGTAAGTAGTTCGGCCCAAGCCCCATTACTCTTCCTTTTTCTTCAACAGTTCCTCTTTCAAGCTTTCAGACTCTTTGTACTATTTTTCCATTTTGGCCTTCAAGCTAGAGATTTCATCAGTAGCGAGATCTTGTGTTAATTTCTCGATGGCAAGTTCCTCCTTAAGTTTTCTTGCCTCTATCTCAACCTTAATCCTTACGTTCTCAATCGCAGCAGTTTGGGCCTTTGATTCATTGTACACATCCTCAACTTTCTACAACAAATTTAGTTATTATAATCAAGAATGATTGGATATTACATAGATATAGTAGAAAATATTACCTTCTTTGCCACTTTGTTAGCCTCGTCCAAAGTTATAAGAATGTAGCTACTTCTTTGGAAAAAGAAAATGTGTTAATTATTCGGATAAGCTGAATAATTAAAAGCAATGTTTATAAATACTCACATCATACAATTTGGCCGCTACATGGGCCTTATGGCAACTGTCGATCCTATAAACATCTTTCTTGGTGATATCTTTGTCTTTTGGAAGAATGACCCCTTCTATTAAAGCCAAATATTTTGTCCTATCTCCTAAGGCCGAGTCAGTGTCCAAAATCTGATGGCTCCAACAAGGGATGAAGTACTCGCCGACCTCTTTGTTTGACACAAATTCGATGCTAATAATGCCGAGAGCTTTAGAACACAATGCCTCCTTTGCCCTTTTGTCCAAGCCTTTGGACTTCTTGATAAATGGTTGGCTAGCAAGTTCCTTCCATGGTCTTTTTGCACCACTTAGAGCCACTGCAATCACCTGTGATGAGCCTTCTACAGCAATGGCATTTTCATCCTCTTTGTCGGGGTATGTCTTTTGATGCTCACTATTCCTCAGCTCAACAGAAGTTTAAATAATCACGATCAGAGGCTCCTTAGAACGAACCTTGATCAACTATATATTCTTATTCTCCTTCACTCTCTCGGTACGATGAGAGATCTATATAGTCGTATGCTTTGCTACAGCTTCCTTTGCTTGTCTCTTTGCGACAATAGGCCGTATGGTAGTTATCAAGACCCTAAATGGGGCCTAGTAGGATTACCTAAAATTTCCATAATATGTGTGCATCCATGATATGAAAACCGTCGTGTAAGTCAGAGATTGTAAGACTATAAATAATAAATCACTAAGATTACTGATTTTCAAGTAATTAATTTGATGTAACATAACATAACATATAGATAAAAATAAATATAAATATCCGATATCCCACAGTTCCTCAGAACCGCAGAGAATCAGTATCCCCTACTAAATAATAGGACAGGATATGCCATCATTATAAAACTGTAGGAAAAATTAAATTATATCAAATTCTAACATGTGAATATTTTCTACAAAGTGTGTTTATGAATCACCTATAAGGATCTCAACTAATTCTAACACTAATGTAGATATCTTTATCTCGCACTCAGCACTTGAGACTTATCCTAATCCCATCGTATGTAAACCTACAAAAGAAAGACTATTGGGGAATAAGCTACAAGAGCTTAGTGAGCTATCCTTCATACCATACTGGTAAACAAGTTATCAAACAAATTATTATAACCATATGAATGCATGCACACGCAGTATGCCAAACAATATATGCAGTTGACTAGTACTACATATAATATCAGATTTTAACGCCCTCTGAGATAAGGGTTGGAGATTCATCGGCACTAATCACAACCAGGCTCTAGCACCTGGGTTTTTACCCGTAACTTTGAATTCCGTATTTCACAAAAATATATTTCCATTTCTAAAAATTCAGTAGTTCACAAAGTCCTAGGCCTAGCGGTGAGGTGGCCCCTGCAGTCCATAGTCACACCCTACAGCACAGATCTCTAGACTCAACCCTCAACCATACGGTTGGCATCTCTATCATCTAGTAAGCCCGTAGGTTCAGGTAAGGTCATGTTGTATGAGTGTACCGTGCAAAAACATTTTAATATAAATAAACAACCCCCGCAAGGCCTCTCTTTATCTCCGCGTGAAGTGATGGCCGGAATAAGTAAATGCAATGCATGACCCTTTTAATTTAAGATAAGCCAGATATAATTAGCTCAAATTATGAGGCGATCAATCAATATCAGCAAACCATCCAAATCATATAAAAATCAATCATACCATCAAATCATCAATTATCATATTTAACAATATTTCTTACAATAATCAATCAATATCAAGCACACGCATATCTCGAAACCCCATGCATCAAGTTATTGATATTCAATTTAAGTGCACTAACTACAAGCACAAACAAGTATAGAGTCATCGGGAGTACTCACTTGACTATGACGACTCGCTCTAGTCGTAATAACTGATCAGGAGATCCTCGCCCTCGTCGTGATCACCTGATCATTACGAGATAACAAGGATAATATGTTGTTGACTCAACTAATGGTTCTTGATATCTATCTACCTAATTCTACTTAAATTACTATTAGCCCTTATTCGTTTAAACCTAATTGCTAATCGTACGTAACTTTTTCATTCTATTTTCAACATTTACAAATTTATAGTCGTTTTACATCGTTTTCGGATGTACGTTCACACAGTGATGTCCGTTTTAGACGTTAAGACCTATGTTTTACGATGTAGACTAAATTTATTGAAATTCTAATTATTGAAGCTTAATTATTCCTATTGGCTAGTTTTATGTTCCATTTTAGTAGTTAATGATTTAATTAGCCATTTATTCTTATACTTAGGGCATTTTACATTGGTATTACTAATTTATGTTCTTGATTAAGTTTAATTCAGTTTAGGAAGTGTCTTAGGGTTTAAGGGATTTTCGACTTGTAAATACATGTATATACCTATGTTATGTGCTTATGTAATCTTATTATTTCTTCTATTATAAACCTATGCTTATGTCATCGCTTACATCATCATTTGCTTATGTCATTGCTTATGTTATATGTACATGTCTTATGTACATTTTACTTCTTCCCTTTTGCTTATGTACATATACCTTATACATATATATACTTATACCTATACTTAGACTTATACCGTATTTATACGTATATACATACTCATATACCTATACGGTTAGATACGTATTTTTATACAATATTTCGTATGCCTAATCTTTTCCTTAAGAAAAGCTTCCTAATTCCATTCTTTTGTGTTTTTAAGTGTGTAATTAGTGTAGTATAAGTATGTATGGTTAGGTTTTGTTTTAATTTAGGTTATGTACATGGTAAATACCCATGTACAAAGCTTCTCATACTTCCCTTCTTTTCGGTTTACCTTATGTACACCTTCTTATGAGAAGATATTCATGTTTTCCTTTCTTCTTCTTCATGATTCCTAAATTTCTACACTTAAAGATGTGAACTTTGTGCCCTCTTCTTCAAGATCATACTTTTCACATACCTAATTGTCTAATCTACCTAATTAACTAACTAATGAAGAATATAAAACAACATAAGGTAACTTAAGTACATACCTTTGCTTATGTTGGAATTAAGGAGACAAAAGGAGAAGTGTTGAAAGTGAAATGGAGAAGGAAAGATCACGGCAATGGAGGGGCCTTTTTGTTTTGTTTCTTTTGTTTTGTCTTGTTTATGGAAGAGGGAGAATGGTGGGGTCTAGAAGATGGAAGAAGTAGACGGCAAAGAAAAGAAAAAGAAGGGAAAAACCAAAAGAAAAGAAAAGAAATCATGAGAAGAAAGATATTTTCTTCAAATGAAAAAGACACTTTTGTTGACTTTTCAAATTGTTGACTTGGTCAACTTTCAAAAAAATAAAGACCCTTTTGTGTACATAATGAACTAATTAGGAAAAATTTGGAGAAAGATTAAGGAAATGAAGGGAAATAAGAAATTTAGTAAATTGATTAGTAAAAATAGATAATGAGATCTTCTATTAGGTATTTATATCCTATATACACCATTTGGTAAGCTACTTAGTATAATTAAGATGAAAACTATCATTTAGGGTATTAAGATTCATTACATTTAGCCTAATCTTCAACTATACCCTTAATTCTATGTAATACTATCTTAATCATATACTTAAGAGATAAATGTAATCTATGATCCATGATCTTAGTTTCTAAAGGACTACTTGAGGATTCAAAACCTATATGCATGAATGAAAGTCATCTCTAACCTTTTACTAATGGTTTGGCAAAATTACGAAGGTTATATTATCAATTAGGGTTTTAGGGTATATTGTGATGAATTCATGCACATATGTCTTTAAGGTTATCATTTTAGGGTTTTTATCACTTTTGAATGAAATCTTTAGTGTTTACATACATTTAGGATAGATATGTTTTTTACGCGATTGATTAATTCTTTTAAGGTTTTCACTTTCATTAGCCTTGTCAACTCTTAAATTGTCTAACATACTCGAGTCTATTTCAGAAGCTAGATTGAGAATTTTAGGGGTTTACAGTAGTTGTTGAGGTGGTCCCCCTCCTATCAGCCTTGGACTTCTTAGCTTTGGCTTGAGCAAGTAGCTTTGCAAGATTCACCTCTCCGACACCCATATCTACAAGATGAGTAAATCAATTAATATAAAGAGGGGAAAAATATGAACTTACATTTTCCGTGCCAAGCAAGGCTCAAAGGTCACTATTCTCTCCCAAAGTCTCGAGAACAGCTTTCCTCATGGCTATATTGGTTATTCTCTAAAGTACCTTTGGCTATTTAAGCATCATCATTATCTTTGGATTAGGAAATTTAGTTATCCTCAATCGTAAAATCAAGCAATTCATCTTTTTATGATCTAATCCTTTTCTACATGTTCCTTAGAATTCTTAAATTACGAACTTCAACTATCAGATCGTAAAACCAAGTTAACCTACTTATTAAGAACTTAGGCTATCCAATAGGAGCATTCGTTGTTCTTGAAAGAAGATTTGGCAATTTAGGAGCCTCAGTTCTCGTTAGTTTAGGCATGTTATTCCAAGTCATTAAATCTAGTAATCCGTTGTCTGTGAAGCAAGGATTTTTCCAAAACTTTTTAGCAATCCTTAGATGATGGATCCTCATGATTCTCAAACATGAAACCAAGTATTCATTGTTTTTAGGAGGTCTTGTAATCCATAGGTTAGGTAGTCTAGTTATTTTGGATCGCGAAATCAAATAATCAATATTATTTGGGAACAAACATTATAAAAGAAGTTCTCATGAACCCCCAAAATATGGACCTCGACTATTCTCAATTTTAACTTAAGAGCTTTGTTTGCTTAAGAAGAAACCTTAGTTATTCTCAAAAAAACCTTTGGCTATTTAAGCATCACCGTTATCTTTGGAATAGGAAATTTAGATTTCCTAAGTCGTAAAATCATGTAATTCATCTTTTTATGATCTAATCATTTTTCACAAGTTCCCTAGAATCCCTAAATTACGAACCTCATATATCCCGATTGTGAAACTAAGTTAACCTACTTATTGGGAACTTTGATTTTCTGATATGACCATTTGTTATTCTTGAAAGAAGCTTTAGCAATTTAGGAACCTCAATTCTCCTTAGTTTAGGAACTTTGGTTATTCTAAGTCATTAAATCTAGTAATCCGTTATCCGCAGAGCTTGGATTTTTCCAAAACTTCTTAGCAATCGTTAGATGATGGATCCTCACGATTCTAAAAAATGAAACCAAGTAATCCTTATTTTTAGGAGTTTTTGTAATCCATAGGTTAGGTAGTCTGGTTATTCTTGATCGTGAAATCAAATAATCAATCTTATTTAGAAACAAATGTTGTTCTAAAAGTTCTCATGAACCCTTAGAGTATAAACCTCGGCTATTCTCAATTTTGAAGGCAAGTAATTCCTCTTTTAGGTGCTTTGTTTGTTTAACAAGAAATCTCGGTTATTCTCAAAAGAGCCTCTGACTATTTAAGCATCGTCGTTATCTTCATATTAGAAAATTTAGTTATCCTCAGTCGTAAAATCAAGTAATTCATCTTTTTATGATCTAATCTTTCTCTATAAGTTCCTTAGAATTCTCAAATTACAAACCTCGGCTATCTGATAGGAGCATTCATTCTTCTTAAAAGAAGCTTTGGCAATTTAGGAGCCTCAATTCTCCTTAGTTTAGGAATTTTGGTTATTCCAAGTCGTTAAATTTGGTAATCCGTTGTTCGTGGAGCTAAGATTTTTCCAAAGCTTCTTAGCAATCCTTAGATGACGGATCCTCACGATTCTTAAACATGGAACCACGTAATCCTTGTTTTTAGGAGTTTTTGTAATTCATAGGTGAGGTAGCTAGTTATACTTGATTGTGAAATCAAATAATCAATCTTATTTGGGAACAAACGTTGTTCTAAAAGTTCTCATGAACCCATAGAATACGGACCTAGACTATTCTCAAATTTGAAGGCAAGTAATCCCCCCTTTAGGTGCTTTGTTTGTTCGACAAGAAACCTTGGTTATTCTCCAAAAAACCTCTAACTATTTAAGCATCATCATTATCCTCAGATTAGGAAAATTGGTTATCCTCAATTGTAAAATCAAGCAATTCTTCTTTTTATGATCTAATCTTTTTTCACAAGTTCCCTAAAATCCTTAAATTATTAGCCTTGGCTATTCATATCATAAAACCATGTTAACTAACTTACTGGGAACTTAGGTTATTCGATAGGAGTATTCATTATTTTTGAAAGAAGCTTAGGCAATTTAGGAGCCTCAGTTCTCCTTAGTTTAAGAACGATGGTTATTCAAAGTAGTTAAATCAGGTAATCGGTTGTTCGTGGAGTTAGGATTTTTCTAAAACTTCTTAGCATTCTTTAGGTGATAGATCTTCACGATTCTCAAGCATAAAACCTAGTAGTCCTAGTTTTCAGGAGTTTTCGTTATCATTAGGCTAGGAAGTCTAGTTATTCTTAATCATGAAATCAAATAATCAATCATATTTAGAACAAACATTAACCAAGAAGTTCTCGTAAACCCCCAGACCCTGGCTATTCTCAATTGTAAAGGCAAGTAATCCTTCTTTTGGGAGCTTTGTTTGTTCAACAGGAAACCTCGGTTTAGTAAATTTAATTATCCTCAGTCATAAAATCAAGCAATTCATCTTTTTATGATCTAATCTTTTTCTACAAGTTCCCTAGAATCCTTCAATGACAAAGCCTCAGCTATCTTAATCGTAAAACCAAGTTAACCTACTTATTAAGAACTTAGGCTATCCGATAGGAGCATTCGTTTTTCTTGAAAGAAGCTTTAGCAATTTAGGAGCCTTAGTTCTCCTTAGTTTAGGAACTTTAATTATTCCCAGTTGTTAAATTTGGTAATTTATTGTCCACGGAGCTAAGATTTTTCCAAAACTTCTCAGCAATCCTTAGATGACGAATCCTCACGTTTCTCAAACATGAAAAAAAGTAATCCTTGTTTTTAGGAGTTTTTGTAATCCATAGGTTAGGTAGTCTACTTATTCTTGATCGTGAAATCAAATAATCAATCTTATTTGGGAACAAACGTTGTTCCAAAAGTTCTCATGAACCCCTAGATTATGGATACCGGCTACTCTCAATTTTAAAGGCAAGTAATTCCTCTTTTAGGTGCTTTGTTTGTTCAACAAGAAACCTCAGCTATTCTCGAAAGAACCTTTAGCTATTTAAGCGTTATTGTTATCTTCGGATTAGGAAATTTAGTTAGCCTCAATCACAAAATCAAGTAATTCATCTTTTTATGATCTCATATTTCTCCACAAGTTCCCTATAATCCTTAAATTATGAACCTTACCTATCCCAATTATAAAACCATGTTTCTAACTTATTGGGAACTTAAGTTATCTGAGAAAAGCATTCATGATTCTAGAAAGAAGCTTAGACAATTTAGGAGCCTTTATTCTCCTTAGTTTAAGAACTTTGGTTATTCTAAATCATTAAATCAGTAATCCATTGTCCATAAAGCTAAAATTTTTCTAAAACTTCTTAGCAATCCTTATATGACTGATCCTTACGATTCTCAAACTTGAAACCATGTAATCCTTACTTTTAGGAGTTCTCATTATCCTTAGGTTAGGTAGTTTTGTTATTCTTGATTGTGGAATCAAGTAATCCATCTTATTAGGAACAAACGTTGATGAAGAAGTTCTCATAAAGCCTTACAATATAGACCATGGCTATTCTCAATTATGAAGGCAAGTAATCCTTCTTTTAAGAGCTTTGTTTATTCAACAAGAAACCTTGATTATTCTCTAAAGTACCTATAAACCCCTAAAATTTTCAACTTAATACCCAAAGTAGACCTTAGTGTGTATAAAGACTCTAAGAGTTGACAAAGCTAGTTAAAATGAAAACCTTAAGATAACAACCGAAGATTTAATCGCGTATAAAATTTTTAGACCCTAAATGCATATAAACCCTACAGATTGCACTTAAAAGTGATAAAAACCCTAAAACCATAACTTTAAGGATATAAAAGCACTAATTCACCATAATTTACCCTAAAGCCCTAATTGATAATATAACTTTAGTATTATACTAAATCATTAGTAAAAAATTAAAGATAGCTTTCAATCATTCATAAATACATATAATACTAAAGTAATCCTTTAGAAACTAAGATATTGCACATAGATCACATTCATCTTCTATTACATATAAATACATATAAATAAGTTAGTATTATATAGAGTTAAGAGTTTAGTTGATGCTTATATTACAAATAGTAGGTATTAGTACCATAAATGATACTTTTCATGATAATTACATTAAGTGGCCTACCAAATGATGTATATGAGATATAAACACCTAAAGGAAGATCTCATTACCTATTCTTACTAATCATTTCAATAAACCCCATAATTCCTTTCATTTCCTTAATTTTCTTCCTAATTTTCTCTAATTACTTCATTATGTACACTTAGATTACATGTAATTTTAAAGAGTTGACTAAGTTAACATTTGACCAAGTCAAAGGTTGACTAAGTCCACATGTTGAAAAGTCAACAAAGTGTCATTTTCATCTAGTCTTCTCCCATTTTCTTGATTTTTCATTTAATTAACACATGTCTATATTCTTCCTTTCCCTTATCCTTGTCGTCCACTTTATGGACTCATCTAGACCCCACTTATTTCTTTTATAAAAACACAACTAAAGACACAAAACACTCTTTTCCTCTACTTCCAAAACCGTGAGCTCCCCTTTTTCTTTATCCCCTTCAATTTTTCCAATTTCACTTTCACAGCTTTACTTACCAACATAAACCAATAACACATATATACTAACTTTCCTTTTCATATTACAAGTAAGAGAAAGGTATGTTATTATGTAATTTCTTATCTTATTTAGTAGTTAGATGTATAGGTTAGGTTAGTGTAGAAATTTAGTATAATATATGCTTTTGTGCTGTTGAAGATGGGAATCCTTATACTTATGCTTAGAAGTGTAGGAAATCCCTAGTAAATGGAAAAAAAAGCACATGTACATATGCTTGAGCATGTAAACACAAGAATATACTTAATGAATATATGTATAGGTACTCTTGTACACGAATATCCATTATGTACATAATCAAAAAAGGAAGTGTATACTAACTATACATACATATGCCTTACTAAATACACCATTGAAGTGCAAAGATATGAAATTTATGAAGCTTTCTTAAGGGGGTACTCTAGGCATACAAAAATATGTATAAAAATACGTATAACACCGTATGTATATATGGGTATATGTACGGGTATAGATATAGTATATGTACAAGTATACTAGTATACATACAAGTGTATTAGAAGTATATATATACATAACATAAGTATAGGATACAAAAGCACTTAAGTGTAAAAGTTATACATAAAATTATTTAAAATACCATAAGATAGTATAGTAAAATAATAAACTATACAATATGTACAAATATATACATAAATGGGCCGAAATTACTTTAAGCCCATAACATACATCTCAAATTGAATTAGTCTTATTTGAGCACCTAAAATAGTAATAACAATATAAAATCATCTAAGTGTAAGAATCTAATGGCTAATTAAACTAAAATATGGTATAAAACTAGACAATAAGAATATTCAAGCTTCAACAATTAAAATTTTAATAAATTTAATTTATATCATAAAACACAAGTCTTAATGTCCATAACGGACATTATCATGTGAACGTATGTCTGAAAATAATGAAAAACGACTACAAGCTGGTAAATGTTGGAGATAAAATGAAAAAGTTACATGCGACTAAAGATGTAAGATAAAACTGAATAAAATAAGTAAGATAACTAAGTAAACTGATAATAAGGAGAAATAAATAACTAAATACATGAAGTATCATAACTTATAAATATACAAATATAGTTACTATTGATCTGACTAGAGTATGATATACGTTGTACACGCCATACTTAGGTTATATTAGGAAATTAGACAAACTATAATAGACTTTTAGTTAACTAAAGAATTTGATTTCTCAGAATACTTATAAGTTTTATTATCTTTTAGGCATTTCAATATTGAGTTCTAGAAACTCTAAAGGCTTGGAGAATGAGCAGTAATCCAAGTAAAGGAGTTCTAATGACCTGCTACTTGTTTGTGCGTGTTATTGTACGATGCCTTGCTGCTTGTTGTTGCTTGTATGTTTGAATGATTATTTTGCTTATATACCATCATTTGTGTTATTACCTTTTTAAAATTGATAAATATAAATATCTTACCAAAATAACCGGTCTTATTCGTCACATATATATGACTTAGTAAATGTATGGATCGAGAATACTAGCTTTGCAAAATTTTGAGTAAAGTATTTTTTTGAAAAAGCTTTTCTAAGCTTGAATATATTTTGTACGATTTTGATAAGGATTTGTAGTGTCGAAAATAATATTTTATCACTAAGGCAAAGCTAACACGAAATTTCCAATTGATAGTGAGAGGACTCACTTTATTGTGCTTGTAAGGCCTTGGATAATTTTGATTGCGAAAGGACTCGCACGTTTGTGCCCGAGGGGCCTCGGATGGTAGGTAGTCCTAGTTTGGGATCCACCTATTTGGATTGGAACTCTTTTCTCGACAGGGTAATAGTCGAGTGTTGCCTAGAGGGGTGGTGCCCCTAAGCAGCACCATATAGATAAGCTGAGGTGCCTTATGTGGTTAAGTATAGGGGATAATCGAAGTATAGATGATGTAATTCTACACCTCCTATAGTTCTGGATTCTTATAGATATGTTGCTTATATTCATCTCACCTACATTGATTTTGTGTGTAGATAGCTTACATGTGTGTTAATAACATGCTTAAATGGTAGTGGCGAGGAACAAACTCATTAAGCTATTTTATGCTCATTCCCCCTTAGTTTCTTTTGTAGGTTTACTTATATTGGGATTAGGATAAGTTTTGAGTATTACAAGATGAAAATATGTATATTAGTGTTATAATTAGCCGAGTTCTTTATAGATGCTACATAAACATCCTTTATAGAAAATATTTATATGTTAGAATTTAATATAATTTAATTCTACTTACAGTTTTGTAAAGTTGGCATATCCTATCTTATTATTTAGTTGGGGATATCGATTCTCTGCGGTTTTGAGAAATTATGGGATATCGGACATCCATAGTTATTTATATTTATATGTTACATTACAATAAATAAATTACTTAAAATCAGTAATCTTAGTAATTTATTATTTAGAGTCTTGCAATCTCTGAATTGTAAAGCGGTTTCCCTATCATTGGTGCATACGTAACATGAAAAATTTCAAGCAATCCTACTAACCCCCTTTAGGGTCTTAACAATATCTCTGGCTATTTATGACCCCGATTATTCTCAATTTTAACTTAGGATCTTTGTTTGTTCAACAAGAAACCTTAATCATTCTCTAAAGTACCTCTGGCTATATAAGCATCGTCATTATCTTCGGATTAGGAAATTTAGTTATCCTTAATCGTCAAATCAAGCAATTCATCTTTTTATGATCTAATCTTTTCTACACATTCCCTAGAATCCTTAAATTACAAACCTTCGCTCTCCGGATTGTAAAACCAAGTTATACTTATTAGGAACTTAGCTTATTAGATAGGAGCATTCATTCTTCTTGAAAGAAGCTTTGGCAATTTAGGAGCCTTAGTTCTCCTTAGTTTAGGAATTTTAGTTATTTTAAGTCGTTAAATTTGGTAATTCATTGTCTGTAGAGCTAGGATTTTTTCAAAACTTCTTAGCAATCCTTCGATAACGGATCCTCATGATTCTCAAACATGAAACCAAGTAATCCTTGTTTTTAGGAGTTTTTGTAATCCATTGGTTAGGTAGTTTGGTTATTCTAAATCATGAAATCAAATAATCATTCTTATTTGGGAACAAACGCTGTTCTAGAAGTTCTCAAGAACCCCCGAAGTACAGACCTTAGCTATTCTCAATTTTAAAGGCAAATAATCCCTCTTTTAGGTGCTTTGTATATTCAACAAGATATCTCGGTTATTCTCAAAAGAACCTCTGGCTATTTAAGCATTACCGTTATCTTTGGATTAGGAAATTTAGTTATCCTCAGTTGCAAAATCAAGTAATTCATCTTTTTATGACCTAATCTTATTCTACATGTTTCTTAGAATCCTTAAATTACGAACCTTGGCTATCTCGATCATAAAACCATGTAACCAACTTTATGGGAACATAGGTTATCCAATAGGAGCATTCATTATTCTTGAAAGAAGCTTATATAATTTAGGAACTTCTATTCTCCTTAGTTTAGGAACTTTGGTTGTTTTAAGGCGGTAAATCTAGTAATCCATTGTCTGCAAAGCTAGGATTTCATTGTTTGCGAAGCTAAGATTTCTCCAAAACTTCTTAGCTATCCTTATATGACGAATCTTCACAATTCTCAAACTTGAAACCATATAATCCTTGTTTTTAAGAGCTTTCGTTGTCCTTAGGTTAGGTAGTTTTGTTATTCTTGATGGTGAAATCAAATAATCTATCTTATTGAGAACAAATGTTGTTCCAGAAATTCTCATTAACCATCAGAAGATGGACCCTGGCTACTCTCAATTGTGAAGGCAAGTAATCCCTATTTTAAGATCTTTGTTTGTCCAACAAGAAACCTCAGTTATTCTTTAAAGTACCTCTGGCTATTTAAGCATCAACGTCATCTTTGAATTAGGAAATTTAGTTATCCTCAGTCGTCAAATCAAGCAATTCATCTTTTTATGACCTAATCTTTTTTTACACGTTCTTTAGGATCTTTAAATTATGAACCTCGGCTATTTGGAGCGTAAAACCAAGTTAACTTACTTATTGGGAACTTAGGCTATCCGATAGGAGCATTCGTTCTTCTTGAAAGAAGCTTGGGCAATTTAAGAGCCACAGTTCTCCTTAGTTTAGGAATTTTGGTTATTCTAAGTCGTTAAATTTGGTAATCCATTGTCTGTGGAGCTAGGATTTTTCTAAAACTTCTTAACGATCCTTAGATGATAAATCCTCACGATTCTCAAACATGAAACCAAGTAATCCTTATTTTTAGGTGTTTTCGTTATCCTTAGGTTATGTAATCTTGTTATTTTTTATCGTGAAATCAAATAATTCATCTTATTGGGGTACAAACGTTATTCTATAAGTTCTCATGAACCCTCAGAAGATGGACCCTGGCTATTCTCCATTGTGATGGTAAGTAATCCCTCTTTTAGGAGCTTTGTTTGTTCAACAAGAAACCTCGATTGTTCTCGAAAGAAGCTTTAGCTATTTAAGCATTGTTGTAATCTTCGGATTAGATAATTTAGTTATCATCAGATGCAAAATCAAGTCATTCATTTTTTTATGATCTAATCTTTTTTCACAAGTTCCCTAGAATCCTTAAATTACAAACCTCGGCGATCCTGATCATAAAACCTAGTTAAACTACTTATTTGGAACTTACGTTAACTGATAGGAGCATTCGTTATTCTTGAAAAAAGCTTTAGGTATTTAGGAGCCTCAGTTCTCCTTAGTTTAGGAACTTTAGTAATTCTAAGTCATTTAATTAGGCAATCCATTGTCCGTGGAGTTAGGATTTTTCAAGAACTTCTTAGCAATCCTTAGATGATAGATCTTCACGATTCTCTAAAATGAAACTTTGTAATCCTTGTTTTTAGGAGTCTTCATTTTCCTTAGGTTAGGAAGTCTGGTTAATCATGATCGTGAAATGAGATGATCAATCTTATTTGGAATAAATGTTGTTCAAGAAGTTCTCGAGAACCCTCTGAATATGAACCTTGGCTATTCTCAATTGTGAAGGCAAGTAATCCCACTTTTAGGAGCTTTGTTTGTTCAAAAAGAAACCAGTGTTATTATCGAAAGAACCTTTGGCAATTTAAGCATCGCCGTTATCTTCGGATTAAGAAATTTAATTATCTTTAGTCGTAAAATCAAGCAATTCATCTTTTTGTGATCTAATTTTTTTCTACAAGTTCCTTAGAATCCTTAAATTACAAACCTTAGCTATCTCGATCATAAAACTAAGTTAACCTACTTATTGGGAACTTAGGTTATCCAAGAGAAACATTCATTATTCTTGAAAGAAGCATTGGGAACTTAAGAGCGTCAGTTCTCCTTAGTTTAGGAACTTTGGTTATTCTAAGTTGTTAAGTCAGGTAATTTGTTGTTCATGGAGCTAGGATTTTTTCAAAATTTCTTATCAATCCTTAGATGACGGATCTTCACGATTCTCAAACATGAAACTAAGTAATTCTTGTTTTTAAGAGTTTTTATTATCCATAGGTTAGGTAGTTTGGTTATTCCTGATCGTAAAATCAAATAATCAATCCTATTTGGTAACAAACGTTGTTCTAGAAGTTCTCATAAACCCTTAGAATACAAACCCCAGCTATTCTCAATTTTGAAGGCTATAATCTGTCTTTTAGGCGCTTTGTTTTGTTCAACAAGAAACCTCGATTATTCTCAAAAAAACCTTTAGCGATTTAAGTATTGTCATTATCTTCAAATTAGGAAATGTAGTTATCCTCAATCGCAAAATCAAGTAATTTATATTTTTATGATCTAATCTTTTTCCACAAGTTCCTTAGTATCCTTAAATTACAAATCTAGGTTATCCCAATCGTAAAACCATGTTAACCTACTTATTAGGAACTTAGGTTATTTGATAGGAGCATTCGTTATTCTTGAAAGAATCATTAACTATTTAGGAGCCTCAGTTCTCCTTAGTTTCAAAACTTTGGTTATTTGAAGTCATTAAATCAGGTAAACTGTTGTCCGCAAAGTTTGGATTTTTCCAAAACTTCTTAGTAATCCTTTAATGATGGAGATTCATGATTCTCAAACATGAAACCTAATAATCCTTGTTTTTAAGAGTTTTTGTTATCCTTAGGTTAGAAAATCTAGTTATTCTTGATCTTGAAATCAAATAATCAATCTTATTTGGAACGAACATTGTTCCAAAAGTTCTTATGAATCATTAGAATACGATCCTCGATTATTGTCAATTGTGAAGGTAAGTAATCCCTCTTTTTGATGCTTTCTTTGTTCAACAAGAAGCTACGGTTATTCTCAAAAGAACCTTTAGGAATTTCAGTATCGTCGTTATCTTTGGATTTGGAAATTTAGTTATCCTCAATCGTAAAATCAAGCAATTAATCTTTTTATGATCTAATCATTTTCTACAAGTTTCCTAAAATCCTTAAATTATCAACCTTGACTATCTCGATCGTAAAACCAAGTTAAACTACTTATGGGAAACATAAGTTATATGATAGGAGCATTCGTTATTCCTAAAAGAAGCTTTGGGAATTTAGGAGTCTCAATTCTCCTTAGTTTAGGAACATTAGTTATTCAAAGTCTAGTAATCTATTGTTTGTGTAAACCCCGCGAATTTAGCTTTTTAAGTATAGAAACAAGCGTCTAAACTGTAGATGATTTCCCGAACTCAAAAGAGTCAGTAAGATTTAAAACCAATTAAAATCTCAATCCAAAACCTAAAGTGGATACGAAAAAACCTTAAATCATCAATTGAACCCCTAACCGCATATGAAGACCCTAAAACTTTGAACCTCATCAAAACCCTAAGATGACAATTGAAGATTTAATCGCGTAAGAATATATGGAACCCTAAATGTGTAAAAACATTAGAGATTATGCCCTAAAGTAATAAAAACCCTAAAACTATAACTTTAAGGATATAAAAGCACTAATTCACCATGATATACCCTAAAACCCTAATTGATAATATAATGCTTATATTTTGCCAAATCATTAGTAAAAGCTTAGAGATGACCCTCATTCATGCTTATATGATTCGAATCCTCAAGTAATCTATTAGAAACTAAGATAATGAGTCATAGAATATATTTATCCCTTAAGTATATGATTAAGATAGACTCACTTAGAGTTAGGGTTATAGTTGAAGATTAGGTTACATGTAGTGAACTTTAATACCCAAATTAGTACTTTTTGCATTTATTATCCAAAATAGTTTATCAAATGAGATATATGAGCTATAAAGACCTAATGTAAGACCTCATCAACTATGTTTACTAATCAATTCATCAAATACCTCATTTCCTCTCATTTCCCTTATTTTTTTCCTTAATTTCCCTTAATCACTACATTATGTACACAAATTTATATAAGCTTAAGGAGAGTTGACCAAGTCAAAGGGTTGACCAAGTCAACACATATTGACTAAAGTTAACACTTTGAAAAGTCAACAAAAGACAATAAGAGATAAGGAAAAATATCTTAACTTCAAGATGGCTTTTCTTTTCTTCCTTTTTGATTTTTTTTCTCCTCCTTTCTCTTCAATTGCCGTCTACAATTTCTCCCCTCTAAGTCCTACCATTTGCCTTCTTCCATAATGAAAACAAAACAAAGGAAACAAAACATAAATCCTCCTCCATTGCCGTGAGCTTCCATCTTCTATTTCACCTTCAACATCTTCCTTTTTGTCTCCTTAATTTCAACATAAGCAAAGGTATGTATCTAAGTTACTTTATCTTGTTTTATCTTCTTCATTAGTTAGTTAATTAGGTAGATTAGATAAGTAATTATGTGTTTAGTGTTGTCTTGAAGAAGAGGAAACAAAGTTCTCATCTTTAAGTGTAGGAATTAGGAATTGTGAAGAAGAAGAAAGGAAGACATGAGTATAAGTCTATAAGTATGTACACATAAGGAAATACCAAAAGAGTACAAGTATGTGAACCTTTGTACATGAGTAATTATCATGTACATAACCTAACATAAGATCATATCTAACTATACATACCTATACTACACTAAATATATACATAAGAACACAAAAGCATGGGATTAGGAAGCTTTTCTTAAGGAAAAGCTTAGGCATACGAATTTTAGTATAAAAATACGTATCCAACCGTATAGGTATATGAGTATGTATACATGTATAAATACGGTATAGATTTAGGTAAATGTATAAGTATAAGTATATATAAGGCATATGTACATAAGTATAAAGTAGGAAACAAAATGTACATAAGACATGTACATATGACATAAGCATAAGATAATACTTATGTAATCAAATGATGAGGTGAGTGATGAGGTAAGCACATGATGACATAAGCAAGTGATGACATAAGCAATGACCTAAGCAAATGATGATGTAAGCATGACATAAGCATAGATTATAAACTAAGAAAAGAAGAAGAGTGTATCATAATTAGGATCCTAAATTAGTAAACCCTAATACACTTTCTAAATTGGATCATACTTAATTAAGTACATGAATTAGTAATAATAAAGTAAAATCCTCTAAGTATAAGGATTTAAGGGTTAACTAACTCATTAAGTATAAATAAAAGATATAAATATAAGTAATAAGAGCAATTAAGTTTTCATAGTTAAAATTTCTCTAAATTTAGTTCATATCGTAAAACACGGGTCTTAACGTCCAAAACAGACTTTTAGTTGACTAAGGAGTCTGAATTCTCAAAACACTTATAAGGTTTACCATTTTGATTTAGGCGTTCGATATCGAGCCTTGGAAACCCTAAAGGCTTAGAGAATGAGCAATAATCTAGGTATGGGAATTCTGATGACCTGCTACTTGCTTGTGCGTGTTATTTGTATGATGTTTTGTTGTTTGTTATTGCTTGAATGTTTGAATAACTGTTCTGTTTGTATGCCATCATCTGTGTGATCACCTTTTTAAGTTGATAAATATAAATGTCTGACCCAAATAACCGGTTCTACTCGTCGCATGTCTATGACTTGGTAAAGGTATTAATGGAGAGTGCTAGCCTTGCAAAAATCTTAAGAAAAGTATTTTGGCAAAAGCTTTTCTAACCTTAAACAAATTTTTGCATGATCGCTGTAAGGGCTTGTGGAGCCATAAATAGTATTTTTAATGTTAAGGCAAAGCTAGCATGGGTTCTCCAATTGATAGCGAGAGGACTCGCTTTATTGTGCTTGAAAGGCCTTGGTTACTTTTGGTTGCGAGAGGACTCGCATGTTTGTGCCTGAGGGGCCTTGGAGGGTGGATAGTCCTAGTTCGGACTCCCCTTATTTAGATTGAAACTCTTTTCTCGGCTAGGGTAATAGTCGAGTTTTGCCTAGTGGGGTGGTGCCCCTAGGTAGCCTTTGCGGGTAAGCTGAGGTGCCCTGTGCGGGTAAGTATAGGAGATAATCGAAGTGTGGACGACGTAATTCTACACCTTCCATAGTTCCGGACTCCTATGGATGTGTTGTTTGCATTCATTACGCCTGCATTCATTATGTATGTAGATAGCTTGCTTGCATGTGTGATAATAATGTCTGAAAACTTGCTTGACCGGTAGTGGTGAGGAACGAACTCACTGAGCTGTTTTATGCTCATTCCCCCTTAGTTTTCTTTGCAGGTTTACATACGATGGGATTGGGATATGTCTCGAGTGCTGAGTGCGAGATGAAGATATGTACATTAGTGTTAGGATTAGTTGAGATTTTTTTTATAGGTGATACATAAACACTTTTTGTAAAAAATATTCACATGTTAGAATTTAATATAATTTAATTCTACCTGCAGTTTTATAATGTTGGTAATCCTATCTTATTATTTGGTAGGAGATACCGATTCTCCACGGTTCTGAGGAACTGTGAGATATCGAACATCCATAGTTATTTATAATTATATATTATGTCATGTTATAATAAATTATTTACTTAAAATTCATTAATCTTAGTGATTTATTATTTAGAGTCTTGCAATCTCTGACTTGCAAGACGGTTTTCATACCATGTGTGCACACATGTTATGAAAATTTTAGGTAATCCTACTAGGCCCATTTAGGGTCCTGACAGTCTGTGGAGCTACGTTTTTTCCAAAACTTCTTGTCAATCCTTAGATGATGAATTCCTAGCTACACTCAATCCTGATAGCAAGTAATCCTTATTTTAGGATATTTGTTTATTCATCCAGAATCCTCGGCATTTCTCAAAAGAAGCTCTTGCTTTTTAAGCGTTGTTGTTTCCCCCAGATTTGGAAATTTATTTGTCCGCACTCACAGAATCAAGTAATTCGACTTTTTATGGTCTAATGTTTTTAATCAAGTTCATTAGAATCCTTAAATTACGAACCTCGGCTGTCTCGATAGTAAAACCAAGTTGTCCATCTTGTTGGGAACATATGTCATCCGACATGAGCATTCCTTATTCTAAAAAGATGCATATGCTATTTAAGAGCCATGGTGCTCTTGGGGATAGGAACTTTACATTTTCCAAATCGTTAAATCATGTAGTCCTTTGTCTACGTTGCTAGGATTCTTCAAAAAATTTTTATGAATAAGATGACGGATCTTGACATTCTCAAAGAAGAAGCCGATTGATCCTTGTTTTTAGCAGTTTTCGTTATGCTTCGGTTTCTAAATTTGGTTATACTTGATACTGAAATCAAAGAATCCATCTTATTGAGAACAAATGTTATTCCAGATGTTCCAATGAATCCTCAGAAAACAGACCCTAGCTACTCTCAATTGTGGAAGCAAGTAATCCTTATCTTAGGAGACTTGTTTACCCATCCAGAATCTTCGGCATTTCTCGAAAGAAGCTCTAGCTTTTTAAGTGTCATTGTTTCCTGCGGATTTGGAAATTTATTCATCTTTGGTTGCAAAATCAAGTAATTCGACTTTTTATGGTCTAATGTTTCTCAACAAGTTCATTAGAATCCTTAAATTACGAACCTCGGCTATCTCGATAGTAAAACCAAGTTGTCCATCTTATTGTGAACGTAGGTCATCCGACGTAAGCGTTCGTTATTCTAGAAAGATGAATATGCAATTTGGGAGCTGCGGTTCTCTTGGGGATAGGAACTTTGCATTTTTCAAATCGTTAAATCAGGTAGTCCTTTGTCTACGTTTCTAGGATTCTTCAAAAACTTTTTATGAATAAGATGACGGATCTTGACATTCTCAAAGAAGAAGTCGATTGATCCATGTTTTGAGGAGTTTTCATTTTGCTTCGATTTCCAAATCTAGTAAGACTTGATACTAAAATCAAAGAATCCATCTTGTTGAGAACAAATGTTATTCCACATGTTCCAATGAACCCACAGAAAACGGACCCTAGCTACTCTCAATCGTGAAAGCAAGTAATCTTTATTTTAGGAGATTTGTTTCTTCATCTTGAATCCTCGGCATTTCTCGAAAAAGGCTCTTGCTTTTTAAGCGTCGTTGTTTCCGGCGGATTTGGAAATTTATTCGTCCTCAGTCGTAGAATCAAGTAATTCGACTTTTTGTGGTCTAATGTTTTTTAATAAGTTCATTAGAATCCTTAAATTACAAACATAGGCTATCTCAATAGTAAAACTATGTTATCTATCTTGTTTAGAACGTAGGTCATCCGACGTGAGCATTTTCTATTCTAGAAAGATGCATATGCTATATGGGAGCCGCAGTGCTCTTGGGGATAGGAACTTTGCATTTTCCATATCATTAAATCAGGTAGTACTTTGTATACGTTGCTAGGATTCTTTAAAAACATTTTATGAATAAGATGACGGATATTGACATTCTCAAAGAAGAAGCCGAGTGATCCTTGTTTTTAGGAGTTTTCGTTATGCTTCGGTTTCCAAATCTGGTTATGCTTGATAATGAAATCAAAGAATCCATCTTATTGAGAACAAATGTTATTCCAAATGTCCCGGTGAACTCTTAGAAAACAGACCCTGACTACTCTCAATCGTGAAGGCAAGTAATCTGTATTTTAGGAGATATGTTTATTCATCAAGAATCCTTGACTTTTCTCGAAAGAAGCTCTTGGTTTTTACGTGACTTGTTTCTTGTGGATTTGGTAATTTATTTGTCCTCAGTCGCAGAATCAAGTAATTCGACTTTTTATGGTCTAACGTTTTTCAACAAGTTCATTAGAATCCTTAAATTATAAACCTTAGCTATCTCGATAGTAAAACCTAGTTGTCCATCTCGTTGGGAACGTTGGTCATCTGACGTGAGTATTCATTATTGTAGAAAGATGCATATGCTATATGGGAGCTGCGGTGCTCTTGGGGATAGGAACTTTACATTTTCCAAATCGTTAAATTAGGTATTGCTTTGTCTGCGTTACTAGGATTCTTCAAAAACTTTTTTTGAATAAGATGACATATCTCCACATTCTGAAAGAAGAAGACGAGCGATCCTTGTGTTTAGGAGTTTTCGTTATGCTTCGGTTTTCAAATCTGGTTATGCTTGATACTGAAATCAAAGAATTCATCTTATTGAGAACAAATGTTATTCCATATGTTCCGATGAACCCTCAGAAAATGGATCTTGGCTACTCTCAATCATGAAAGCAAGTAATCCTTATTTTAAGAGATTTGTTTATTCATCTAGAATCCTTGGCTTTTCTCGAAAGAAGCTCTTGCTTTTTAAGCGTCATTGTTTCCTGTGGATTTGGAAATTTATTCATCCTCAGTTGCAGAATGAAGTAATTCGACTTTTTATGGTTTAACGTTTTTTAACAAGTTCATTAGAATCCTTAGGTTACGATCCTCGGCTATAGTGATAATAAGACCAAGTTGTCCATCTTGTTGGGAAAATGGGTCATCCGATGTGAGCATTCATTATTCTAGAAAGAAGCATATGATATTTCGGAGCCGCGATGCTCTTGGGGATAGGAGCCTTGCATTTTCCAAATTGTTAAATCGTGTAATCCTTTGTCTACGTAGCTAGGATTCTTCAAAAACTATTTAATAATAAGATGACGGATCTTGACATTCACAAAGAAAAAGATGAGTGATCCTTGTTTATAGGAGTTTTCGTTATACTTTGGTTTCCAAATCTAGTTATGCTTGATAATGAAATCAAAGAATCCATCTTATTGAGAACAAATGTTATTCTAAATGTCCCGATGAACTCTCAGAAAACGGACCTTGGCTACACTCAATCATGAAGGCAAGTAATCCTTATTTTAGGAGATATGTTTATTCATCCAGAATCTTCGGCTTTTCTCGAAAGATGCTCTTGGTTTTTAAGTGACTTGTTTCTTGCGGATTTGGAAATTTATTTGTCCTCAGTCGCAAAATCAAGTAATTCGACTTTTTATGGTCTAACGTTTTTCAACAAGTTCATTAGAATTCTTAAATTACGAACCTCGGCTATCTCGATAGTAAAACCAAGTTGTCAATCTTATTGGGAACGTTGGTCATCCGACATGAGTATTCATTATTCTAGAAAGATGCGTATGCTATTTAGGAGCTGCGGTACTCTTAAGGATAAGAACCTTGCATTTTCCAAATCGTTAAATCAGGTAGTCCTTTGTCTACATTGCTAAGATTCTTCAAAAACATTTTTTTAATAGGATGACGGATCTTGACATTCTGAAAGAAGAAGCCGAGTGATCCTTGTTTTTAAGAGTTTTCGTTATACTTCGGTTTCCAAATCTGGTTATACTTGATAGTGATATCAAAGATTCCATCTTATTGAGAACAAATGTTATTCCAGATGTTCCGATGAACCCTCAAAAAATGGACTATGGCTACACTCAATCGTGAAAGCAAGTAATCCATATTTTAGGAGATTTGTTTTTTCATCCAGAATCCACGGCTTTTCTCGAAAGAAGCCCCTGCTTTTTAAGCATCGTTGTTCCCTGTGGATTTAGATATTTATTCGTCCCCAGTCGTAGAATCAAGTATTTCGAATTTTTATGGTCTAACATTTTTCAACAAGTTCATTAGAATCCTTAAATTACGAACATCGGCTTCTCGATATTAAAACCAACTTGTCCATCTTGTTTAGAACGTAGGTCATCCGACGTGAGCATTTTCTATTCTAGAAAGATGCATATGCTATTTGGGAGCCATGGTGCTCTTGGGGATAGGAACTTTGCATTTTCCAAATCGTTAAATCAAGTAGTACTTTGTCTACGTTGTTAGGATTCTTCAAAAACTTTTTATGAATAAGATGACGGATATTGACATTCTCAAAGAAGAAGCTGAGTGATCCTTGTTTTTAGGAGTTTTCGTTATGCTTCAGTTTCCAAATCTGGTTATGCTTGATAATGAAATCAAAGAATCCATCTTATTGAGAACAAATGTTATTCCAAATGTCCTGATGAACTCTTAGAAAACAAACCCTGGCTACTCTCAATCGTGAAGGCAAGTAATCCTTATTTTAAGAGATATGTTTATTCATCTAAAATCCTCGCCTTTTCTCGAAAGAAGCTCTTGCTTTTTAAGCGACTTGTTTCTTGCGAATTTGGAAATTTATTTGTCCTCAGTCGCAGAATCAAGTAATTCGACTTTTTACGGTCTAACATTTTTCAATAAGTTCATTAGAATCCTTAAATTACGAACATCGGCTATCTCAATAGTAAAACCAAGTTGTCCATCTTGTTTGGAACGTAAGTCATCCGACATGAGCATTTGCTATTCTAGAAAGAAGCATATGCTATTTGTGAGCCACGGTGCTCTTGGGCATAGGAACTTTGCGTTTACCAAATCGTTAAATCAGGTAGTACTTTGTCTACGTCACTGGGATTCTTCAAAAACTTCTTATGAATAAGATGACTGATTTTGACATTCTCAAAGAAGAAGTCGACTGATCCTTGTTTTTCGGAGTTTTTGTTATGCTTCAGTTTCCAAATTTGGTTATGCTTGATACTAAAATCAAAGAATCCATCTTATTGAGAAAAAATGTTATTCCAGATGTTCCGATGAACCTTCAGAAAACGGAGCCTAGCTACTCTCAATCATGAAAGCAAGTAATCCATATTTTAGGAGATTTGAATATTCATCCAGAATCCTCGGCTTTTCTCGAAAGAAGCTCTCGCTTTTTAAGCATCATTGTTTCCTACAGATTTACATATTTATTCGTCCCCAGTCGCAGAATCAAGTAATTGACTATTTATGGTCTAACATTTTTCAACAAGTTCATTAGAATCCTCAAATTACGAACATCGGCTATGTCGATAGTAAAACCAAGTTGTCCATCTTGTTTGGAACGTAGGTCATCCGACGTGAGCATTTTCTATTCTAGAAAGATGCATATGCTATTTATGAGCCATAGTGCTCTTGGGGATAGGAACTTTGCATTTTCAAAATCGCTAAATCAGGTAGTACTTTGTCTACGTTGCTAAGATTTTTCAAAAACTTTTTATGAATAAGATGACGGATATTGACATTCTCAAAGAAGAATTCGAGTGATCCTTGTTTTTAAGAGTTTATGCTTCGGTTTCCAAATCTAGTTATGCTTAATAATGAAATCAAAGAATCCATCTTATTGAGAACAAATGTTATTCCAAATGTCCTAATAATCTCTCAGAAAACGGACCCTGGCTACCCTCAATCGTAAAGGCAAGTAATGTTTATTTAGGGAGATATGTTTATTCATCCAGAATCCTCGGCTTTTCTCGAAAGAAGCTCTTGCTTTTTAAGCATTGTTGTTCCCTACGGATTTAGATATTTATTCGTCCTCAATCGTAGAATCAAGTAATTCGACTTTTTATGGTCTAATGATTTTCAACAAGTTCATTAGAATCCTTAAATTACGAACATCGGCTTCTCGATATTAAAACCAAGTTGTCCATCTTGTTTAGAACGTAGGTCATCTGATGTGAGCATTTTCTATTCTAGAAAGATGCATATGCTATTTAGGAGCCGCGGTGATCTTGGGGATAGGAACTTTGCATTTTCCAAATCGTTAAATAATGTAGTACTTTATCTACGTTGCTAGGATTCTTCAAAAACTTTTTATGAATAAGATGACGGATATTGACATTCTCAAAGAAGAAGCCGAGTGATCCTTGTTTTGAAGAGTTTTCGTTATGCTTCGGTTTCCAAATCTGGTTATGCTTGATAATGAAATCGAAGAATCCATCTTATTGATAACAAATGTTATTCCAATTGTCCCGATGAACTCTTAGAAAAGGGACCCTGGCTACTCTCAATCGTGAATGCAAGTAATCCTTACTTTTGGAGATATGTTTATTCATCTAGAATCCTCGGCTTTTCTCGAAAGAAGCTCTTGCTTTTTGAGCGACTTATTTCTTGCGAATTTGGAAATTTATTCGTCCTCAATCGCAGAATCAAGTAATTCGACTTTTTACGGTCTAACATTTTTCAACAAGTTCATTAGAATCCTTAAATTACGAACATCGGCTATCTTAATAGTAAAACCAAGTTGTCCATCTTGTTTGGAACGTAGGTCATCCGACGTGAGCATTTGCTATTCTAGAAAGATGCATATGCTATTTGGGAGCCACGGTGCTCTTGGGGATAGGAACTTTGCATTTATCAAATCGTTAAATCAGGTAGTATTTTGTGTAAACCCCACGAATTTAGCTTTCTAAGTATAGAAACAAATGTCCAAACTGTAGATGATTTCCCGAACTCAAAGGAGCCAATAAGATTTAAAACCAATTAAAATCTCAATTCAAAACCTCAAGTGGATACGAAAAACCTTAAATCATCAATTGAACCCCTAGCCATATACAAAGACCCTAAAACCTCGAACCTCATCAAAACCCTAAGATGACAATTGAAGATTTAATCGCGTAAGAATATATGAAACCCTAAATGTGTAAAAACATTAAAGATTGTGCCTTAAAGTAATAAAAACCCTAAAACTATAACTTTAAGGATATAAAAGCACTAATTCACCATGATATATCCTAAAACCCTAATTGATAATATTACCAAATCATTAGTAAAAGGTTAGAGATGACCCTCATTCATGCTTATATGATTCAAATCCTCAAGTAATCCATTAGAAACTAAGATAATGAGTCATAGATTATAATTATCACTTAAGTATGCGATTAAGATAGTCTCACTTAGAGTTAGGGTAATAGTTGAAGATTAGGTTATATATAGTGAACTTTAATACTCAAATTTGTACTTTTTGCATTTGTTATCCAAAGTAGTTTATCAAATTAGATATATAAGCTACAAAGACCTAAAGTAAGACCTCATCAACTATGTTTACTAATCAATTCATCAAATACCTCGTTTCCTCTCATTTCCTTCATTTCCCTTAATCTCTAGATTATGTACACAAATTTACATATGCTTAAGGAGAGTTGACCAAGTCAACACATGTTGACTAAGGTTAAAGGGTTGACCAAGTCAACACTTTGAAAAGTCAAAGCTCTTAAGAGATAAAGAAAATATCTCTTCCTTAATGATGGCTTTTCTTTTCTTTCTTTTTGATTTTTTTTTCTTCTCCTTTTCTCCTCAATTGCCATCCATACATCTCCCCTTCTAAACCCTACCATTCTCCTTCTTCCATAATCAAAATAAAGCAAAAGAAACAAAACAAAAACATTCCCCATTGCCGTGAGCTTCTTCTTCCCATTTCACTCTCATCACTCCTCCTTTTGTCTTCTTAATTTCAACACAATTAAAGGTATGTCTTTAAGTTGTTTTATGTTGCTTTATATTATTCATTAGTTAGTTAATTAGATAGATTAGGTAAGTAATTATGTGTTTAGTTTTGTCTTGAAGAAGAGGAAACAAAGTTTCCATCTTTAAGTGTAGAAATCTAGGAATCATGAATAAGAAGAAAGGAGAACATGAATATGTGCATAAAGAATGTGTACATGAGGTAAACTGAAAAGAAGGGAAGCATGAGAAGCATGGTACATGAGTATTTTCCATGTACATAACCTAAATTAAAACAAAACCTAACCATACATAGTTATACTACACTAATTACACACTTAAGAACACAAAAGAATGGAATTATGAAGATTTTCTTAAGCAAAAGATTAGGCATACGAATTTTTGTATAAAAATACATATCCAACCGTATAGGTATATGAGTAGGTATACACGTATAAATACGGTATAAGTCTAAGTATAGGTATAAGTATATATACGCATAAGGTATATGTATTAGTATATATATTAGTACATAAGTATACATATTAGTATATTATGAGTGTAGGTAGGTATATAACATATGCATATGTATAAGTACTTAATGACATATATATTTACATGTAATAAATGGATGACATAAGCCATGACATCATCAAAGCATTACATAAGTGATGATGTAAGCATAGGTTTATAAAAGAAGAAATAATAAGATTACATAAGTATATAACATAGGTATATACATGTACTTAGGAGTCGAAAATTTCTTAAACCCTAAGACACTTCCTAAATTGCATTAAACTTAATCAAGTATGTGAATTAGTAATACTAATGTAAAATTCCCTAAGTATAAGAATCTAATATCTAATTAAATCATTAAATACTAGAATAGAATATAAACATAATCAATAAGAATAATTAAACTTCAATAAGATAAAATTTCTCTAAATTTAGTTCATATCGTAAAACACAGGTCTTAACGTCCAAAACAGACATCACCGTGTGAACGTGCGTCCGAAAACGATGAAAAACGACTATAAGTTCACAAATATCGGAATCAGAACAAAAAAATTACAAAATACATAAAGGAAGCCTCATACCTTACTAATATAAGAAAATAGTTATTATTAATCTCATGGAGTATGGTAACCCTATACATACTATACTCGAGTTATATTGGAGGAAACTAGATAAACTACAATAGACTTTTAGTTGACTAAGGAGTTTAAATTATCAGAACACTTATAAGGTTTACCATCTTGATTTAGGCGTTCGATATCGAGTCCTAGAAACCCTAAAGGCTTGGAGAATGAGCAATAATCCAGGTGAGGGAGTTCTGATGACCTGCTACTTGCTTGTGCGTATTATTTGTATGATGTTTTGTTGTTTGTTATTGCTTGTATGTTTGAATGACTGTTCTATTTGTATGCCATCATCTGTGTGATCACCTTTTTAAATTGATAAATATAAATGTCTGACCCAAATAACCGGTTCTACTCGTCGCATGTCTATGACTTGTTAAAGGTATGAATGGAGAGTGCTAGCCTTGCAAAAATCTTAAGAAAAGTATTTTTGGCTAAAGCTTTTCTAACCTTAAACAAATTTTTGCATGATCGCTACAAGGGCTTGTGGAGCCATAAATAATATTTTTAATGTTAAGGCAAAGCTAGCATGGGTTCTCCACTTGATAGCGAGAGGACTCGCTTTATTGTGCTTGAAAGGCCTTGGTTACTTTTGGTTGCTAGAGGACTTGCATGTTTGTGCCCGAGGGGCCTTGGAGGGTGGATAGTCCTAGTTCGGACTCCCCCTATTTGGATTGAAACTCTTTTCTCAGCTAGGGTAATAGTCGAGTTTTGCCTAGTGGGGTGGTACCCCTAGGTAGCCTCATGCGAGTAAGCTGAGGTACCCTGTGCGGGTAAGTACAAGGGATAATGGAAGTGTAGACGACGTAATTCTACACCTTCCATAGTTCCGGACTCCTATGGATGTGTTGTTTGCATTCATCATGCCTGCATTCATTATGTATGTAGATAGCTTGCTTGCATGTGTGATACTAATGTATGAAAGCTTGCTTGACCGGTAGTGGTGAGGAATAAACTCACTGAGCTGTTTTATGCTCATTCCCCCTTAGTTTCTTTTGCAAGTTTACATACAATGGGATTGGGATAAGTCTCGAGTGCTGAGGGCGAGATGAAGATATGTACATTAGTGTTAGGATTAGTTGAGATTTTTATAGGTGATACATAAACACTCTTTGTAGAAAATATTCACATGTTAGAATTTAATATAATTTAATTCTTCCTATAGTTTTATAATGTTAGTAATCCTGTCTTATTATTTGGTAGGGGATATCGATTCTCTGTGGTTCTGAGGAACTGTAGGATATCGGACATCTATAGTTATTTATAATTATATATTATGTCATGTTATAATAGATTAATTACTTGAAAATCATTAATCTTAGTGATTTATTATTTAGAGTCTTGCAATCTTTGACTTGCAAGATGGTTTTCATATCATGGGTGCACACATGTTATGAAAATTTTAGGTAATCCTACTAGGCCCCCTTTAGGGTCCTGACATTTTGTCTACGTTGCTAAGATTCTTCAAAAACTTCTTATGAATAAGATGACTGATTTTGACATTCTCAAAGAAGAAGTCGAGTGATCCTTGTTTTTCGGAGTTTTCGTTATGCTTCGGTTTCCAAATCTAGTTATGCTTGATACTGAAATCAAAGAATCCATCTTATTGAGAACAAATGTTATTCCAGATGTTCTGATGAACCCACAGAAAACGGACCCTAGCTACTCTCAATCGTGAAAACAAGTAATTCATATTTTAGGAGATTTGCTTATTCATCTAAAATCCTCGGCTTTTCTCGAAAGAAGCTCTCGTTTTTTAAGCATTGTTGTTTCCTGTAGATTTAGATATTTATTCGTCCTCAATCGCAGAATCAAGTAATTCGACTATTTATGGTCTAACATTTTTCAACAAGTTCATTAGAATCCTTAAATTACGAATATCGGCTTGTCGATAGGAAAACCAAGTTATCCATCTTGTTTGGAACGTAGGTCATCCAACGTAAGCATTTTCTATTCTAGAAAGATGCATATGCTATTTATGAGCCGTTGTGCTCTTGGGGAAAGGAACTTTGCATTTTCGAAATCGTTAAATCAGGTAGTACTTTGTCTACGTTGCTAAGATTTTTCAAAAACTTTTTATGAATAAGATGATGAATATTGACATTCTCAAAGAAGAAGCTGAGTGATCCTTGTTTTTAAGAGTTTACGCTTCGGTTTCCAAATCTAGTTATGCTTGATAATGAAATCAAAGAATCCATCTTCTTGAGAACAAATGTTATTCCAAATGTCCCGGTGATCTCTTAGAAAACAGACCCTGGCTACCCTCAATCGTAAAGGCAAGTAATGCTTATTTAGGGAGATAGGTTTATTCATCCAAAATCCTCGGCTTTTCTCGAAAGAAGCTCTTGCTTTCTAAGCGACTTGTTTCTTACAGATTTGGTAATTTATTAATCCTCAGTCGCAGAATCATGTAATTCGACTTTTTATGGTCTAACATTTTTCAACAAGTTCATTAGAATCCTTAAATTACTAACCTCGGCTATCTCGATAGTAAAACCAAGTTGTCATCTTGTTGGGAACGTTGGTCATCTGGTGTGAGTATTCATTATTCTAGAATGATGCATATGCTATATGGGAGCCACGGTGCTCTTGGGGATAAGAACTTTGCATTTTCCAAATCATCAAATCAGGTGGTCCATTGTTTGCGTCGCTAGGATTCCTCAAAAAATTTTTATGAATGAGATGATGGATCTTGACATTCTGAAAGAAGAAGCCAAGTGATCCTTGTTTTTAAGATTTTTCGTTATGGTTCGGTTTCCAAATCTGGTTATGCTTATACTAAAATCAAAGAATCCATCTTATTGAGAACAAATGTTATTCCAGATATTCTGATGAACTCTCAGAAAATGGACCTTGGTTACTTTCAATCGTGAAAGCAAGTAATCCACATTTTAGGAGATCCGTTTATGCATCTAAAATCCTCAGCTTTTCTCGAAAGAAGCACTTTCTTTTTAAGCATTGTTGTTTCCTGTGGATTTGGAACTTTATTCGTCCTTAGTCGCAAAATTAAGTAATTCGACTTTTTATGGTCTAACGCTTTTCAACAAATTCATTAGAATCCTTAAATTACGAACATCGGCTATCTCGATAGTAAAACCAAGTTGTCCATCTTGTTTGGAATGTAGGTCATCCGACGTGAGCATTTGCTATTCTAGAAAGATGCATAAGTTGTTTAGGAGCCTTGGTGCCCTTGGGGATAGGAACATTGCATTTTCCAAATCGTTAAATCAGGTAATACTTTATTTACATTGCTAGGATTCTTCAGACTTTTTATGAATAAGATGATGGATATTGACATTTTGAAAGAAGAAGTTGAGTGATCCTTATTTTTAGGAGTTTTTGTTATGCTTCGGTTTCCAAATTTGGTTATACTTGATACTGAAATCAATGAATCCATCTTATTTAGAACAAATGTTATTCCAAATGTCCCGGTGAACTCTTAGAAAATGGACCCTGCCTACTCTCAATCGTAAAGGTAAGTAATCCTTATTTTAGGAGATATGTTTATTCATCCAGAAACCTCAACTTTTCTCGAAAGAAGCTCTTGCTTTTTAAGCGACTTGTTTCTTGCGGATTTGGAAATTTATTCGTCCTTAGTCGTAAAATCAAGTAATTCAACTTTTTATGGTCTAATGATTTTCAACAAGTTCATTAGAATCCTTAAATTACGAACATCAGCTATCTTGATAGTAAAACCAACTTATCCATCTTCTTTGGAATGTAGGTCATCCGACGTAAGCATTTGTTATTTTAGAAAGATGCATATGATATATGGGTGCCGCGGTGCTCTTGTGGATAGGAACTTTGCATTTTCCAAATCTGTTAAATCAGGTAGTACTTTGTTTATGTTGCTAGGATACTTCAAAAGCTCTTTTTTAATAAGAAGACGGATATTGACATTCACAAAGAAGAAGCCGAGTGATCCTTGTTTTTAGGAGTTTTCGTTATGCTTTGGTTTACAAATTTGGTTATACTTGATACTGAAATCAAGGAATCCATCTTATTGAGAACAAATGTTATTCCACATGTTCCGACAAACTCTCAGAAAACAGACCCTGGCTACACTCCATTGTGAAAGCAAGTAATCCCTATTTTTAGAGATTTGTTCATTCTTCCAGAATCCTCGGCATTTCTCAAAAGAAGCACTTGCTTTTTACGCATCGCTGTTTCTTGCGGATTTAGAAATTTATCAATCCTCAGTCGCAGAATCAAGTAATTTGACTTTTTATGGTCTAACGTTTTTCAATAAGTTCATTAGAATCCTTAAATTACGAACATCAACTATCTCGATAGTAAAACCAACTTGTCCATCTTCTTTAGAACCTAAGTCATCCGACGTGAGCATTTGTTATTTTAGAAAGATGCATATGCTATTTGGGTACCACGGTGCTCTTGGGGATAGGAACATTGCATTTTCCAAATTTGTTAAATTAGGTAGTACTTTGTTTATGTTGCTAGGATACTTCAAAAGCTTTTTATGAATAAGAAGATGGATATTGACATTCACAAAGAAGAACCCGAGTGATCCTTGTTTTTAGGAGTTTTTGTTATGCTTCGGTTTCCAAATCTGGTTATACTTGATACTGAAATCAAAGAATCCATCTTATTGAGAACAAATGTTATTCCACATGTTTCGATGAACTCTCAGAAAACGCACCCTGGCTACACTTAATCGTGAAAGCAAGTAATCCCTATTTTTGGAGATTTGTTTATTCATCCAGAATCCTTGGCATTTCTTAAAAGAAGTACTTACTTTTTAAGTGTCGTTGTTTCCTGCGGATTTGGAAATTTTTTCGTCCTCAGTTGCAGAATCAAGTAATTCGACTTTTTATGGTCTAACGTTTTTCAACAAGTTCATTAGAATCCTTAAATTACGACCATCGGCTATCTTAATAGTGAAACTAAGTTGTCCATCTTGTTTGGAATGCAGGTCATCCAACGTAAGCATTTGTTATTCTAGAAAGATGCATATGCTAATTGGGTGCTGCGGTGCTCTTGGGGATAGGAACTTTGCATTTTCCAAATCGTTAAATCAGATAGTACTTTGTCTACGTTGCTAGGATTCTTCAAAAAATTTTTATGAATAAGATGACGGATATTGACATTCTCAAAGAAGAAGTCGAGTGATCCTTGTTTTTAGGAGTTTTCGTTATGCTTTGGTATCCAAATCGGGTTATGCTTGATAATGAAATAAAGGAATCCATCTTATTGAGAACAAATGTTATTCCAAATGTCCCAGTGAACTCTCAAAAAACGAACCCTGGCTACTTTCAATCGTGAAGGCAAGTAATCCTTATTTTTGGAGATATGTTTATTCATCCAGAATCCATGCCTTTTCTCGAAAGAAGCTCTTGCTTTTTAAGCGACTTGTTTCTTGCGGATTTGGAAATTTATACGTCCTCAGTCGTAGAATCAAGTAATTCGACTTTTTATGGTCTAATGTTTTTCAACAAGTTCATTAGAATCCTTAAATTACGAACCTCGGCTATCTCGATAGTAAAACTAAGTTCTCATCTTGTTGGGAATGTTGGTCATCGGACATGAGTATTCATTATTCTAGAAAGATGCATATGCCATTTGGGAGTCGTAGTGCTCTTGGAGATAGGAACTTTACATTTTCCAAATCGTTAAATCAGGTAGTCCTTTCTCTGCGTTGCTAAGATTCTTCAAAACCTTTTTTTGAATAAGATGACGGATCTTGACTTTCTGAAAGAAGATGCCGAGTGATCCTTGTTTTTAGGAGTTTTCGTTAAGGTTCGGTTTCCAAAGTTGGTTATACTAATACTAAAATCAAAGAATCCATCTTATTGAGAACAAATGTTATTCCAGATGTTCCGATGAACCCTCAGAAAACGGACCTTGGCTGCTCTCAATCGTGAAAGCAAGTAAGCCATATTTTAGGAGATCTGTTTATTCATCTAGAATCCTCGGCTTTTCTCGAAAGAAGCTCTTGCTTTTTAAGCATTGTTGTTTCCTACGGATTTGGAAATTTATTCATCTTCAGTCGCAGAATCATGTAATTTGACTTTTTATGGTCTAACGTTTTTCAACAAATTCATTAGAATCCTTAAATTACGAACATCGGCTATCTCGATAGTAAAACCAAGTTGTCCATCTTGTTTGGAACGTAGGTCATCCGACGTGAGCCTTTGCTATTCTAAAAAGATGCATATGCTATTTGGGAGCCGCGGTGCTCTTAGGGATAGGAACTTTGTATTTTCCAAATCGTTAAATCAAGTAGCACTTTGTTTACGTTGCTCGGATTCTTCAGACTTTTTTTGAATAAGATGACGGATATTGACATTCTGAAAGAAGAAGCTAAGTGATCCTTGTTTTTAGGGGTTTTCGTTATGCTTTGGTTTCCAAATCTGGTTATGCTTGATAATGAATTAAAAGAATCCATCATATTTAGAACAAATGTTATTCCAAATGTCTCGGTAAACTCTCAGAAAACGGACCTTGGCTACTCTCAATCGTGAAGGCAAGTAATCCTTATTTTAGGAGATATGTTTATTCATCTAGAAACCTTGACTTTTCTCGAAAGAAGCTCTTGCTTTTTAAGCGACTTGTTTCTTGTAGATTTAGAAATTTATTCGTCCTTAATCGTAAGATCAAGTAATTCGACTTTTTATGATCTAACGATTTTCAACAAGTTCATTAGAATCCTTAAATTACGAACATCGGCTATCTCGATAGTAAAACCAAGTTGTCCATCTTGTTTGGAACGTAGGTCATCCGACGTGAGCATTTGCTATTCTAGACAGATGCATATGCTATTTGGGAGCTGCAGTACGCTTGGGGATAGGAACTTTGCATTTTCCAAATCTATTAAATTAGGTAGTACTTTGTTTATGTTGCTAGGATACTTCAAAAGCTTTTTATGAATAAGAAGACGGATATTGACATTCACAAAGAAGAACCCGAGTGATCCTTGTTTTTAGAAGTTTTCGTTATGCTTCGGTGTCCAAATCTGCTTATACTTGATACTGAAATCAAAGAATCCATCTTATTGAGAACAAATGTTATTCCACATGTTCCGATGAACTCTCAGAAAATGGACCCTAGCTATACTCCATCGTGAAAGCAAGTAATCCTTATTTTTAGAGATTTGTTTATTCATCCAGAATCCTCGACATTTCTCGAAAGGAGCACTTGCTTTTTAAGCGTCGTTGTTTCCTACGGATTTGGAAATTTATTCGTCCTCAGTCACAGAATCAAGTAATTCGACTTTTTATGGTCTAACGTTTTTCAACAAGTTCACTAGAATCCTTAAATTACGAACATCGGCTATCTCGATAGTAAAACCAACTTGTCCATCTTCGTTGGAACGTAGGTCATTTGACGTGAGCAATTGTTATTTTAGAAAGATGCATATGCTATTTGGGTGCCGCGGTACTCTTGGGTATAGGAACTTTGCATTTTCCAAATTATTAAATGAGGTAGTACTTTGTCTACGTTGCTTGGATTCTTAAAAATCTTCTTATGAATAAGATGACGAATATTGACGTTCTGAAAGAAGAAGCCGAGTGATCCTTGTTTTTAGGAGTTTTCGTTATGCTTCGGTTTCCAAATCTGGTTATGCTTGATAATGAAATCAAAGAATCCATCTTATTTAGAACAAATGTTATTCCAAATGTCCTAATGAACTCTCAGAAAACGGACCCTGGCTACTCTCAATCCTGAAGGCAAGTAATCCTTATTTTAGGAGATATGTTTATTCATCTAGAAACCTCAACTTTTCTCGAAAGAAGCTCTTACTTTTTAAGCGACTTATTTCTTGCGGATTTGGATATTTATTCGTCCTTAGTCATAAAATCAACTAATTCGACTTTTTATGGTCTAATGATTTTCAACAAGTTCATTAGAATCCTTAAATTACCAACATCGGCTATCTTCATAGTAAAACCAAGTTGTCCATCTTGTTTGGAACGTAGGTCATCCAACGTGAGCATTTGCTATTCGAGAAAGATGCATATGCTATTTGGGAGCCACGGTGCTCTTGGGGATAGGAACTTTGCATTTTCCAAATCTATGAAATCTGGTAGTACTTTGTTTATGTTGCTAGGATACTTCAAAAGCTTTTTATGAATAAGAGGACAGATATTGACATTCACAAAGAAGAAGCCGAGTGATCCTTGTTTTTAGGAGTTTTCGTTATGCTTCGGTTTTCAAATCTGGTTATACTTGATACTGCAATCAAAGAATCCATCTTATTGAGAACAAATGTTATTCCAAATGTCCCGGTGATCTCTCAGAAAACGGACCCTGGCTACCCTCAATCGTAAAGGTAAGTAATGCTTATTTAGGGAGATAGGTTTATTCATCCAAAATCCTCGGCTTTTCTCGAAAGAAGCTCTTGCTTTCTAAGCGACTTGTTTCTTGCGGATTTGGTAATTTATTCATCCTCAGTCGCAGAATCATGTAATTCGACTTTTTATGGTCTAACATTTTTCAACAAGTTCATTAGAATCCTTAAATTACTAACCTCGGCTATCTCGATAGTAAAACCAAGTTGTCATCTTGTTGGGAACGTTGGTCATCTGATGTGAGTATTCATTATTCTAGAATGATGCATATGCTATATGGGAGCCGCGGTGCTCTTGGGGATAAGAACTTTGCATTTTCCAAATCATCAAATCAGGTGGTCCATTGTCTGCGTTGCTAAGATTCCTAAAAAACTTTTTTTGAATGAGATGACGGATCTTGACATTCTAAAAGTAGAAGATAAGTGATCCTTGTTTTTAGGAGTTTTCGTTATGATTTGGTTTCCAAATCTGGTTGTACTTATACTGAAATCAAAGAATCCATCTTATTGAGAATAAATGTTATTCTAAATGTTCCGATAAACCCTCAGAAAACGGACCCAGGCTACACTTAATTGTGAAAGCAAGTAATCCTTATTTTTGGAGATTTATTTATTCATCTAGAATCCTCGACTTTTCTCGAAAGAAGCACTTGCTTTTTAAGCATCGTTCTTTCCTTCGGATTTGGAAATTTATTCGTCCTTAGTCGCAGAATCAAGTAATTCGACTTTTTATGATCTAACGTTTTTCAACAAGTTCATTAAAATCGTTAAATTACGAACATCGGCTATCTCAATAGTAAAACCAACTTGTCCATCTTGTTTGGAACGTAGGTCATCCGACGTGATCATTTGTTATTCTAGAAAGATGCATATGCTATTTGGGTGCCGCTGTCAGGACCCTAAAGGGGGCCTAGTAGGATTACCTAAAATTTTCATGACATGTGTGTACCCATGATATGAAAACCGTCTTGCAAGTAAGAGATTGCAAGACTCTAAATGATTAATCACTAAAGTTACTGATTTTTAAGCATTAATTTACTATAGAATACAAATATAAATAACTATGGGTATCCGATATCCCATAGTTCCTCAGAACTGCAGAGAATCGGTATCCCCTACCAAATAATAAGACAGGATTACCAACATTATAAAACTGCAGGAAGAATTAAATTATATTAAATTCTAACATGTGAATATTTTCTATAAAGAGTGTTTATGTATCACCTATAAAAATCTCAACTAATCCTAACACTAATGTATATATCTTCATCTCACCCTTAGCATTCGATACTTATCCCAATCCCATTGTATGTAAACCTGCAAAAGAAAAACTATTGGGGAATAAGCTATAAGAGCTTAGTGAGCTATCCCTCATACCATACTAGCAAACAAGTTATCAAACAAATTATTACAACCATATGAATACATGCACACGCAGAATGCCAAACAATATATGTAGTTGACCGGTACTGCATATAATATCGGATTTTAATGCCTTCCGAGATAAGGGTTGGAGATTCATTGGCACCAATCACGACCGAGCTCGAGCACCTGGGTTTTTACGCATAACTTGGAATCCCATATTTCACAAAAATACATTTCCATTTCTAAAAATCCAATAGTTCACAAAGTCCTAGGCCTAGCGGTGAGGTGGCCCCAACAATCCACACTTACACCCTACAGCGGTGGTCTCTAGACACGACCCTCAGCCACCTACGGTTAGTGTCTCTGGCGCCAATAGAACCCACGAGCCAAGGGTAGGGTCTTGTTGTACCCATGCTCTTGCACGGTACTAATCAAATCATGTGGGAATCCATCCATCCAAGGCCCTTCATTACCAACCGCATGAAGTGACAGCTAGAATAAGTAATGTGATGCATGGATAATGCATGACGCTTTTTAATTTAAGATAAGCCAATTATAATTAGGTCAAATTATGAGGCGATCAATCAATATCAACAAACCATCCAAATCACATAAAAATCAATCATACCATCAAATCATCAATTATTGTATTTAATACTATTTCTTACAATAATCAATCAATATCAAGCACACGCATATCCCAAAACCCCATGCATTAAGTTATTGATATTCAATTTAAGTGCACTAACTATCACGAATTGAGGACGGCCTAGTCGTGGTAGACGCCATATATTGTACAAAGAACCCCTGATTGGTTACCTTTCCAATCAAGAACTCTTCACACAATATACAAGGCTCTACAACCACTAGTTTCCAAAGAACATCCAGACTCACATGATATCATTACACAAATATATTTATATAAAATTTAAGTTAGAAAGCTTACATTACACAACATTTAAGTATGTCTAAGTCTATAATAATAAGATAAAGAAAAGTACATGGGAAGAGTCTAAATAAACTGTTCTCTCTCAGTATACATAACAGCTCGCTCTTGCCCAAGTCCCCAAGCTAACCTGCGGCATTCCTCGTCCTGTCTCTACGAACAGGCTATCCTGCAACAAAAGTCTAAAGGGGTGTAAACCTAAGCTTAGTGAGCAAAACCCTCAGCCACACCATAAGCAAGTTATAAGTACATTATATTCAAACATATGAATGAATGATCAACCAGTATGCCAAACAATACGTATAATTAACTAGTTCATATACGTAACTCAGATTTAACGCCCTCCGAAGTCAGGGTTGGAGTTTACACGGCACTAATCAGATCCGGGTATTATACTAGAACTTACTTTACTACGGAATTCCACATTCCGTACTTATATCAAATAATTCTTTTATTTTCTGAAAACCCAAGTTCTAGTATAATTGTGAGTGGGCCCCCGCAGTCCACACTCACCCCTAAACGGAGGCCTCTAGACTCGACCCTTAGCCAGGCGGTTGGCGTCTCCAACGCCTAGTGTTCCCGCGGGCCAGGGTAAGGTCATTTTGTACGAGTGCACCGTACAGAACCAAATAAATAAATAATATCAACCCCCGAATGGCCTCTCTTTACCTCCGTGTGATGTGACGGTCGGAATAGTATCCATGCTATGCATGTTAATGCATGTCTCAATTTATTTTTATAGGCCAAGTATAATTAAGGTCAAATTATGCTATGACCATCCAGTTATACACACAATCATTTTCTATCCTATCATGCAACAAACATAGCATTATCAATAGTTAAGATAAGTTCACAACTCAAGACATACCAGCATACACAAGCGTTTCCCAAACCCCACACAATAACCAATTGACAATAATATTCAAGTCTACTATCTACAATCACAAAACAAGCATGGAGTCATTGGGTAAATACTCACTCGGCCATGGTGATTTGCCCTAATCGTAGTAATCGATTGAGAGGTCCTCGTTCACCTCAGGGTCACCTGATCATTATGTGATAACAACACTAATAAGTATTTGAATTAACTAATAATTCTAAACATTTAATTACCTAATTCTACTTAGACTACTATTAACTTTTACCCGGTAAGACTTTAATTTCAATCGTATATAACTTTTTCGTTTTATTTCTGATATTTATGAATTTATAGTCGTTTTTTATCGTTTTCGGACGTATATTCACACGGTAATGTTTGTTCCGGATGTTAAGACCCCTATTTTACATTATGAACTAAATTTATAGAAAATTTTTGTTATAATACTTAAGTATTCTTATTACTTATATTTGTATTCTTTATTCCTTAAATTCTTATAATTTAGGGATTTACTTTGCTATTACTATTTCATGTACTGAATTAGGTATAATCTAATTTAGAAGGTGTATTAGGATTTACTGATTTTAGTACCTAATTACCTACACTTTTCTTACTTTTCTCCTTTTCTAAACCTATGCTTATGTCATCGCTTACATCATCTTTTCTTTATGTCATTGCTTATGTCATCACTTGCTTATGTAATGGCTTATGTCATCATATGCTTATGTCATCTCTTACCTCATCATTTGATTACATAAGCATTACCTTATGCTTATGTCATATGTACATGTCTTATGTACATTTGTCCCTTACTTATACTTATGTACATATGCCTTATACATACATATACTTATACATCTACATATACTTATACCGTATTTATACATGTATTCCTATTCTTATACCTATACAGTTGGATACATATTTTTATACTAAAAATTCGTATGCCAAATTTTCCCTTAAGAAAATCCTCTCAATTTCATCCTTTTGCATTTCTATGTATGTATTTAGTATAGTATACACATATATAGTTAGATATGGTCTTAAGTTAGGTTATGTACATGATAATTACTTATGTATAAAGGTTCACATACTTGTATTTCTTTGGTATTTCTTTATGTACACATACCTAAGAGTACATACACATGTATTTCTTCTATTTCCTTCATGATCCTTCACTTTCTATACTTAAAGATGGAAACTTTGTTTCCTCTTTGTCAAGACATCACTAAACATCTAACTACTTATCTAATCTACCTAATTAACTAACTAATGAATAACATAAAGTAACATAAAACAACTTAAAGACATACCTTTAATTTTGTTGAAGTTTATGGAGACAAATGCAAAGGAATGAAAGTGAAAGAGGGGAGGGAAGTTCACGGCATGAAAGGGAAGTTTTTGCTTTGTTTCTTTTTGTTTGATTCCAATTATGGAAGACAACAAATGGTGGGGCCTAAAGGAGATAATTGTGGACGGCAACAACTAAGAGAAAGGGAAAAGAAAAATCAAAAGGAAAAGAAAAGAAAACCATCATTAAGAAACTAAGATATTTTCCTTATCTCTTAAGACTTTTGAATTTTCAAAATGTTGACTTGGTCAACCCTTTGACTTTGGTCAACATGCATTACTTTAGTCAACATTCCTTAAGTATGTGTAATTTTGTGCACATAATGTAGTAATTAAGGGAAATTAGAGGAAAAATGAAGGAAATGAGGGGAAATGAGATATTTGATGAATTGATTAGTAAACATTGTTGATGAGATCTTACTTTAGGTCTTTATAGCCTATATATTTCATTTGATAAACTACTTTGAATAACAAATGCAAAAAGTACCAATTTGAGTGTTAAGGTTCACTACATATAACCTAATCTTCAACTATTACCCTAACTCTAAGTGAAACTATCTTAATCACTTACTTAAGAAGTGAATATAATCTATGACTCATTATCTTAATTTCTAATGGATTACCTAAGGATTCAAAGCATATAAGTATGAATGAGGGTCATCTCTAACCCTTTACTAATAGTTTAGCAAAATATAAGCATTATTTTATCAATTAGGGTTTTAAGGTATATCATGTTGGATTAGTGCACATATGTCTTTCAGATAATCATTTTTAGGGTTTCTATCACTTTTGAATAAAATCTTTAGCATTTAGAAACATTTAGGGTAGAAAAATTCTTTACGCGATTGAGTAATTCTTTCAGGGTTTTCACTTTCATTAGCCTTGTCGACTCCTAAATTGTCTAACATAATCGAGTCTATTACAAAAGCTAGGTTGATAATTTTAGGGGTTTACACTAACTATAAGCACAAACAAGTATAGAGTCATTGGGAGTACTCACTTGACTATGACGACTCGCTCTAGTCGTAATAACCGATCGGGAGATCCTCGCCCTCGTCGGGATCACCTGATCATTACGAGATAACAAGGATAATAAGTAGTTAACTCAACTAATGGTTCTGGATATCTATCTACCTAATTCTACTTAGATTACTATTGGCCCTTATTCGTTTAATCCTAATTGTTACTCGTATGTAACTTTTTCATTCTATTTTCAATATTTACGAATTTATAGTCGTTTTTCATCTTTTTCGAACGTACATTTACACGGTAATGTCCGTTTTGGACATTAAGACCCGTGTTTTATGATATGGGCTAAATTTATTGAAATTTTTAACTATGAAAACTTAAGTACTCTTATTACTTATATTTTTATCTTTTGTTTATACTTAATGATTTAGTTAACCCTTAAATTCTTATACTTAGAGGATTTTACTTTGCTATTACTAATTCATGTACTTAATTAAGTATGATCCAATTTAGAAAGTATCTTAAGATTTACTAATTTAGGTACCTAGTTATTATACAATCTTCTTATTTTCTCATTTTCTAAACCTATGCTTACATCATCACTTATGTAATCAATTGATGATGTCATGGCTTATGTAATGCTTAGATGATGTCATGGCTTCTATAATCCATTCATTACATGTAAATATATATGTCATTAAGTACTTATACATATACATATGTTATATACCTACCTATACTCATAACATACTAATATGTATACTTATGTACTTATACATATACTAATACATATGCCCATATACGCATACGGTGACATACATATTTTTATACGTATTTTCGTATGCCTTATCTAGCCCCTTAAGAAAGCTTCATAATTTCATTCTTTTTGTATTTTAAGAGTATATTTGACATGATATATGTATGTATAGTTAGTATATACCTTATTTTAGGTTATGTACATATTGTATACTTATGTACAAAGGTATTTATACATGTATTCTTCTAGCATATCCTTTTATACATATACTTAAGGACATATGCACATGCATATCCTTCTTCATCTTCATAATTCCTAGATTTCTACATTTAAAGATGGGAACTTTGTTCCCTCTTCTTCAAGATAACACTAAACACATAACTAATTATCTAATCTACCTAATTAACTAACTAATGAATAATATAAAGCAACATAAAACAACTTAAAGACATACCTTTAATCGTGTTGGAGTTATGGAGACAAAAATGAAATTGTGAAAGTGAAAGAGGAAGAAGATGCTCACGACATGGAAAGAGAGGTTTTGGTTTGTTTCTTTTGTCTTGTTTTCATAATGAAAGGAAGAAAATGGTGGGGTCTAGAAGGGAGAAAATGTGGACGGCAATTGAGAAGAAAAGGAGAAGAAAAAAAATCAAAAAGAAAGAAAAGAAAAGCTATCATTAAGGAAGAGATATTTTCTTTATCTCTTTAGTCTTTTGTTGACTTTTCAAAGTGTTGACTATAGTCAACGTGTGTTGACTTGGTCAAACCTTTGACCTTGGTCAACATGTGTTGACTTGGTCAACTCTCCTTAAGCTTATGTAATTTTGTACACATAATGTAGTAATTAAGGGAAATTAAGGAAAAAATGAAGGAAATGAGAAGAAATGAGGTATTTGATGAATTGACTAGTAAGAGTAGATGATGAGATCTTACTTTAGGTATTTATAACCTATAAACATCATTTGGTAAACTACTTAGTGTAATTAAGATGAAAAATGTCATTTAGGGTATTAAGATTTACTACATTTAACCTAATCTCCAACCATACCTCTAACTCTATGTAAGACTATCTTAATCATATACTTAAGAAATAAATGTAATCTACGATTCATTATCTTAGTTTCTAAGGGATTGCTTAAGTATTCTAAATGTTTATGCATAATTGAGGGTTATCTTTAGTTGTTTACCGATGAAATGGTAAAATGTGGAGGATATATTATCATTTAGGGTTTTAGGGTAAATTATGGTGAATTAGTGCTTTGATATCCTTAAAGTTATAGTTTTAGGGTTTTTATTACTTTAGGGCACAATCTCTAATGTTTTTATACATTTAGGGTTTCATATATTCTTACGTGATTCAATCTTCAATTGTCATCTTAAGGTTTTGATGAGGTTCGAGGTTTTAGGGTCTTCGTATGCGGTTAAGGATTCAATTGATGATTTAAGGTTTTTTCGTATCCACTTTAGGTTTTGGTTTGAGATTTTAATCGGTTTTAAATCTTACTAGCTCTTTTGAGTTCAGAAGATCATCTACAGTTTGGACGTTTGTTTCTATACCTAAAAAGCTAAATTCGCGAGGTTTACATTTTTTCCCCCTTACAAAAAGTTTCGTCCCCGAAACTTGACTGAGATAGTTCTCATTCAATCTGAGGCAACCAATCTTTCGCTTCAATTAGATTATTCCCTTTGCCTATAAAGAAATCATTAGCCTTAACAAAATCGGGGAATGCCCTCTTTGGCAACTCTGATTCTTCAGGGTTCCTTTGTAAACGACCCAAGTTTCCTTGATCTCTTGAGCTTAGGTGGGTGTTGTAATCCTTTTTATCATCTATAATCCTGCTAAAGTGATATTGGCCTACATTAATGTTACTTATACACTCATATCATCGGTCATCACTAAATAGCATTTATACAAATTATCACTTTCACCTTTTCGATTATTTTAATTTTCTCATTAAAATAGACTTTATCTTCCACAAATTGTCAAATGCACTTTCATCAAATATCTGATTTGATCATTCTTACATCATTATTTTTTTTCATTTCCTAGATGTGATCACCTTTCAAACACCATTTGATTTCCCTATATCTTGTTCGATCCTACTTTCCTTCTTATAGTATTATGATTAAATTCGGTATAGTATCGCTCATAGTTCATTCTTATTAATCTCTTAAGTCAACAATTCTCTAAATCTCTAATCATATAATGTAAATTCTCCATTTGAATTGTTATTGCTATCATCATGGATTAAAATCCTACACATTATAACTCCAAGATAATTATCCTTTAAGACCTCACACAATCATCTTCTTCATTTTATGATCACCCAATATAATAAGAAAGATTCACCATCTCATGCTTTAAACTGATTAGGCTACTCAACCACCAAATCAAATTTATAATTAACCACTTCAACATGATTGTCAAATTCCATCAACGTTATTAAATTCCCAACTCCAACTGTTATCAAGATAATCAAAACTGGTAAACCTCTAATTAATGCACTTCTTACCTTTAACATAAAATTGAAATACTCAAGCACTCTTGATTCCCAACATAAGTCTTCCTTCTTAATTTAACACAATTAAGGATAACTCCTTTTTGTTCCCTTTACAACTCTTATTCCTTAGATCCATTATCACTTTAAACTTATAGTCACAAGCCTTTTGAGCATAATAACATTAACAATAACTAGGATAGAGAGAAGTTCAGCAAATAAAAGAATATATGTACCTATAGTACAGTCATACTATATAAAAGTAATACTAAATATAGCATATAATCTAAATGTCTAAAGCTTTTATTCTTACTCTAATTCTACCCAAGTGTTACCCCATCTCACTATTTGGTAGGTTTCTCCTATTTCTGACAACCAAATGCTCTGATACCACTCTGTCAGGACCCTAAAGGGGGTCTGGTAGGATTACCTAAAATTTTCATGACATGTGTGCACCCATGATATGAAAACCGTCTTGCAAGTAAGAGATTGCAAGACTATAAATGATTAATCACTAAAGTTACTGATTTTTAAGTATTAATTTACTGTAGAATACAAATATAAATAACTATAGGTGTCCGATATCCCACAGTTCCTCAGAACCGCAGAGAATCGGTATCCCCTACCAAATAATAAGACAGGATTACCAACATTATAAAACTGCAAAAAGAATTAAATTATATTAAATTCTAACATGTGAATATTTTCTACAAAGAGTGTTTATGTATCACCTATAAAAATCTCAACTAATCCTAACACTAATGTATATATCTTCATCTCGGCCTCAGCATTCAAGACTTTTTATGAATAGGATGATGGATCTTGACATTCCTAAAGAAGAAGTCAAGTGATCCTTGTTTTTAGGAGTTATCGTTATGCTTCGGTTTTGAAATCTGGTTATGCTTGATATTGAAATAAAGGAATCCATCTTGAAGGTAAGTAATCCTTATTTTAGGAGATTTGTTTATTTATCCAAAGTCCTTGGCTTTTCTCAAAAGAAGCTCTTACTTTTTAAGCGTTGTTATTTCCTGCGGATTTGGAAATTTAGTCATGCTCAATCGCAGAATCATATAATTCGACTTTTTATGGCCTAATGTTTTTCAACAAGTTCAATAGAATCCTTAAATTATGAACCTCGGCTATCTGAATAGTAATACCAAGTTGTCCATCTTGTTGGGAAAATGGGTCATTCGTCGTGACCATTTGTTATTCTAGAAAGAAGCATATGACATTTGGGAGCCGTGGTGCTCTTAGGTACCGTAACCTTGCATTTTCCAAATTGTTAAATCCGGTATTCCTTTGTCTGCGTAGCTAAGATTTTTCTAAAACTTTTTATGAATAAGATGACGGATCTTGACATTCTCAAAGAAGAAGCCAAGTGATCCTTGTTTTTAGGATTTATCATTATGCTTCGGTTTCAAAATCTGGTTATACATGATCTTGAAATCAGAGAATCCATCTTATTGAGAACAAATACTATTCCAGAAGTTCCAATGAACCCTTAGAAAACGAACCCTGGCTACTCTTAATCGTGAAGGCAAGTAATCCTTATTTTAGGAGATTTTCTTATTCATCCAGAATCTTCAGCTATCCTCGAAAGTTGCCCTTGCTTTTTAAGCATCGTTGTTTCCATTAGATTTGGAAATTTAGTCATCCTCAGTCGCAAAATCAAGTAATTCGACTTTTTATGGTCTAACGTTTTTCAACAAGTTCCATAGAATCCTTAAATTACGAACCTCGGCTATCTTGGTAGTAAAACCAAGTTGTCCATCTTGTTGGCATCGGAGGTCATCCAACGTGAGCATTCGTTATTCCAAATAGAAGCATATGCTATTTGGGATTAGTGGTGCTCTTAGGGTAGGAACCTTGCATTTTCCAAATCGTTAAATCAAGTAATCCGTTGTTTGCGTAGCTAGGATTTTTCTAAAACTTTTCATGAATAACATGTCAGATGTTAACATTTTTAAAGAAGAAACCGAGTAATCGTTGTTTTTAGGAGTTTTTGTTATGCTTAGGTTTTGAAATCTGGTTATGCTTAATACTGAAATCAAAGAATCCATCTTATCGAGAACAAATGTTATTCCAGATGTTCCGATGAACCCATAGAAAACAGACCCTGGTTGCTCTCAATCGTGAAGGCAAGTAATCCTTATTTTAGGAGATTTGTTTATTCATCTAGAGTCCTTGGCTATCCTCGAAAGAAGCGCTTGCTTTTTAAGCGTCGTCGTTTCCATCAGATTTTGAAATTTAGTTATCCTCAATCGCAAAATCAAGTAATTCGACTCTTTATGGTCTAATGTTTTTCAACAAGTTCCATTAAATCCTTAAATTACAAACCTAGGCTATCTCGATAGTAAAACCAATTTGTTTATCTCATTGGGAACGTAGGTCATCCGACGTGAGCATTTGTTATTCTAGAAAGAAGCATATGCTATTTGGGAGCAGCGGTGCTCTTGGGGATAGGAACCTTGTATTTTCCAAATCGTTAAATCAGGTAATCCGTTGTCTACGTAGCTAGGATTTTTCTAAAACATTTCATGAATAAGATGTCGGATCTTAACATTCTTAAAGAAGAAACCGAGTGACCCTTCTTTTTAGGAGTTTTCGTTATGCTTCGGTTTCGAAATCAGGTTATGCTTGATACTACAATCAAAGAATTCATCTTATTGAGAACAAATGTTATTCCAGAAGTTCTGATGAACCCTTAGAAAACAGACCCTGGTTACTCTCAATCGTGAAGGCAAGTAATCCTTATTTTAGGAGATTTGCTTATTCATCCAGAGTCTTCGGCTATCCTCGAAAGTTGCCTTTGCTTTTTAAGCATCGTTGTTTCCATCGAAGTTAGAAATTTAGTCATCCTCAGTCGCAAAATCAAGTAATTCGACTTTTTATGGTCTAATGTTTTTCAACAAGTTCATTAGAATCCTTAAATTACAAACCTCGGCTATCTAGATAGTAAAACTAAGTTGTCCATCTTATTAGGAACGTCAGTCATCCGACGTGTGCATTTGTTATTCAAGAAAAAAGCATATGCTATTTGGGAGCTACGGTGCTCTTGGGGTTTGGAACTTTGCATTTTCCAAATCATTAAATTAGGTAATCCATTGTCTACGTAGCTAAGATTCTTCTAAAACTTTTTATGAATAAAATGATGGATCTTGACATTCTCAAAGAAGAAACCAAGCGATCCCTGTTTTTAGGAGTTTTCGTTATGCTTCGGTTTCGAAATCTGATTATGCTTGATACTGAAATCAAGGAATCCATCTTATCGAGAACAAATGTTATTCTAGATGTTCTGATGAACCCATAGAAAACGGACCCTAACTGCTCTCAATCGTGAAGGCAAGTAATCCTTATTCTTCTAGAATCTTCGGCTATCCTCAAAAGTTGCCCTTGCTTTTTAAGCATCGTTGTTTCCATCGAATTTGGAAATTTAGTCATCCTCAGTCGCAAAATCAAGTAATTCGACTTTTTATGGTCTAACGTTTTTCAACAAGTTCATTAGAATCCTTAAATTACAAACCTCGGCTATCTCGATAGTAAAACTAAGTTGTCCATCTTGTTAGGAACGTCAGTCATCCGACGTGCGCATTCGTTATTCAAGAAAGAAGCATATGCTATTTGGGAGCCGCGGTGCTCTTGGGGATAGGAACTTTGCATTTTCCAAATCATTAAATTAGGTAATCCATTGTCTACGTAGCTAGGATTCTTCTAAAACTTTTTATAAATAAAATGACGGATCTTGATATTCTCAAAGTAGAAACTAAGTGATCCTTGTTTTTAGGAGTTTTCATTATGCTTCGGTTTTGAAATCTGTTTATGCTTGATACTGAAATCAAAGAATCCATCTTATCAAGAACAAATGTTATTCCAGATGTTCCGATGAACCCATAGAAAACGAACCCTAGTTGCTCTCAATCGGGAAGGCAAGTAATTCTTATTTTAGGAGATTTGTTTATTCATCTAGAGTCCTCGATTATCCTCGAAAGTAGCCCTTGCTTTTTAAACATCGGTATTTCCGTTGGATTTTGAAATTTAGTCATCCTCAATCGCAAAATCAAGTAATTCGACTTTTTATGGTCTAACGTTTTTCAACAAGTTCCATTGAATCCTTAAATTACGAACGTCGGCTATCTCGATAGTAAAACCAATTTGTTTATCTCGTTGGGAACGTAGGTCATCCGACATGAGCATTCATTATTCTAGATAGAAGCATATGCTATTTGGGAGTAGCGATGCTCTTGAGGATAGGAACCTTGCATTTTCCAAATCGTTAAATCAAGTAATCCGTTGTCTGCATAGCTAGGATTTTTCTAAAACTTTTCGTGAATAAGATGTCAGATCTTAACATTCTTAAAGAAGAAACCGAGTGATCCTTGTTTTTAGGAGTTTTCGTTATGCTTCGGTTTCCAAATCTGGTTATGCTTGATACTAAAATCAAAGAATCCATCTTATTGAGAACATATGTTATTCCAGATGTTCCGATGAACCCTTAGAAAACGTACCCTGGCTACTCTCCATCGTGAAAGCAAGTAATCCGTATTTTAAGAGATTTGTTTATTCACCCAGAATCCTCGGTTTTTCTCAAAAGAAGCTCTTTCTTTTTAAGCGTCGTTGTTTCTTGCAGATTTGGAAATTTATTCGTCCTTAGTCGCAGAATCATGTAATTCGACTTTTTATGGTCTAACATTTTTCAATAAGTTCATTAGAATCCTTAAATTACGAACCTCGGCTATCTCAATAGTAAAACTAAGTTGTCCATCTTGTTGAGAATGTAGGTCATCCAATGTAAGCATTCATTATTCTAGAAAGATGCATATGCTATTTGGGTGCAGTGGTGCTCTTAGGGATAGGAACTTTGCATTTTTCGAAATCGTTCATTCAGGTAATCCGTTGTCTGCGTAGCTAGGATTCTTCTAAAACTTTTTATGAATAGGATGGCTGATCTTAACATTCTCAAACATGAAACCGAGTAATCCTAATTTTTAGGTGTTTTCATTATCCTTCGGTTTTGAAATGTAGTTATGCTTGATCCTAAAATCAAAGAACCCATCTTATTGAGAACAAATGTTATTCTTGATATTCCAATTAACCCTTAGAAAATGGACCCTGGCTACTCTTAATCGTGAAGGTAAGTAATCCTTATTATAGGAGATTTGTTTATTCATCCATAAACGTTGCCTATTCTCGGAAGAAGCTCTTGCTCTTTAAGCGTTGTGATTTCCTTCGAATTTGGAAATTTAGTCATCCCTTCTCGCAAAATCAAGTAATTCAACTTTTTGTGGTCTAATGTTTAAACAAGTTCATTAGAATCCTTAAATTACGGATTAATAGTTTCAAATGTTTCCTTTTTTTAAAATTTCGACAGCAAACTTCTAGTATCACTTACATTTGGCTTTTATATGCATTAATTTTTCTTTTTAGGCCCATATATTATTGATAATGCTCTCGGGACAAGATTGAAGCCTTTCTATTGGCTAGTTCACAAATGCAATTGTCAAACTTTTTAGTTTAAAAGCACCTATGCTCAAATTATTTATCAAAGGCCCCTTTATTCCTTACCTTTTTCCATCACTTTTTCTTTATTTGAGGGAGCCCTTTAATTGTTTTTGCTTTTCTTTTGGTCTAATTACATATTTATGCCACATAAGAGTAGTTCAGCCAAAAGCCATGAAAACAAAGATTATCAGAGTAATTTGCTTCTTTCAATTGTCTACACAAAGTAAAGAAGAAGATAAAGGATTTTTAGGAGGAAATTTTCTTTTTAGGACAAAAAGAGAACTATAGAATTTGGAGTTTCCAAGGATGAAAGAAATGAAAACACAATGAACCCCCACTAAAAACAAATTTTTAATCATCGACACCTATAAAAGATTAGACATGTGCAGTTGATCTCATATAGATTATAACTACCTTGTTTTCTCCCTTTTTTGGGTAGATAAATTGTTTCCTCCTCCTTTTATTACAATGTGATAGCTAAAATTGCCGGAATAAGGGCAAGCATGTGCAATCAATAGATCATAGATCAATTTATCTATGATCTATAGTAAAACCAAGTTGTCCATCTTGTTAGGAATGTGAGTCATCCGACGTGAGCATTCATTATTCTAGAAAGAGGCATATGCTATTTGGGAGCTACGGTGCTCTTGGGGATATAAACTTTGCATTTTCTAAATCGTTAAGTCAGGTAATCCGTTGTCTGTGTAGCTAAGATTCTTTTAAAACTTTTTATGAATAAGATGACGGATCTTGACATTCTCAAACATGAAATCGAGTAATCCTAATTTTCAGGAGTTTTCGTTATCCTTTGCTTTTGAAGTCTGATTAAACTTAATCCTAAAATCAAAGAATCTATCTTATTAAGAACAAATGTTATTCTAGATATTCCGATGAATCTTAAAAAACAGTCCTTGGCTACTCTCAATCGTGAAGGTAAGTAATCCTTATTTTAAGAGATTTGTTTATTCATCCAGAATCCTCGACTATTCTCGAAAGAAGCTCTTGCTTTTTTAGCGTCGTTGTTTCCTTCGGATTTGGAAATTTAGGCATCCTCAATCGCAAAAGTAAGTAATTCGACTTTTTATGGTCTAATGCTTTTCAACAAGTTTATTAGAATCCTTAAATTACGAACCTCGATTATCTCGATAATAAAACCAAGTTGTCTATCTTGTTGGGAACATAAGTCATCCAACGTAGGCATTTGTTATTCTAGAAAGAAGAATATGCTATTTGGGGGTCGTTGTAAGCCCTACTTTTAGTGGGCCTATGGTTTGATTAAGAGTACTTTCCAAACATTCCCAAGGATCAACTAAACTAAAATCTTAAGTTTACATTTAGAAACGAATTAAATTTTTCCAATTCAAAAGCCAATTATCGATAAAACCCGAGCTTGAAGAACTGTGAGCTTTAAAGTCACTTAAAACCCTAAACCCTAAAACCATTAAGGAATTTTAACCCTAAGTAATTAATTGATAATTTAATTTGAATAATTCCATTCAACTTTAGAAAATTTCACAATTTTATAAAAATCAAATCATAAATTACAAAACAATACAAGATAAAAACCCTAAAACAATTTCTTATAAGACCATGCCCTTATCTTCATGTCTAAGCCTTACACATCAATAAGTAGACCAACCAACCACCTTATATGACTTATCAATTGAGAGTTGGAATCATTTATCAATTGATAACTTATCAAAATCTAGTGATAAGACATTTTCCTTATCACCTCTTCACTTATACTACATATAGACAATTCTTCACAAGATTTCACATGCTTATCTTCATTAAATGAGACAAGACCATTTCATGACCCCAGAGGACAATAAATGGAAAATTTAAACAAGGAGGAAAGGGGGGCCATGCTCTTGTCTTTCAACCATTAATCACTTTCTCTTACACACCACTATTCACCCCTTAATGCTTACATCATCAATAGTTGCAATTGTTGACTTTTGTGTAAGCTACAAGACAACACTTTCAAGACATTTTAAACACTAATTCTCTCTCAATTCCAACTGGCCATTCTCTCCCTTACTTCTCTCACTTTCAATTTCACTTTCACATCTTCTTTCTCTCATTTGAAACAAACATAAAAAGGAGAAACAACCTTACCCCACAAAATCAACTTTGCCCCCATTTTTCCAAGCTTCACTCACAGCATTTCCTTCTCTTTTTCTTGTGTCATTTTCTTCCAACATCTAAGCTCTTCTAGAACCATTAGAACCTTCCACAATCCCCATTCCAAAAGATCAAACAATTCGAGTTTCCAAAAGGTCGCAAAAAGAGGAAGCAAAGTTAAGAGCTTAAGTGGAACCTTTGTGCACAACCACCAAACTTTGCTTTAAGGACGAGTAAGTATTTCTTGTGATTAGTGGGTTAATATTTATGTTAGGAGACTTTGATTTCTTAAAGATATAAGTATGATTTAAGTTATTATAACACCAAAGACCATTCTAAGAAACAAACTCATGAACATAAAGTTAAAATATGAGCATGTAAAGTTGGTGTTTTGTAAAGAGACTTGTTGAAGACTTTGAATGGAAGATTTTAAGTAGAGAAAATCTTGAAACAAGAACTTGAATGCAAGATGAGCATGCTGGACGTGAGGTTTCAATAGTCATTTGGATGTTGATTTTATTTCCATTAAGTTAAACATGCTCAAACCTAGACTTCAATTAAAGAAAAATTCATCACATAAAGTTTTATGAAGAAACCAATTTTGTATGATATGAGCTATGATATGGAAGTTGTAATAAGCGTAAGATCTTCTATTTCTTTGTGGGAAGCATGAGTTAAAGAATTATCTTACGGAAGAAGAGTTAAGTTAATATTTGGATACAAGTAGTTTAAGTGCATGATCTAATACCTAAACTTGAGGAAATGATGAAACAAGTTGAAAAACCAAGTGAGAACCCCTTGGTATCATCTCAATCAGATCTAGAACATGGGTAAAAAGACACATAAAAATATGATAAAAGTAACTGAACTAAGTGAAAAGATCAACTAAAGCAAGTATAGTAAGTATACAAAGCCTAAAACTCAAAACCGAACCTAAAACTCTCAAAACAAGCCTAGAACTCTAAGTTGTGCCTTCAATAAAATTCTGATAAGCACTTTAAAACATTAAGAGAGGTTGTTTTGAAGCTCATAAGAGATCTACCTAAGACTCCATAGGCCTAACAAAGTCACTAGCTTTAGGTTGAACTAAAAACAAGCCCATTTGACAACTTAAGCTCACTAAAGAGCCCATAAAGTGGTTGTTAGACTTAGGAGTATAAATCAAAGCTGTAAATATGATCTTAAGGAGTATTTTGAGCTTAGGATAAAATCTTAAAACCAAGCTCAAAGGATTTCTTAAGTTAGCAAAAAGCCCATTTACCAAACAAGGCCCCAAAGCACTCGAAAACATGAGGATCACTACTGTTCTGACCCATGGACAGATTTTCATGCCTTATTTGGAAAATATAACCTCACCATATTAAAGTACACTCGAAAATGATGAAGATTGACTATAAGATCATAAAAATTGGATTTAAAATGAAAAAGTTATACGCGATTGAACTTTTAAGTAAAAACCGGGAAAAGTTACAAAAACTAGTCAAAAGTATAGCTTAAGGAAATTTAAATTAGTTTCCTAAGATTATTTCAATCCCTTATAATATTATTTTGATGACCAGGGGACACCATGTACGGAGATGACTTACCTCCAGATTACTTTAATTGATCCACATGGCAAAGTGAGTAAATTCCTGATGACTATTTACTTGATTTTGCTTGTAAAATAGATGCACCTAAACTTATATATATAAATTTGGATGCTCATGGGATATGGGAAATGCATGTGTATGAATTTATGGATGAACGCAATGACTTGTTAATTATATTTAATAATAGGAATTGTTTGCATTATATATACATGTGAATTGTATGGAATGAAATTGTCTAATAACCTTGAAAATCGAGTTAATCACTTATACAATTAAAAAATCAAAATGAATCATGCATACCCCATATTGCATACGGATAACATTGACTGCCGCTTCATGCAAAAAATGGGAAGGGACTCATAGGAGGACGTGTCTCTTGCAGGATTGAGTACTAGCTATGTCATCATATATATTGAGTCTCTATCCTAAGCTAATGGGCTTATTAAGCGCTGGGAGACGCCAACCGTCGGCGAGGGGCCGAGTCTTGTGGCTTCTGCTTAAGGTGTGTGTTTGTAAATTGCGGAAGCCACCACACCGCTAGACTTGGGATTTTAAAAATATGATTTGTTATTCGGTAAAGAAAGTATACATATATACATATAGAGTTTTGTTTTGGCTTAAGCACAATAGTGCAAATGAAATAAAACCCAAGGTCTAGAACCCAGATTTTGGTTTGGATCGGTTAATTATCTCTAAACCTTAACTACAGAGAGCATAATTCTAAGTCGTATGTAGTTCCTAGGTCATTGCATGCATTGTTTGGCATATTGATTATTCATGCTTTCATATGATTGTACATCTAATAAATTTTTTCCATGTGGTACTGATGAAGGTATTTATCTCGCTTAAGCTTAAGCTTACACCTCGATAGATTTTGTTGTTGTAAGAAAACCTCTTTGCGAATCCGGGCCGAAGTATACCCATGGTAAGTCTCGCGTAGGGGCGGGTTGGAGCGATCAAAGAGCGAAGGGGATATTTTGTAATAGATTTATAGATATAGTTACTTTAACATTTTTGCTCACAACGCAGATTAAAATCTCTAATGCAGTTCCATTAGGTGTGGGTCTTACGAGCCCCACATAATTAGCTAATTTATACCATAGAAGTAATTTTAATTAAATTACTTTATATTACTTATCTATGGGCCTAGTGATAGCGTATAGTGGAAGGAGCCTTGTGTATCATATGAAAGGCCTATGATTAGCAAGGGAGTTGATAATAGACCTTTATACGGTATACGGCGACCTACTACAACAACGATACTGTTGGGTCGTGATAGGTTTAAGTGGTATCAGAGTGTTAGGTTTAAACTAACAATAAAGTAAGTAAAATCAGACCCTAGACGCTAGGAATCCCTTACTAAGTGAGGAAGAGTGGGGTAGGACCGGGTTAGGATCTTTACAATATCAAATGGAGTAATAAAATTTTTCTAAAACAATGCATAACCTTTAACAAAATTTTTATGGTTGATCAGGAGAACACCAGCAGGATTCGTCAGAACCTCATGCTTTTGATGATGCATGAAGGAGAAACTCTTATCGAGTATCGACGAAGACTCCGAATCCTATGCAAAGATATGGCCTTAGTAGGAATGCCATGTAGGCTAAGAGATGTATAAACATTCTAGAGGGCAGGATTAAGCCTTTATTGGAGAGTACGCTATAGAGATATACTAATCGAGACGTGTGGACCTATTTTGTCCGATGTGGAGTTAACCTATATTATGGAAAGGGAAGAAGGGGTTGGTATTGAAGTTGAAAAAATATTCTTGGTACAAGATGGCCCAAGGATGGCTGCCTTTAGCTTCCAGCATTGGCATCAACTAGGTCAGGGTTATGTCTTAGTGCGTGACCTAAGGGCTGACCACCCTCGAGTGGTCCAGATGGATGAACAAAATGGAATACCTTTGCCAGTAGCCCCTGTCAATGTTTACTTTCCTTATGTAAAGCAAGACATCATTAACATTCACCCTAATGCCCTTGAATTTGAAGAGGACATAGACATTTTACCTCTTTTTCCAAGAGAATACTGAGTCGAAGTGCCACTCAGGCCGGAACCATGTGAATTTTTGTTACCTCATGAGCTGTACTAGGTGGTTTACTGCCTAAGGTCACCATCCAGTCTAGATGAAGGAACCTCATCTCTATTCCCTAGAAGGAGACTTCGACAAGCAGGCTAGTTAGATGATGATGAAGTTGGACCTTCTACGAAGCATAATTAGTCAAGGACAACTCGAACTTCCGAAGTGTTTCCAGCATTATTATTATGGTGTTGATGTTATTGTGTAGTGAAGTTTGTCTGTATCGTGTTGTGTATGCTTTCTAATTTATGGTTGTATTGAATTTTGAATTCTAATAAATGTAGGAAACATGTGTAACTTCGGAAGGGACTATATTTAAACCCTATGTATGTGTGGAGAATTAATAAAAGGGACTTCTTGTATGTGTTTTATTCTACTTGATCTTGTTCTATTAAGGAGAAGTGTCTAATAATGGATAAATTGAATCAAGATGATATGGTCTCAAGTGATAAAAATTGATTTGTTGAACGAGTTGTAGATTGCGTTAATTTGAACTTAACTCTAAAACTATATTTTCAGCGAACATAGGCGCGGGAGATGACCTCTTAGAGAGAGAGCGCCACCAAAGCAACACCCGGGACAGGACGTACCAATTGATAGGACTGAGGAGATCTTGATGGCTATACAAGCAATAAATGCTTTGCTAAGGACTTTTCTAGAGAGGAACCAAGCACCTCTACCACCAGCACCACAGGAGCAAGTCCTTTAGATGCCTGTACCACCACCTATGGCTATGGAGGGCCAGTTTGTAGTAGCACCACTGCCACCTCCACCACCATCGGTAGGGTTAGCAAGAGACCCTTACCCAGTTCATCATGAACCTTGACTACCGAGGAACCTATTGCCAGAATTTCTGAAGTGCAATAGATACTTTGATGGGAATGCAAGCCGGCCTGATGAGGTTGAAGATTGGCTAATGTAGGTTGAGAGATCTTTTGAGGCATTTGAAGTGTCGCATCACTTGAGAATGACTTATGGCACTTATCTGCTCCGTTTAAGAGCAAGGACTTGGTAGGAAACCAAGAGAGGGAATCTACAACAACCCATTACATGGGGGGATTTCCGAGAGGAATTTTTGAGGCACTACTTTCTCGAGAGTTTGTGGGTAAAGTATAGTGATGAGTTGTTTAGAATCAGAAGAGGAAGTCATACTCTTGAGCAATATGAAGCGGACTTCACTCGCTTACTCCAGTTTGTTCCACCTGAATACCATGACAATGATTGGATAAAGAAGCAAATTTTTGTGAGGGGACTGGACCCCAAGTTAAAAAGGAAGGTTTTGGAGTTTCAACCAAGGACCTTTAATGAAGCAATTGAAAAGGCTAAAGTATTGGAAACCGCAAAAAGACAGGGAGAAGAAATGTTAAAGCTAAAAGTTTCTATTTTTGGCAAAAGACCATTTGAAGGACCAGGAAGCTCAAGTTCCAAGGTAAGGAAAAATTTAAGACCCCATAAGATGATCCAAAAGAAGAACGGGAATGGAAAGGTTATATGTTGGAAGTGTAGAGGGAATCACTATCCATGAGAATGTGCTTAACTCCAAAATAAGTGTTATTTTTGTGGCAATGGGAACCATGTAGTAGCAGATTGTCCAAAGAAGACTGCCACAGCTTGTTTCATCTGTAAACAACCAGGACATTTTGCTAACAACTATCCTCAATGCTAGAATGCCACCATACAAATTGCAGGACGCCTTGGGATAGAGAAAGTTGTAGGAGGAAATGGGCAAAGACCTGGAGCTGTGAATGCCGCAAGAGTCTACAATCTGGAAGGAGGATGGGATTATGAGGAGCGCCTTGAGGAGGAGGTCATCTATTATGAGGAGGTAGAGGACATGGTAGACGCAGAGCTGATTACAGGTATGTTATTGGAACTTTTTGGTTAAGTCATGTTAGTAGAAGTACATTTTAGTACGAAAAGACTAAAAGTGTTTAACTTAGTAACAAAAATTTTAGAGCCCAATAACTGTACCTTATGAAAACTTAACCTTAAATTCGATTTAGGGAATGTTGACATAAAAGGACATTCAGTATACGCCTTGTTTGACACTGGAGCGACTAATTCACTCATTTCCCCCAAAGTGGTACAAAGAATTAATTGCTTGTGACCATCACCGAATTAAGTTTCAATGTACAAACTCCTATAGGAAGTGTGGTTACTACAAAAGAAATGGTAAAGAAATGCTTATTCAGCATACCAGGCCATGAGAGTATGATGGATCTTATCATTCTTGATCTGGGCAAGTACAAGATGATTATGGGTATGAACTGGATGACATCATGTGGAGCTACAATTGATTGCAAGAAGAAGAAAGTGTACTTTAGGACTAAGGTAGAATTTCAAGCAGAATCAACAATAGTGGGGAAACATGAGCTAAGCTCTTTCAAGTTAATGATGGAAACGCGTTGGATAAACCAAATTGAGGTTGAATTAGAAAAGTTAAGGATAGAAGATATCCAAGTAGTGAACGAGTTCCTTGATGTGTTTCCGGAAGAGCTACCGGGATTACCACCTAAGAAGGAGATTGATTTCGCCATTGATTTAATGGCCGAGACCGAACCAATTTCTAAGGCTCCATATAGGATGGCTCCAATAGAGTTAAAAGAACTAAAGAAGCAACTTCAGGAGTTGTTGGACGAAGGTTTTGTTAGACCAAGTGTCTCGCCTTGGGGAGCACCTGTCTTGTTTATCAAGAAGAAAAATGGTTCTTTTAGACTCTGTATCGATTATAGGGAGTTGAATCGAGTCACTATAAAGAACAAGTATCCCTTACCCCATATCGACAATTTATTTGGTGAATTACAAGGTGCAAGTGTGTTTTCTCGTATTCATCTAAGATCGGGTTATTACCAATTGAGGATCAAACCAGAGGATGTGCCTAAGACAGCATTTAGTGATGCCTTTTAGATTGACTAACGCGCTGGCAGTATTCATAGATTTGATAAACAGAATGTTTAGAGCATATTTGGACAAATGCGTAATTGTGTTCATTGACGACATCTTGGTAGATTCGTCAACCCTTGAACAACATCAAGAACACTTGAGGTTGGTGTTGCAAACCTTAAGAGAACATAAGCTATACACTAAGTTATCCAAGTGTGATTTCTGGTTGAGAGAGATATCTTTTTGAGGACATGTTATTTCGAGAGAAGGCATAAAAGTGGACTCAGAAAAGATAAGAGCTATCATTGATTGGAAAAGATCTGAAAATGTCACAAAAGTACAAAGTTTTCTTGGTTTAGCTGGATATTATCGGAAATTTGTGAAGGACTCGTGAAGGAAAAGATGAGGAACGATGGAAGCCCTGAAAATTGAAGTGCTATTTCTGCAATGGCCCCCAATATGCTAGGGAATGCCCAAAGAAAGATCAATTGGCAGTAATTATGGCAGATGAGAGCTCCAATGAAGGGGACGAGGCTAAACTGGGTTCGGTATGACTGCTTAGTGCTATGAAGATGCAGGAGAAGCGAAAGGGGTTAATGTACATAAAGGTGATAGTTATTGGCAAGAAGTTAAATGCCTTTATTGATACAGGGGCATCTCATCTATTCATCTCCAAGGTAGCAGCAAGTAAGATTGGAATGGAAGTAGAGAAAACCAAGACATGGCTCAAGACGGTAAACTCAAAGGAAGTCCTTACTATTGGAGTCGCTAGGGAGATAGAGCTCCATATAGGAGGGTGGAAAGGGAAAGAAACCATCGAAGTAGTACCTATGGATGACTTCGAATTTGTGATTGGGATGGAATTCCTAGATCATGCTAATGCACTTATTGTTCCTCATGCAAACTGTATATGTATACTCAAGACCAACTCTCAAAGCGTGGTGCCTATTACAAGGAAAGCTGGTCAAGCCACAAAATTCCTTTCCGCTATGCAACTAGCGAAGGGCCTAAAAAAGAATGAAGTTACGTACATAGCAACATTGAAGGGGGAAGAAGAGACGAGGAGTCAAGAGACAATTCCACATCGAGTGGGGGAGTTGCTAAAAGAATTTAAAGACATCATGCCTAAAGAGTTGCCAAAGAAGCTACCACTAAGAAGGGAAGTGGATCATGCGATTAAGCTAAAAATAGGTACAAGGGCCCTTGCTACAGTTCCTTATCGCATGTCCCCAAAAGAATTAGAAAAATTAAGGTGACAATTGAAGGAGTTGTTGGAAGCTGGATTCATCCAACCGTCAAAGGCACCTTTTGGAGTTCTAATTCTCTTCCAAAAGAAACATGATAGGTCCCTCTAATTCTGTATTGACTATAGGGCCTTGAATAAGGTCACTAAAAAAAATAAGTACCTTATTCCTTTAGTATTAGACTTGTTCAATCGATGGGGAGAGGTAAGATATTTTTCAAAACTGGATCTACAATTGAGATATCATCAAGTATGGATAATAGATGGAGATGAGTCCAAAACCACTTGCGTTACAAGGTATGGTGCATTTGAGTTTCTTGTTATGCCATTTAGGTTCGCATACACCCCGGCTACATTTTGTAGTCTTATGAATAGGGTATTAGCACTGTTATTGGATCATTTTGTTGTGGTTTACTTGGATGATATCATGATTTATAGCAAGTCTATGGAAGAGCACCTAGAACATCTTCATACAATTTGCTTAGCCTTAAGGGAAAATGAGTCATATGTAAAGTTGGAGAAATGTGCCTTTGCAAAGGAAGAAGTGGCCTTCTTAGGGCACGTAGTAGGACAAGGGAAGATCAAAATGGACGAAGAGAAGATACGAGCCATTCGAGAATGGAAAGAACCTACTAAGCCTACCAAATTGAAGTCATTTCTTGGCTTAGTAAATTATTATAGAAGTTTCATACGTAGATACTCTCAAATGGCTACCTCCTTAACGGATTTACTCAAGAAAGATGTTCTATAGGTATGGAGGGAAGATCGACAGAAGGCATTTGATACCCTGAAGGAAGCAGTCATTAAAGAATAAGTTTTAGCATTCCCTAATTTTGGTGAAGTATTTTAAAGTATGTATGGATACTAGTGATTATGCCATTGGTGAGGTTTTGATGCAGGAAAACCATCCAATAGCTTTTGAGAGCCGAGAGTTGAATGATACGGAGAGGCGATACCCAGTACATAAGAAGGAAATGACAGCAGTAGTGTATTGCCTTCGAGTTTGAAGGCACTTTGTAAGTACAAGTCAACAAGACTGGTCTAAGTTATTGGATGTTATACAACTCTCTTTCAATCTACAGAAGAATGAATCAACAGGGCATAGTCCATTTAAGTTTGTCCTAGGGAGACAGCTGCTAACTCCTAATACAATAACCATAGGATATACGGGGTTTAGTTCCCTAGCATATAAATTTGCAAAAGAGTGGCAAGAGAGCCAAGACTTAGCTCTAAATTACTTAGATAAGGCTATAAAGAGAACGAAGAAAGTTATAAGTAAGAAGCGTCGGCCAATGGAGTATCAAGTAGGGGATCAAATACTTATAAAGTTACACCTGATCTAGTAGACCAAGGGCCAATTGCACAAAGGACTAATGAGGCGTTATGAAGGACCATTTCTCATCATAAAACAAGTGGGACGAGTATCTTATAAGTTGGAGTTACCTCCAAGATCAAAATTCCACCCAGTATTTCATGTTAGTATGCTTAAGCCATATCATAAGGATGAGGATAACCTTAGTAGAACAATATCACAAAGGGCTCCAATTGGAATTCAGGAATCATACAAAAAAGAAGTTGGAAAAATTATTGTGGACAGATATGTGAGAAGACGAGGCCACTCCCTTAGGCACAAGTATATGGTTATTTGGAAAGGAAAGCCATAAAGTCAGGCCAGTCGAGAACCTACTGAAGCTCTATAGCAGTTTTCCAAACAAAATTCAAAAGTTCCACGAAGAAAATACGATGAGGACGTCACCAAAATGAGTATGGGAGATTGTCATGGGTCAATTTAGAAGGGCTTAAAATCATGAGGTTCGTTCAAGCCCAAGAGGAAATAATCCAGAATATTCTAAAAGATCTAGAAGGTTCCAGAATAGGTGGTAAGTAAGGTAAGTAGATACATTTAATGTAAAGGTAGGTGGGGATTCATTTGTAACCGTTATATCAAATTAATCTTAGCCCTCCATCTTGAGAGGCCTATTGTATATATAAGGGAGAACCCTTCAGTTGTATCATCAAGTTATTTCAAGTGAATACTATTTGGAAGCTACGGTGTTCTTGAGGATAAGAACTTTACATTTTCCAAATTGTTAAGTCAGGTAATCCGTTGTCTACGTAGCTAGAATTCTTCAAAAACTTTTTACGAATAAGATGACTGATCTCAATATTCTCAAACATGAAACCGGATAATCCTAATATTTAGGAGTTTTCATTATCCTTTGCTTTTGAAATCAAGTTAAACTTGATCCTGAAATCAAGGGATCCATCTTATTCCAGATGTTCCAATGAACCCTCAGAAAATGAACCCTAACTACTCTCAATCGTAAAGGCATGTAATCTTTCTTTTAGGAGATCTGTTTATTCATCTAGAATCCTTACCTATTCTCAAAAGAAGCACTTGCTTTTTAAGCATCGTTGTTTCCTTCGGATTTTGAAATTTAGTCATCCTCAATTGCAAAATCAAGTAATTTGACTTTTTATGGTCTAATGCTTTTTAACAAGTTCCTTAGAATCCTTAAATTACAAACTTCGGCAATCTCGATAGTAAAACTAAGTTGTCCATCTTGTTTGGAACAGAGGTCATTCGATGTGAGCATTCTTTATTCTAGAAAGAAGCATATGCTATTTGGAAGTTGCGGTGCTCTTGGGGATAGGAACTTTACATTTTCCAAATCGTTAAATTAGGTAATCCGTTGTCTACATAGCTAGAATTCTTCTAAAACATTTTATGAATAAGATGATGGATCTCGTCATTCTCAAACATGAAACCGGGTAATCCTAATTTTTAGGAGTTTTTGTTATCCTTTGCTTTTGAAGTCTAGTTAAACTTGATCCTGAAATCAAAGATACCATCTTATTGAGAACATATATTATTCCAGATGTTCAAATGAACCCTCAGAAAACGGACCCTGGCTACTCTCAATCGTGAAGGCAAGTAATCCTTATTTTAGGAGATTTGTTTATTCATCCAGAATCCTTGGCTATTCTTGAAAGAAGCTCTTGCTTTTTAACCATCATTGTTTCCTTCAGATTTGGAAATTTAATCATCCTCAGTTACAAAATCAAGTCATTCGACTTTTTATGGTTTAATGTTTTTCAACAAGTTCATTAGAATCCTTAAATTACGAACCACGGCTATCTCGATAGTAAAACCAAGTTGTCCATCTTGTTGGGAACGTAAGTCATCCGACATGAGCATTCATTATTCTAGAAAGAAGCATATGCCATTTAGGGGCCGCAATGCTCTTAGGGATAGAAACTTTGCATTTTCTAAATCGTTAAATCAAGTAATTCGTTGTCTGTGTAGCTAGGATTCTTTTAAAACTTTTTAAGAATAAGATGACGAATCTTGACATTCTCAAACATGAAATCGAGTAATCTTTGTTTTCAAGATTTTTCGTTATGCTTTGGTTTCGAAATCTGGTTATGCTTGATGCTGAAATCAAAGAATGCAATTTATTGAGAACAAATGTTATTCTCGATGTTCTGATGAACCCTCAAAAAACGTTACTCTCAATCGTGAAGGCAAGTAATCCTTCTTTTAGGAGATTTGTTTATTCATCTAGAATCCTTAGCCATTCTCAAAAGAAGCTCTTGCTTTTAAAGCGTTGTTGTTTCCATTGGGTTTGGAAATTTAGTCATCCTCAATTGCAAAATCAAGTAATTCGACTTTTTATGATTTAATTTTTTTCAACAAGCTCCCCGATGTGAGCATTTGCTATTCTAAAAAGAAGCATATGCTATCTGGAAGCCGCGGTGCTCTTGAGGATAGGAACTTTGCATTTTCTTAATCATTAAATCAAGTAATCCATTGTCTACGTAACTAGGATTCTTCTAAAATTTTTTATGAATAAGATGACAAATCTTGACATTCTCAAATATGAAACTGGGTAATCCTAATTTTAAAGAGTTTTCGTTATCCTATGCTTTTGATGTCTAGTTAAACTTAATCTTGAAATTAAGGAATCCATCTTATTGAGAACAAATGTTATTCTAAATATTTGGATGATCCCTTAGAAAACAGACCCTAGCTAGTCTGAATCGTGAAGGCAAGTAATTCTTATTTTAGGAGATTTGTTTATTCATCCAGAATCCTCGGCTATTCTCGAAAGAAGCCCTTGCTTTTTAAGCGTCGTTGTTTCCTTCGGATTTAGAAATTTAGTTATCCTTAATCGCAAAATCAAGTAATTCGACTTTTTATGGTCTAATTTTCTTTAATAAGCTCCTTAGAATCCTTAAATTACGAACTATGGCTATCTCGATAATTATACCATGATGTTAATCATGTTAGGAACGTAGGTCATCCGACGTGAGCATTCATTATTCTAGAAAGAAGCATATGCTATTTGTGAGCCGTAGTGCTCTTGGAGATAGGAACTTTATATTTTCCAAATTGTTAATTCAGGTAATCCGTTGTTTGCATAGGTATGATTCTTCTAAAACTTTTTTTAAATAAGATAACGAATCTTGACAATCTCAAATAAGAAACTGAGAAATAATTGTTTTTAAGAGTTTCGAAAATCTGATTTTGCTTGATCCTAAAATCAAAGAATCCATCTTATTAAGAACAAATGTTATTCCAGATGTTCCAATGAACCTTTAAAAAAAGGACCCTAGCTACTCTCAATCATGAAGGCAAGTAATTCTTATTTTAGGAGAGGCTATTCTCGAAAGAAGCTCTTAGTTTTTAAGCGTCATTGTTTCCTGCGGATTTCGAAATTTATTCATCCTCAGTCGTAGAGTCAAGTAATTCAACTTTTTATGGTCTAACGTTTTTCAACAAGTTCATTAGAATCCATGAATTACGAACCTCGACTATCTTGATAATTAAACCACATTGTCAATCTTCTCAAGAACGTAGGTCATCCGACGTAAGCATTTGTTATTCTAGAAAGAAGCATATGCTATTTAGTTGTCGCAGCGCTCTTGGGGATAGGAACTTTGCATTTTTCAAATCATTAAATCAGGTAATCCGTTGTCTACGTAGCTAGGAATCTTCTAAAAATTTTTATGAATAAGATGATGGATGTTGACATTTTCAAACATGAAACCAAGTAATCCTTGTTTTTAGGAGTTTTTGTTATGCTTCGGTTTTGAAATTTGGTTGTGCTTGATCCTGAAATCAAAGAATCCATCTTATTAAGAATAAATGTTATTCTAGATGTTTCGATGAACCCTCAGAAAACGGACCCTAGCACTCAATTGTAAAGGCAAGTAATCCTTATGTTAAGAGATTTGTTTATTCATCCAGAATCCTTGTCTATTCTCGAATGAAGCCCTTGCTTTTTAAGCGTCGTTGTTTCTTTCGGATTTGGAAATTTAGTCATCCTCAATCGCAATGTAAACCCCGCGAATTTAGCCTTCTAAGTATAGAAACAAACGTCTAAACTGTAGATAAATTCCCGAACTCAAAAGAGCCAGTGAGAATTAAAACCAATAAAAATCTCAATCCAAAACCTAAAGTGGATACGAAGAACCTTAAATCATCAATTGAATCCCTAACTACATACGAAGACCTTAAAACCTCGAACCTTATCAAAACCCTAAAATGACAATCGAAAATTTAATCGCGTAAGAATATATGAAACCCTAAATGTGTAAAAACATTAGAGATGGTGCCTTAAAGTAATAAGAACCCTAAAACCATAACTTTAAGGATATAAAAGCACTAATTCACCATGATATACCCTAAAACCCTAATTGATAATATAATGCTTATATTTTGCCAAATCATTAGTAAAAGGTTAGAGATGACCCTCAATCATGCATAAATATTTAGAATGCATAAATATTTAGAATGCTTAAATGATCCCTTAGAAACTAAGATAATGAATCATAGATTACATTTATGTCTTAAGTATATGATTAGGATAGTCTCACTTAGAGTTAAGGGTATAGTTGGAGATTAGGTTAAATGTAGTAAACCTTAATACCCTAAATGACATTTTTCATCTTAATTACACTAAGTAGTTTACCAAATGATGTTTATAGGTTATAAATACTCAAAGTAAGATCTCATCATCTACTCTTACTAATCAATTCATCAAATACCTCATTTCCTTCAATTTTTCCCTTAATTCCCCTTAATTACTACATTATGTACACAAATTTACATAAGCTTAAGGAGAGTTGACCAAGTCAACACATGTTGACCAAGGTCAAAATGTTGACCAAGTCAACACATGTTGACTAAAGTTAACACTTTGAAAAGTCAACAAAAGACTTAAGAGATAAAGAAAATATCTCTTCCTTAATGATGGCTTTTCTTTTCTTTCATTTTGATTTTTTTTTTCCTTCTCCTTTCTTCTCAATTGCCGTCCACTTATTGTCCATTGTGGTCCCACCATTTGATGTCTTCCATAATGAAAACAAAGGAAAAGAAACAAAACAAAAATTCTCCACCATTGCCGTGAGCTTCATCTCCTCCTTTCACTTTCATTTCTTCACTTTTGTCTTCTCAATTTCAACACAATTAAAGGTATGTATCTAAGTTACTTTATCTTGTTTTATCTTCTTCATTAGTTAGTTAATTAGGTAGATTAGGTAAGTAGTTATGTGTTTAGTATTGTTTTGAAGAAGAGGAAACAAAGTTTCCATCTTTAAGTATAGAAATCTAGGAATCATGAATAAGAAGAAAGGAAAACATGAATATGTGCACAAAGAATATGTACATGAGCTAAACCGAAAAGAAGGGAAGCATGAGAAGCATGGTACATGAGTATTTTCCATGTACATAACCTAAATTAAAACAAAACCTAACCATACATACTTATACTGCACTAATCACACACTTAAGAACATAAAAGAATAGAATTAGGAAGCTTTTCTTAAGGAAAATATTAAGCATACGAATTTTTGTATAAAAATACGTATATGACCGTATAGGTATATGAGTAGGAATACATGTATAAATACGGTATAAGTATATGTAGATGTATAAGTATATGTATGTATAAGGCATATGTACATAAGTATAAGTATAAGGCATATGTACATAAATATAAGTAAAGGACAAATGTACATAAGACATGTACATATGACATAAGCATAAGGTAATGCTTATGTAATTAAATGATGAGGTGAGTGATGAGGTAAGCACATGATGACATAAGCCATGACATAAGCAAAAGATGACATAAGCCATGACATAAGCAAAAGATGACATAAACAATGACATAAGCAAATGATGATGTAAGCATGACATAAGCATGGATTATAAACTAAGAAAAGAAGAAGAGAGTAACATAATTAGGATCCTAAATTAGTAAACCCTAATACACTTTCTAAATTGGATCATACTTAATTAAGTACATGAATTAGTAATAGTAAAGTAAAATCCGCTAAGTATAAGGATTTAAGGGTTAACTAACTCATTAAGTATAAATAAAAGATATAAATATAAGTAATAAGAGCAATTAAGTTTTCATAGTTAAAATTTCTCTAAATTTAGTTCATATTGTAAAACACGAGTCTTAACGTCCAAAACGGATATCACTGTATGAACGTGTGTCCGAAAACGATGAAAAATGACTATAAGTTTGCAAATATCGGAATTAGAACAAAAAAATTACAAAATACATAAAGGAAGCCTCATACCTTACTAATATAAGAAAATAGCTACTATTAATCTCATGGAGCATGGTAACCCTATACATACTATACTCGGGTTATATTGGAGGAAACTAGATAAACGACAATAGACTTTTAGTTGACTAAGGAGTCTGAATTCTCAGAACACTTATAAGGTTTACCATTTTGATTTAGGCGTTAGATATCGAGTCCTGGAAACCCTAAAGGCTTGGAGAATGAGCAATAATCCAGGTGAGGGAATTCTGATGACCTGCTACTTGCTTGTGCGTGTTATTTGTATGATGTTTTGTTGTTTGCTATTGCTTGAATGTTTGAATGATTGTTCTGTTTGTATGCCATCATCTGTGTGATCACCTTTTTAAGTTGATAAATATAAATGTCTGACCCAAATAACCGGTTCTACTTGTCGCATGTCTATGACTTGGTAAAGGTATGAATGGAGAGTGCTAGCCTTGCAAAAATCTTAAGAAAAGTATTTTGGCAAAAGCTTTTATAACCTTAAACAAATTTTTGCATGATTGCTGTAAGGGCTTGTGGAGCCATAAATAGTATTTTTAACGTTAAGGCAAAGCTAGCATGGGTTCTCCAACTGATAGCGAGAGGACTCGCTTTATTGTGCCTGAAAGGCCTTAGTTATTTTTGGTTGTGAGAGGACTCGCATGTTTATGCCCGAGGGGCCTTGGAGGGTGGATAGTCCTAGTTCGGACTCCCCCTATTTGGATTGAAATTCTTTTCTCGGCTAGGGTAATAGTCGAGTTTTGCCTAGTGGGGTGGTGCCCCTAAGTAGCCTTTGCGGGTAAGCTGAGGTGCCCTGTGCGGGTAAGTACAGGGGATAATCGAAGTGTAAACGACGTAATTCTACACCTTCCATAGTTCCGAACTCCTATGGATGTGTTGCTTGCATTCATCACGCCTGCATTCATTATGTATGTAGATAGCTTGCTTACATGTGTGATAATAATGGATGAAAACTTGCTTGACCGGTAGTGGTGAGGAACGAACTCACAGAGCTGCTTTATGCTCATTCCCCCTTAGTTTTCTTTGCAGGTTTACATACGATGGGATTGGGATATGTCTCGAGTGCTGAGTGCGAGATGAAGATATGTACATTAGTGTTAGGATTAGTTGAGATTTTTATAGGTAATAGATAAAGACTCTTTGTAGAAAATATTCACATGTTAGAATTTAATATAATTTAATTCTACCTGCAGTTTTATAATGTTGGTAATCCTGTCTTATTATTTAGTAGGGGATACCGATTCTCTGCGATTCAAAGGAACTATGGGATACCGGATATCTATAGTTATTTATAATTATATATTATGTCATGTTATAATAAATTAATTACTTGAAAATCATTAACCTTAGTGATTAATTATTTAGAGTCTTGTAATCTATGACTTGCAAGACGGTTTTCATATCATGGGTGCACACATGTTATGAAAATTTTAGGTAATCCTACTAGGCCCCCTTTAGGGTCCTGACACGCAAAATCAAGTAATTCAACTTTTTATGGTCTAATGTTTTTCAACATGTCCTTTAGAATTCTTAAATTACGAACCTCGGCAATCTCCAAAGTAAAACCAAGTTATCCTTCTTGTTAGGAACGTAGGTCATCCGACGTGAGCATTTGTTATCCTAGAAGGAAGCATATGCTATTTGGGAACCGCGGTGCTCTTGGGGATAGGAACTTTGCATTTTCCAAATGGTTAAGTCAGGTAATCCATTGTCTGCGTGGCTAGGATTCATCTAAAAATTTTTATGAATAAGATGACGAATCTTGACATCCTCAAACATGAAACCGAGTAGTCCTACCTTCTAGGAGTTCTTGTTATCCTTCACTATTGAAGTGTGGCTAAACTTAATCCTGAAATCAAACAATCCATCTTATTGAGAACAAATGTTATTCCAGATGTTTCCATGAACCCTCAAAAAATGAACCCTAGCTATTCTAAGTAATCCTTATTTTAGGAGATTTGTTTATTCATCCGGAATCCTCGACTATTTTAGAAAGACGCACTTGCTTTTTAAGCATCGTTGTTTCCATTGTATTTGGAAATTTAGTCATCCACAGTCGCAAAATCATGTAATTCAACTTTTAATGGTTTAATGTTTCTCAACAAGCTCCTTAGAATCCCTCCATTACGAACCTCAATTATCTCGATAGTAAAACCAAGTTGTCCATCTTGTTGTGAACGTAGGTCATCCGACGTGAGCATTCATTGTTTTAGAAAGAAGCATATGCTATTTGGGAGCCGCGGTGCTCTTGGGGATAGGAGCTTTGCATTTTCCAAATTGTTAAATCAAGTAATCAGTTGTTTACGTAGCTAGGATTCTTCTAAAACTTTTTATGAATAAGATGATGGATCTTGACATTCTCAAACAAGAAACCGAGTAATCCATGATTTTAGGAGATTTCGATAAGCTTCGGTTTTGAAATTTGGTTTTGCTTGATCTTGAAATCAAAGAATCCATCTTATTGAGAACAAATGTTATTCCAGATGTTTTGATGAACCTTAGAAAACAAACCCTAGCTACTCTCAATCGTGAGGGCAAGCAATCCTTATTTTAGAAGATTTGTTTATTCATCTAGAATCCTCGACTATTCTCAAACGAAGCTTTTTCTTTTTAACCATCGTGGGTTCTTTCGGATTTGGAAATTTAATCATCCCCAGTTGCAAAATCAAGTAATTCAACTTTTTATGGCCTAATGTTTCTAAACAAGTTCATTGTCATCCATAAATTACGAACCTCAATTATCTTGATAGTAAAACCAAGTTGACCATCTCGTTAGGAACGTAGGTCATCCAACGTGAGCATTCATTATTCCAGAAAGAAGCATATGCTATTTAGGAGCTGCTATGCTCTTAGGGATTGGAACTTTGCATTTTCCAAATCGTTAAATCAGGAAAGCCGTTGTCTACGTAGCTAGGATTCTTCTAAAACTTTTTATGAATAAGATGATGGATCTTGACATTCTCAAACAAGAAACCAAGTAATCCTTATTTTTAGGAGATTTCGATATGCTTCAGTTTTGAAATTTGGTCTTGTTTGATCCTAAAATCAAAGAATCCATCTTATAGAGAACAAAAGTTATTCCAAATGTTTCGATGAACCCTCAGAAAATAGACTCTGGCTACTCTCAATTGGGAAGGCAAGTAATCCTTATTTTAGGAGATTTATTTATTCATCTAGAATCCTCGGCTATTCTCAAAAGTAGCGCTTGCTTTTTAAGCGTCATTGTTTCCTTCGTTTAGAAATTTAGTCATCCATAATCGTAAAATCAAGTAATTCGACTTTTTATGGTCTATTGTTTTTGAACAAGCTCCTTAGTATTCTGAAATTACGAACATCAGCTATCTCGATAATTAAACCACGTTGTTAATCTTGTTGGGAATGTAGGTCATCTGATGTGAACATTCGTTAATCTAGAAAGAAGCATATGCTATTTAGGAGTCGCGGTGCTATTGGGGATTGGAACATTGCATTTTCCAAATCATTAAATCAGGTAATCCATTATCTGCGTAGCTAGGATTCTTCTAAAGCTTTTGATGAATAAGATAACGGATCTTGACATTCTCAAACATGAAACCGAGTAATTCTTGTTTTAGGGAGATTTCGATATGCTTCGGTTTCAAAATCTAGTTATGCTTGATCTTGAATTCAAAGAATCCATCTTATTAAGAACAAATGTAATTCCAGACGTTCCGATTGACCCTTAGAAAACGGACCCTGGCTACTCTCAATCGTGAAGGCAAGCAATCTTTATTTTAGGAGATTTATTTATTCATCTAGAATCCTCGTCTATTATCAGAAGAAGCTCTTGCTTCTTAAGCATTGTTGTTTCCTTTGAATTTGGAAATTTAGTCATCTACAGTCACAAGTAATTTTGACTTTTTACGGTCTAATGTTGTTCAACAAGTTCATTAGAATCCTTAAACTACGAACCCCGGCTATCTCGATAGGAAAACCAAGTTGTCAATTTTGTTCCGAACGTAGGTCATCCGACGTGAGCATTCGTTATTCTAGAAAAAAGCATATGCTATTTGGGAGCCGTGATGCTCTTGGGGATAGGAACTTTGTATTTTCCAAATTGTTAAGTCAAGTAATCGGTTGTCTGCATAGCTAGGATTCTTCTAAAACTTTTTATAAATAAGATGATGGATGTTGACATTCTCAAACATGAAACCGAGTAATCCTTGTCTTTAGGTGTTTTCGTAATGCTTTGATTTCGAAATCTGGTTACACTTGATCCTGAAATCAAAGAATCCATCTTATTGAGAATAAATGTTATTTTAGATGTTCTGATGAACCCTCAAAAGACGGAGCCTGCCTACTCTGAATCGCAAAGGTAAGTAATCCTTATTATAGGAGATTTGTTTATTCATCCAAAATCCTTGGCTATTCTCGAATGAAGCCCTTGCGTTTTATGTGTCATTGTTTCCTTCAAATTTGGAAATTTAGTCATCCTCAGTCGCAAAATCAAGTAATTCGACTTCTTATGGTTTAATGTTTTTCAACAAGTTCCTTAGAATCCTTAATTTACGAACCTTGGCAATCTCAATAGTAAAACCAAGTTGACCATCTTATTAGGAACATAGGTCATTCGACGTGAGCACTCGTCATTGTAGAAAGAAGCATATGCTATTTGGGGGCCGTAGTGTTCTTGGGGATAGGAATTTTGCATTTTTCGAATTGTTAAATCAGGTAATCCATTGTTTGCGTAGCTAGGATTCTTCTAAAACTTTTTGGGAATAAGATGACAAATCTTAACACTCTTAAACACGAAACTAAGTAATCCTTGTTTTTAGGAGATTTCAATATGCTTCGGTTTCAAAATCTGGTTTTGCTTGAATTAGAAATCAAAGAATCCATCTTATTGAGAACAAATGTTATTCTAGATGTTTCGATGAACCCTGGCTACTCTTAATCATGAAGGCAAGCAATCCTTATTTTAGGAGATTTGTTTATTCATCCAGAATCCTCGGCTATTCTCGAAAGAAGGTCTTGCTTTTTAAGCATCGTTGTTTCCTTCAGTTTTGGAAATTTATCCATCCTCAGTCACCAAGTCAAGTAATTCGACTTTTTATAGTTTAATGTTTTTTAACAAGCTCCTTAGAATCCATAAATCACAAACCTCAGCTATCTCGATATTAAACCATGTTGTCAATCTTGTTAGGAACGTAGGTCATCCGACGTGAGCATTCGTTATTCTAAAAAGAAGCATATGCTATTTAGGAGTCGCGGTGCTCTTGGGGATGGGAACTTTGCATTTTTCAAATCGTTATATCAGGTAACCCGTCGTTTTCATAGCTAAGATTCTTCTAAAACTTTTTATGAATAAGATGATGGATCTTGACATTCTCAAAGAAGAAACCGAGTGATCCTTGTTTATAGGAATTTTCGTTATGCTTCGGTTTCGAAATTTGGAAATGCTTGATCCTGAAATTGAAGAATCCATCTTATTGAGAACAAATGTTATTTCAGATGTTCTAATGAACCTTCAGAAAACAGACCCTAGCTACTCTGAATCGCGAAGGCAAGTAATCCTTATTATATGAGATTTGTTTATTCATCCAGAATCCTTGGCTATTCTTGAAAGAAGCCCTTGCGTTTTAAGCATCGTTGTTTTCTTTAGATTTGGAAATTTAGTCAACCTCGATCGCAAAATCAAGTAATTCAACTTTTTCCAGTCTAATGTTTTCAACAAGTTCCTTAGAATCCTTAAATTAAGAACCTCAACAATCTCAATAGTAAAACTAAGTTGACCACCTTATTGGGAATGTAGGTCATTGGACGTGAGCATTCGTTATTCTAGAAAGAAGCATATGCTATTTGGGGGTCGTGGTGCTCTTGGGGATAGGAATTTTACATTTTTCGAGTCGTTAAATTAGGTAATCTATTGTTTGTGTAGCTAGGATTCTTCTAAAACTTTTTATAAAAAAGATGACGGATCTTGACATTCTCAAATAAGAAACTGAGAAATACTTGTTTTTAGGAGATTTCGATATGCTTTGATTTCGAAATCTGATTTTGCTTGATCTTGAAATTAAAGAATCCATCTTATTGAGGACAAATGTTATTTTAGACGTTCTGATGAACCTTCAGAAAACAAACCTTGACTACTCTCAATCGTGAAGGCAAACAATCCTTATTTTAGGAGATTTGTTTATTCATCTAGAATCCTTGGCTATTTTCGAAAGATGCTCTTGCTTTCTACGCGTTGTTGTCCTTCGAATTTGGAAATTTAGTTATCCTATATCACAAAGTCAAGTAATTTGACTTTTTATGGTCTAATATTTTCCAAGAAATTCCTTAGAATCCTTAAATTTCGAACCTTAGCTATCTTGATAGTAAAACCATGTTGTCCATCTTATTGGAAACGTAGGTCATCCAATGTGAGCATTTGTTATTCTAAAAAGAAGTATATGCTATTTGGGAGCTGTGGTGCTCTTAGGGATAGGAACTTTGTATTTTCCAAATCATTAACTCAGGTAAGTCGTTGTCTATGTAGCTATGATTCTTCTAAAACTTTTTATGAATAAGATAATGGATCTTGACATTCTTAAACATGAAACCGAGTAATCTTGTTTGTAGGAGTTTTCGTTATGCTTCGGTTTCGAAATCTAGTAATGCTTGGTCATGAAATCAAAGAATCCATCTTATTGAGAATAAATGTTATTCCAGATGTTCCGATGAACCCTCAAAAAACGGACACTAGCTACTCTCAATCATGAAGGCAAGTAATCCTTATTTTAGGAGATTTGTTTATTCATCTAAAATCCTCGGCTATTGTCGAAAGAAGCTCTTGCTTTTTAAGTATCATTGTTTCCTTTGGATTTGGAAATTTAGTCATCCTTAGTCGCACAATCATGTAATTCGACTTATTATGGTCTAGGGTTTTTCAACAAGTTCATCAGAATCCTTAAATTACGAACTTCGACTATCTTGTTAGTAAAACCAAGTTGTCCATCTTGTTGGGAATGTAGGTCATCTGACGTGAGTATTCGTTATACTAAAAAGAAGAATATGCTATTTGGGAACTGCAGTGCTTTTGGGGATAGGAACTTTGTATTTTCCAAATCGTTAAATCAGGTAATCCATTGTCTACATAGCTACAATTCTTGTAAAACTTTTTATGGATAAGATGATGGATCTTGACATTCTCAAACATGAAACCAAGCAATCCTCATTTTTAGGAGTTTTCGTTATGCTTTGGTTTCGAAATCTGATTATGCTTGATCACGAAATTAATGAATCCATCTTAATGGGAACAAACGTTATTCTAGATGTTCTGGTGAACCCTTGGACAATAAACCCTAGCTACACTCAATCGTGAAGGTAGGTAATCCTTATTTTAGGAGATTTGTATATTCATCCAAAATTCTTGGCTATTCTTGAAAGATGCTCTTGCTTTTTAAGCGTTGTTGTTTCCTTCGGATTTAGTAATTAAATCGTCCTCAATCGTGAAATCAAGTAATTTGATTTTTTATGGTCTAATGTTTTTCAACAAGTTCATTAGAATCCTTAAATTACTAACCTCGGCTTTCTCGATAGTAAAACCAAGTTGTCCAACTTGTTGGGATCGTAGGTCATCCAACGTGAGCATTCATTATTCTAGAAAGAAGAATATGCTATTTGGGAGCCGCTATAGCGACCCTAAGAGAGGCTTAGTAGTATTACTTAGAATTTCCATATCACTTGTGCACCCATGATAAGAAAATCGCTTTGTAAGTCAGAGATTGCAAGACTCTAAATAGTTATTCACTAAGGTCTTCAATTTTTGTTCATTGACTCATTATATAATATAAATAATTATGGATAACCATTTTTCCACAATTCCTCAAAACCATAGAGAATCGATATCCTCTACCAAAATAGTGAAATAAGATAAACAATTCCAGAAAATTCTAAACTTACTAAAGATACTAAACTTAATTGAAATATTAGTCATTTTCCGAAACATTCTAAATTAGCTACGTAAGCTTTTCATCATACTGATTAATGGTAGCACTCTGCACTTGATTCTTATCCCATTCCCAACAACGATCAACCTGTAAGGAAAAAAACTATTGGGGTATAAGCTTACGCTTAGTGAGATAATTACTCTCATCAATACCGCATAGCAAAATTTATTAAATGCACAATCATATAAATGCATGAACAATGCAGTGGCCTAGGAATTGCATACGACTCAAAATTACGCCCCCTATAGTCGGGGTTTGGAGATAATTAACCGACCCAAACCAAAATCCGGGTTCTAGACCTTGGGTTTTAATTCATTAGCACTATTGTGCTTAAGTAAAAACAAAACTAAGTATATATCTACATACATATACTTTCACTATCGAATAATAAATCATATTTTCAAAATCCCAAGTCTAGCGGTGTGGTGGCCTCCGTAATCCACAAACACATGTCGAGGATTTGGAAATTTAGTCATCCTTAGTCGCAAAGTCAAGTAATTTGACTTTTTATGGTCTAATGTTTTTTAATAAATACCTTAAAATCCTTAAATTATGAACCTTGGCTATCTCGATAGTAAAACCAAGTTATCCATCTTGTTGGGTTTTAATTTAAGAATCCTTAAATTATGAACAAAGTTAGTGACTTTGTTGGGCTTATGGAGTCTTAGGTGGATTTCTTATGGGCTTCAAAACAACTCTTAATGTTTTAAAGTGCTAGTTAGAATTTTATTGAAGGCCTAACTTAGAGTTCTAGACTTGTTTTGAGAGTTTTAGGCTTTGTATACTTACCATACTTGCTTTGGTTGATCTTTTCACTTTGGTCATTTACTTTTATCATATTTTTAAGCGTATTTTTCCCAATTCTAGATCTGGTTGCGATGATTCTATGGGGTCCTCACTTGATTTTTTAACTTGTTTCATCATTTCCTTAAGCTTAGATGTTAGATTATGCACTTAAACTACTTGTATCCAAATCTTAACTTAACTTTTCTTCCATAAGATGATTCTTTAACTCATGCTCCACATAAAGAAATAGAAGATCTTATACTTAATATGGCTTCCACATCATAGCTCATGTCATACAAAGTTGGTTTCTTTATAAAACTTTATGTGATAAATTTTTCTTTAACTTAAGTTTAGATTTAAGCATGTTTAACTTAATGGAAATAAAATCAACATCCAAATGACTATTGAACCCTCACGTCCAGCATGCTCATCTTCCATTCAAGTTCTTGTTTCAAGATTTTCTCAACTTAAAATCTTCTATTCAAAGGTTTAAACAAGTCTCTTTACAAAACACCAACTTTACATGCTCATATTTCAACTTCATGTAAGGGTTTCGTGAGTTTGTTTCTTAGAACGGTCTTTGATGTTATAACAACTTAAATCATACTTATATCTTCAAGACTTCAAAGTCTCCTAACATAAATACTAACCTACTAATCACAAGAAATACTTACTCGTCCTTAAAGCGAAATATGGTGGTTGTGCACAAAGGTTCCACTTAAGCTCTTAACCTTACTTCCTCCTTTTTACCACCTTTTGGAAACCTGAGTTGTTTAATCCTTTGGAATGGGGTTTATAGAAGGTTCTAATGGTTTTAAAAGAGCTTAGATGTTGGAAGAAAGTGACGCGAGAAAAAGAAATGGGAGTGTCGTGAGTGGGACTTAGAAGTGGTGGCCAAATGGAGGATTTTTGTGGGGTTGAATTTTTTCCTTTGATTTGTGTTTAAAGTGAGAGAAAAGTGAAAATGAGAGTGAAAGAGGGAGAGAGTGGAAGATTTTTGAATGAGAGAAAAAGTGTGTGTAAGAAGCTCTAATTGATTGTCTTGTAGCTTACACAAAAGTCAACAATTGCAACTATTGATGATGTAAGCATTAAGGGGTGAATAATGATGAATAAGAGAAAGTGATTGGTGGTTAAAAGACAAGAGCATGGCCCCCCTTTCCTCCTTGTTTAAATCTGCTATTTAATGTCCTTTGGGGTCATGGAATGGTCTTGTCTCATTTAATGAAGTTAAGCATGTGAAATCTTGTGAAGAATTGTCCATATGTAGTATAAGTGAAGAGGTGATAAGGAAAATGTCTTATCACTAGATTTTGATAAGTTATCAATTAATAAATGATTCCACCTCTCAATTGATAAGTCATCTAAGGCGATAGGTTGGTCTACTTATTGATGTGTAAGGCTTAGACATAAAGATAAGGACATGGTCTCATAGAAAATTGTTTTAGGGTTTTTATAATGCATTGTTTTAGGGTTTTTATAATGCATTGTTTTGTAATTTATGATTTGATTTTTATAAAATTGTGAAATTTTCTAAAGTTGAATGAAATTATTCAAATTAAATTATCGATTAATTACTTAGGGTTAAAATTCCTTGATGGTTTTAGGGTTTACGGTTCTAAATGACTTTAGAGCTCGTAGTTCTTTAAGCTCGGGTTTTCTCGATAATTGGTTTTTAAATTGGAAAATTTTAATTTGTTTCTAAATATAAACATAAGTTTTTAGTTTGATCCTTAGGAACGTTTGAACAATACTTTTAATTGAATCATGGGCCCACTAAAAGTAGGGTTTATATTTATCAATTGATAAGTTATTTAAGATGATTTGTTGGTTTACTTATTCATGTGCACAAATCTTATGTATAAAGAAAAGGAGATTGTCTGATATGAAATTCTGTTGGAGTTTGTCTCTTAAATTGATTTGCAAGTTAAGATTTAATTTTTATAAAATTATGAAAATTTCTAGAATTGATTAAAATTATTCAAATTAAATTCTTAATTAGCCGCTTAGGATTATAAGTCCTTAAATGTTTTAAGGTTTTAGGTTTATAGACTATTGTTCTCGTATTTGAGTTTTATCAATAATAGGGTTTCGAATTGGAAAATTAAATTCGTTTTTAAATGTAAACTTGGATTCTTAGCTTAGTTTATCCTTAGGAACACTTGAGAAGTGTTCTTAGTTGAATCACAAGTTCGCTAAAAGTTAGGTTTACAATTTATCCATACGTAACATGACTTATAAGTGAAAATAAGGGAATTATCTTATATGAAATTCTTTTAGGGTTTGGTTCTCAAATTAATTTGTAGGTTGTAATTTGCCTCTTAAGAAATTTTTGAGTTTTCTAGAGTTAAATAAAATTTATTGAAATTATATTTTTAATTATTTATTTAGGATCGGAAGTCCTTGATCATCCTAGGTTTTAGGGTTCAAGTGAGTTTATATATGTTTTAGAGTTCGAGTGAGATTATGCATGTTTTAGGGTTTTTTTACCAACTTAAGAATAATTTACTTACACTTAGAAGCTTAAGGATCAATTAGCTTAATTATTTAGGAACATCGCTTTATTATGCAACATATATATATAAATATATATATCATATGATAGATTAAGAAAAGGAAATTGCTTAATAATATATATATATATATATACATATTGTAGAGCTACTTATGTATACAAGTAAAATAATTTTTGTAAATTTATTAATTTATTCCTTTAACTAGCTTAGTTTTATTGTTTATTATTACTTGAAATAATCCTTGATTCGTTTGTTATCAGTTATATATGATTTCACAAAATTATTGATAATTTTATTGATTTATGGCTTTTCAAGCATTAAGATAATTTTATAGAATTTTAAATATTTTTATGATTTGATATTTACGGTTTCTTTTACGTTTAGGTTTACATTTTTTTTTTAAAGTACATGTATGTAGGGATTGGGGTTTTCTTGCATGATAAGGGTTTCCAAATTGTATTATTGGATCTTTCAAGTTTGTTTTAAGTTCTAAGTTCAAAATTTTAGTCGATTTTCATTTTATATAGTTTTATCGACATAGGGAAATGTCTACGACACTTAAGTCCAACACTATGTTTAGAAGATTAAATTTATAGAGTCTACAGCCGCGGTGCTCTTAAGGATAGGAACTTTGCATTTTCCAAATCGTTAAGTCAGGTAATCCGTTGTCTGCATAGCTAGGATTCTTCTAAAACTTTTTATAAATAAGATAACAAATCGTGACATTCTTAAACATGAAACCAAGTAATCCTAATTTTTAGGAGTTTTCGTTATCCTTAGCTATTGAAGTCTGGTTAAACATGATCCTGAAATTAAGGAATCCATCTTATTGAGATCAAATGTTAATCCAGATGTTCCGATGAACTGTTAGAAAACGGACCTTGGCTACTCTTAATAGTGAAGGCAAGTAATCCTTATTTTAGGAGATTTGTTTATTCATCTAGAATCTTCGGTTATTCTTGAAAGAAGCTCTTTCTTTTTAAGCGTCATTGCTTCCTTTGGAATTAGAAATTTAGTCAACCTTAGTCGCACAATCAACAAATTCGACTTTTTATGCACAAATGTTTTTCAATAAGTTCATTAAAATCCTTAAATTACGAACCTTGGTTTTCTCGATAGTAAAACCAAGTTGTCAATCTTGTTAGGAATGTAGGTCATTCGACGTGAGCATTCGTTATTCTAGGAAGAAGCACATGCTATTTAGGAGCCACGGTGCTCTTGGGGATAGGAACTATGCATTTTTCAAATCATTAAATCAGGTAATTCGTTGTCTGCGTAGCTAGGAATCTTCTACAACTTTTTATGAATAAAATAATGGATCTTGACATTCCCAAACATGAAATGGAGTAATCCTTGTTTTTTGTAGTTTTCGTTATGCTTTGGTTTCGAAATCTCGATACGCTTGATCCTGAAATCAAAGAATCTATCTTATTGTTAACAAATGTTATTCCAGATATTTTGATGAACACTCAGAAAATGGACCTTAGCTACACTCAATCGTAAAGGCAAGTAATCCTTATTTTAGGAGATTTTCTTATTCATCCAGAATCCTCGGCTATTCTCAAAAGAAGCCCTTGCTATTTAAGCGTCGTTGTTTCATTTAGATTTGGAAATTTAGTCATCCTCAATCGCAAAATCAAGTAATTTGACTTTTTATGGTCTAATGTTTTTCAACAAGTTCATTAGAATCCTTAAACTTCGAAACTCGACAATCTCCATAGTAAAACCAAGTTGTCCGTCTTGTTGGGATCGAAGGTCATCCAACACGAGCATTCATTATTCTTGAAAGAAGCATATGCTATTAGGGAGCCATGGTACTCTTTGGGATAGGAACCTTACATTTTCCAAATCGTTAAATCAGGTAATCCGTTATTTGCGTAGCTAGGATTCTAAAACTTTTTATGAATAAGATGATGGATCATGACATTCTCAAACATGAAACCAAGTAATCCTTGTTTTTAGGAGTTTTTCGTTATGCTTCGGTTTTGAAATATGGTTATGCTTGATCCTAAAATCAAAAAATCCATCTTATTGAGAATAAATGTTATTCCAGATGTTCTGATCAACCCTTAAAAAACGGACCCTGACTAGTCTCAATCGTGAAGGTAAGTAAACCTTATTTTAGGAGATTTGTTTATTCATCCAGAATTCTTGGCTATTCTTGAAAGAAGCTCTTGCTTTTTAAGCATTGTTGTTTCCTTCTGATTTGGAAATTTAGTCATCCTCAGTGACAAAATCAAGTAATTCAACTTTTTATGGTTTAATGTTTTTCAACAAGTTCATTAGAATCTTTAAATTATGAATCTCAGCTATCTCGATAGTAAAACAAAGTTGTCCATCTTGTTAGGATCAGAGGTCATCCGACATGAGCATTCGTTATTCTAGAAAGAATCATATGTTATATGGAAGCCGTGGCGCTCTTGGGGATAGAAACTTTGCATTTTCCAAATTGTTAATTCAGGTAATCTGTTGTTTGCGTAGCTAGGATTTTTTTTAAACTTTTTATGAATAAGATGACGGATCTTGACATTCTCAATCATAAAACTGAGTAATCCTTGTTTTTAGCAATTTTCATTATGCTTCGATTCGAAATCTGGTTATGCTTGATCCTAAAATCAAAGAATCTAACTTTCTGAGAACAAATGTTGTCACGAACTGAGGACGGCCTAGTCGTGGCATATGCCGTATACTGTACGAAGAACCTTTGATTGGTTACCCTTCCAATCAAGAACTCTTCACATAATATACAAGGCTCTACAACCACTAGTTTCTAAAGAACACACAGATTCACATGATATCATCACACTAACATATTTATATAAAATTTAAACTCTAAAGCTTACATTATACAGTAAGTGAGTACATCTGAGTCAACAATACAAGTAAAACAATAGTATATGAATAAAAATCTACATCAACTGTTCTCTTAATACACAAGATAGCTCGCTCCTGCCCAAGTCCTCAAGCTAACCTGTGGCATCCCTCGGCCAGCCTTTATGAACAGGTTATCTTGCAGCAAAAGTCTAAAGGGGTGTAAGCCTAAGTTTAGTAAGTAAAACCCTCAGCCACACCATAAGCAAGTTATAAGTGCATTATATTCACGCATATGAATGAATGATCAACCAGAATGCCAAACAATACGTATAATTAACTAGTTCATATACGTAACTCGAATTTAATGCCCTCCGAAGTCAAGGTTGGAGTTTACACAACACCAATCAGATTCGGGTATTATACTAAAACTTACTTTACTACGGAACTCCACGTTCCATACTTATATCAAATAATTCTTTTATTTTCATAAAAACCAAGCTCTAGTATAATTGTGAGTGGGCTCCCGCAGTCCACATTCATCCCTAAACGAAGGCCTCTAGACTTAACCCTTAGCCAGGCGGTTGGCGCCTCCAACGCCTAGTGTTCCCGCGGGCTAGGGTAAGGTAATTTTATACGAGTGCACCATACAGAACCAAATAAATTAATAATATCAACCCCCGAATGGCCTCTCTTTACCTCTGTGTGATGTGACGGCTGGAATAGTATCATGCTATGCATGTTAATGCATGTCCCAGTTTCTTTTTATAGGCCGAGTATAATTAAGTTTAAATTATGCCATGACCATCCAATAGTACACACAATCATTTTCTATACTACCATGCAATAAACAAAGCATTTTCTGTACTTAAGGTAAATTCATAATATAACGCACAGTTACATACACAAGCATTTTCCCAAACCCCACACAGTAGTCAATTAACAACAATATTTAAGTCCATTATCTACAATCACAATCAAGCATAAAATCATAGGATAAATACTCACTCAGCCATGGTGACTCGCCCTAATCGTAGTAATCGATGGGGAGGTCTTCTATCATGAACTGAGGACGGCCTAGTCGTGGCAGATGCCGTATACTATACAAAGAACCCCTGATTGGTTACCCTTTCAATCAAGAACTCTTCACACAATATATAAGGCTCTACAACCACTAGTTTCCAAAGAACATCCAGACTCACATGATATCATTACACAAACATATTCATATAAAATTTAAGTTACAAAGCTTACATTACATAGCATTTAAGTATGTCTAAGTCTATAATAATAAGATAAACAAAAGTACATGGGAAGAGTCTATATAAACTGTTCTCTCTCAGTACACATAACAGCTCGCTCTTGCCCAAGTCCCCAAGCTAACCTGCGGCATCCCTCGTCCTGTCTCTACGAACAGGTTATCCTGCAACAAAAGTCTAAAGGGGTGTAAGCCTAAGCTTAGTGAGCAAAACCCTCAGCCACACCACAAGTAAGTTATAAATACATTATATTCAAGCATATTAATGAATGATCAACCAGTATGCCAAACAATACGTATAATTAACTAGTTCATATACGTAACTCAGATTTAACGCCCTCCAAAGTCAGGGTTAGAGTTTATACGGCACCAATCAGATCCGGGTATTATACTAGAACTTACTTTACTACGAAACTCCACATTCCGTATTTATATCAAAAATTCTTTTATTTTCAGAAAACCCAAGTTCTAGTATAATTGTGAGTGGGCCCCCGCAGTCCACACTCACCTCTAAACGGAGGCCTCTAGACTCGATCCTTAGCCAGGCGGTTAGCGCCTCCAACGCCTAGTATTCCCGCGAGCCAGGGTAAGGTCATTTTGTACGAGTGTACCGTACAGAACCAAATAAATAAATAATATCAACCCCTGAATGGCCTCTCTTTACCTCCGTGTAATGTGACGGCCGGAATAGTATCCATGCTATGCATGTTAATGCATGTCCCAATTTCTTTTTATAGGCCGAGTATAATTAGGTTCAAATTATGCTATGACCATCCAACCGTGCACACAATCATTTTCTATACTACCATGCAACAAACACAGCATTATCAATAGTTAAGATAAGTTCACAACTCATGACATACCAGCATACACAGGCATTTTCCCAAACCCCACACAATAATCAATTAGCAATAGTATTTAAGTGATCTACAATCACAAAACAAGCATGGAATCATTGGGTAAATACTCACTCGACCATGGTGATTTACCCTAATCGTAGTAATCAATTGGGAGGTCCTCGTTCACCTCAGGGTTACCTGATCATTTTGTGATAACAACGCTAGTAAGTATTTGAATTAACTAATAATTCTAAACATTTAATTACCTAATTCTACTTAGACTACTATCATCTTTTACCCGGTAAGACTTTAATTTCAATCGTATGTAACTTTTTCGTTTTATTTCTGATATTTATGAATTTATAGTCGTTTTTCATCGTTTTCGGACGTATATTCATACGGTAATGTCTGTTTTGGATGTTAAGACCCCTATTTTACATTATGAACTAAATTTATAAAAATTTTTAACTATAATACTTAAGTATTCTTATTACTTATATTTGTATCCTTTATTCCTTAAATTCTTATAATTTAGGGATTTACTTTGCTATTACTATTTCATGTACTGAATTAGGTATAATCTAATTTAGAAGGTGCATTAGGATTTACTGATTTTAGTACCTAATTACCTACACTTTTCTTACTTTTCTCATTTTCTAAACCTTTGCTTATGTCATCGCTTACATCATCTTTTCTTTATGTCATTACTTATGTCATCACTCACCTCATCATTTGATTACATAAGTATTACCTTATGCTTGTCATATGTACATGTCTTATGTACATTTGTCCCTTACTTATACTTATGTACATATGCCTTATACTTATACTTATACATCTATATATACTTATACCGTATTTATACATGTATTCCTACTCATACACCTATACGGTTGGACACGTATTTTTATATTAAAAATTCGTATGCCAAATTTTTCCTTAAGAAAATCCTCTCAATTCCATCATTTTGTATTTCTATGTATGTATTTAGTATAGTATATACATATATAGTTAGATATGGTCTTAAGTTAGGTTATGTACATGATAAATACTTATGTATAAAGGTTCATATACTTGTATTCCTTTGGTATTTCTTTATATACACATACCTAAGAGTACATACACATGTATTTCTTCCATTTCCTTCATGATTCTTCATTTTCTATACTTAAAGATGGAAACTTTGTTTCCTCTTCTTCAAGACTTCACTAAACACCTAACTACTTATCTAATCTACATAATTAACTAACTAATGTATAACATAATGTAACATAAAACAACTTAAAGACACACCTATAATTGTGTTGAAGTTCATGGAGACAAAAGAAAAGGAATGAAAGTAAAAGAGGAGAGGGAAAGCTCACGGCATGAAATGGGGGGGTTTGTTTTGTTTCTTTTGTTTGATTCTAATTATGGAAGACAACAAATCGTGCGGTCTAGATGGGATAATTGTGGACGGAAACAATGATAAGAAAGGGAAAAGAAAAATCAAAAGGAAAAGAAAAGAAGACCATCATTAAGAAGCTAAGATATTTTCCTTATCTCTTAAGACTTTTGACTTTTCAAAATGTTGACTTTAGTCAACATGTGTTGACTTGGTCAACACTTTGACTTTGGTCAACATGCATTACCTTAGTCAACATTCCTTAAGTATGTGTAATTTTGTGCACATAATGTAGTAATTATGGGAAATTAGAGGAAAAATGAAGGAAATGAGGGGAAATGAGATATTTGATGAATTGATTAGTAAACATTGTTGATGAGATCTTACTTTAGGTCTTTATAGCCTATATATCTCATTTGATAAACTACTTTGAATAACAAATGCAAAAAGTACCAATTTGAGTGTTAAGGTTCACTACATATAACCTAATCTTCAACTATTACCTTAACTCTAAGTGAAACTATCTTAATCACTTACTTAAGAAGTAAATATAATCTATGACTCATTATCTTAATTTCTAATGGATTACTTAAGGATTTAAATCATATAAACATGAATAAGAGTCATCTCTAACCTTTTACTAGTGAATTGGATAAAAGATGAGCATTATTTTATTAATTAGGGTTTTAGGGTATATCATGTTGGATTAGTGCACATATATCTTTAAGATAATCATTTTTAGGGTTTCTATCACTTTTGAATAAAATCTTTAGCATTTAGAAATATTTAGGGTAGAAAAATTCTTTACGCAATTGAGTAATTCTTTTAGGGTTTTCACTTTCATTAGTCTTGTCGACTCCTAAATTGTCTAACATAGTCGAGCCTATTACAAAAGCTAGGTTGATAATTTTAGGGGTTTACATCTTCGCTCACCTCTGGATCACTTGATCATTATAATAGGATAATGCTAGTAAGTAATCAAATTAACTAATAATTCTAATTATCTCTTTGTCTAATTCTACTTAAATTACTATTAGCTTCTATCCAGTTAGACTTTATTATTAACCGTATGTAACTTTTTCGTTTTATTTCTGATATTTATGACCTTATAGTTGTTTTTCATCGTTTTCGGACGTACATTCACAAAGTAATGTCCATTTTGGACATTAAGATCCATGTTTTATGATATAGAATAAATTTATAGAAATTTCTAACTATGAAAACTTAAGTATTCTTATTACTTATATTTATACCTTTTGTTTATACTTAATGATTTAGTTAACCCTTAAATCTTTATACCTAGAGGATTTTACTTTATTATTACTAATTCATATACTTAATTAAGTATAATCCAATTTAGAATGTGCCTTAGGGTTTACTAATTTAGGTATCTAATTATATATGCTCTTTTTATTTTCTCATTTTATAATCTATGCTTATGTCATCACTTACATCATCATTTGCTTATGTCATCACTTGCTTATGTCATGGCTTATGTTATCATGTGCTTACCTCATCACTTACTTCATTATGTGATTACATAAGCTTCTCCTCATGCTTATGTCATATGTACATGTCTTATGTACATTTTATTTCTTCCCTTATACTTATGTACATATACCATATACATATATATATATATACTTATACCTATACTTAGACTTATACCGTATTTATACGTGTATACATACTCATATACCTATACAGTTAGATACGTATTTTTATACAAAAATTCGTATGCCTAATCCTTTCCTTAAGAAAAGCTTCCTAATTCCATTCTTTTGTGTTTTTAAGTGTATTATTAATGTAATATAAGTATGTATAGTTAGGTATTGTCCTAATTTAGGTTATGTACATGGTTAATACTCATGTACAAAGGTTCTCATACAAGTATTCCTTTGGTATTTCTTTATGTACACATACCTAAAAGCAAATACAGAAGTATTTCTTCCCTCTTCTTTATGGTTCCTCACTTTCTACACTTAAAGATGAGGACTTTATGCTCTCTTCTTCATGATCATAATTAACACAAGTCTACTTCTCTAATCTACCTAATTACCTAACTAATGAAGAATATAAAACAATATAAAGTAAGTTAAGTACATACCTTTAGTTGTGTTGGAATTATGGAGACAAAAAGTGAAGTGATGAAAGTGAAAGAGGAGGAAGGAGCTCATGGCAATGGAGGAATGTTTTGGTTTTGTTTCTTTTGTCTTGTTTTCATTATGGAAGACAACAAATGGTGGGGTCTAGAAGGGGGAGATGTGGACGGCAACTAAAGAAGGGAAGGGAAAAAGAAAAATCAAAAGAAAAGGAAAGAAAAGCCATCATTAGAAGTTAAGATATTTTTCTTATCTCTTAGTGTCTTTTGTTGACTTTTCAAATTGTTGACTTTAGTCAACATGTGTTGACTTGGTCAACTTTCCTTAAGCATGTGTAATTTTGTATACATAATGTAGTAATTAAGGGAAAATTTAAGGAAATGAAGTATTTGGTGAATTGATTAGTAAGAGTAGATGATGAGATTTTACTTTTAGTATTTATAACCTATAAACATCATTTGATAAACTACTTAGTGTGACTAGTATAAAAAATACTAATTAGGGTATTAAGGTTTACTACATTTGGCTTAATCTTCAACTATATCTCTAACTCTATGTAATACTATCTTAATCATATACTTAAGAAATAAATCTAATTTATGATTCATTATCTTAGTTTCTAAAGGATTACTCAAGGATTCAAAACATATATGCATGAATGAAAGTCATCTCTAACCCTTTACTAATGATTTGGCAAAATACGAGGATTTTATTATCAATTTAGGGTTTTAGGGTATATCATGATGAATTAGTGCACATGTGTCTTTAAGGTGATCATTTTAGGGTTTCTATCACTTTTGAATGAAATCTTTAGCAATAAGATACGTTTAGGGTAGAAAAGTTCTTTACGTGATTGAGTAATTCTTTTAAGGTTTTCACTTTCATTAGCCTTGTCAACTCCTAAACTGTCTAATAAAGTTGAGTCTATTTCAAAAGCTAGGTCGAATATTTTAAGGGTTTACAAATGTTATTCCAGACGTTCGGATGAACCCTTAGAAAACGGAACCTGGCTACTCTCAACCGTGAAGGGAAGTAATCCATATTTTTGGAGATTTGTTTATTTATCTAGAATCCTCAGCTATTCTTGAAAGAAGCCCTTGCTTTTTAAGCGTCGTTGTTTCCTTCGAATTTGAAAATTTAGTTATCCTCAATTGCAAAATCAAGTAATTATGGTCCAATGCTTTTCAACAAGTTCATTAGAATCCTTAAATTACGAACCTCGGCTATCTCCATAGTAAAACCAAGTTGTCCATCTTGTTAGGACTAGAGGTCATCTGACGTGAGCATTCGTTATTGTAGAAAGAAGCATAAGCTATTTAGGAGCCGCGGTGCTCTTGGGGATAGGAACTTTGTATTTTCCAAATCATAATGTCAGGTAATCTATTGTCTACGTAGCAGGGATTCTTTTAAAGCTTTTTATGGATAAGATGACAAATCTTGATATTCTCAAACATGAAACCAAGTAATCCTACTTTTTAGGAGTTTTTGTTAATCTTTGCTATTGAAGTCTAGTTAGACTTGATCCTAAAATAAAAAAATCTATCTTATTGAGAACAAATATTATTCCAGATGTTTTGATGAACCCTTAGAAAACGGACCTTAGCTACTTTTAATCGTGAAGGCAAGTAATATATATTTCAGGAGATTTGTTTATTCATCTAGAATCCTCGGCTATTCTCCTAAAAAGCCCTTGCTTCTTAAGCGTCGTTGTTTCCTTTGGATTTGGAAATTTAGTCATCCTCCGTCGCAGAATCAAGTAATTTGTCTTTTTATGGTCCAATGATTTTCAATAAGTTCATTAGAATCCTTAAATTACGAACCTCGGCTATCTCGACAGAAAAACCAAGTTGTTCATCTTGTTAGAAACGTAGGTCATCCGACATGAGCATTCATTATTCTAGAAAGAAGCATCTGCTATTTGGGAGCCACAGTGCTCTTAGGGATAGGAAGGTTGCAATTTCCAAATTGTTAAATAAGGTAATCTATTGTCTGCGTAGCTAGGATTCTTCTAAAAATTTTTATAAATAAGATGACATATCTTAGCATTCTCAAACATGAAACTAAGTAATCCTTGTTTATTGGAGTTTTCGTTATGTTTCGGTTTTGAAATTTGGTTATGCATGATCCTAAAATTAAAGAATCCATCTTATTGAGAACAAATGTTTTTCCAAATGTTTCGATAAACCCTCAGAAAACGGACCTTAGCTACTCTAAATCATAAAGGCAAGTAATGCAGGAGATTTGTTTATTCATCAAGAATCCTCGGCTATTCTCAAAAGATGCTCTTTCTTTTTAAGTGTCCTTGTTTCCTTTAGACTTGGAAATTTACTCATCCTCAGTCGCAAAATCAAGTAATTCGACTTTTTATGGTCTAATGTTTTTCAACAAGTTCATTAGAATCCTTAAATTATGAACCTCGGCTATCTCGATAGTAAAACCAATTTGTCCATCTTGTAGGGTATGTAAGTTATCCGACATGAGAATTCATTATTCTAGTAAGAAGCATATGTTATTTAGGAGTCGCGATGCTCTTGGAGATAGGAACATTGCATTTACCAAATCGTTATATCAGGTAATCCGTCATCTGTGAAGCTAGGATTCTTCTAAAACTCTTTCTGAATAAGATGATAGATCTTGACATTCTTAAATATGAAACCAAATATTACTTGTCTTTTAGGAGATTTCATTATGATTCGGTTTCAAAATCTGGTTATGCTTGATCTTGAAATCAAAGAATCCATCTTATTGAAAATAAACATTATTCCAGATGTTCTAATGAACCCTTAGAAAACAGACCCTGGCTACTCTGAATCGGGAAGGTAAGTAATCTTTATTTTAGGAGATTTGTTTATTCATCTAGAATCTTCGGCTATCCTCGAAAGAAGCCCTTACTTTTTAAGTGTCGTTGTTCCTTCAGATTTGGAAATTTAGTTATCCTTAATCGCAAAATCAAGTAATTCAACTTTTTATGGTCTAATGTTTTTCAACAAGTTCATTAGAATGAACCTCAGCTATCTCGATAGTAAAACCAAGTTGTCCATCTTGTTGGGAACGTTGGTCATTCGACGTAAGCATTCATTATTCTAGAAAGAAGCATATGCTATTTGGGAGCCACAGTGCTTTTTAAGTCAAGTAATCTATCATCTATGTAGCTAGGATTCTTCTAAAACATTTCATGAATAAGATGATGGATCTTGACATTCTCAAACATGAAATCGAATAATCCTTGTTTTTAGGAGTTTTTGTTATGTTTCAGTTTTGAAATTTTGTTATGCTTGATCTTGAAATCAAAAAATCCATCTTATTAAGAACAAGTGTTATTCTAGATGTTTCGATGAACCCTTAGAAAGTGGACCCCAACTAGTCTCAATCGTGAAGGCAAGTAATCTTTATTTTAGGAGATTTGTTTATTCATCCAAAATCTTTGCCTATTCTCGAAAGAAGCTTTTGCTTTTTAAGCATCGTTGTTTCTTTTGGATTTGGAAATTTAGTCATCCTCAATCGCAAAATCAAGTAATTCGACTTTTTATAGTCTAATGTTTTTCAACAAGTTCCTTAGAATTCTTAAATTACGAACCTCGGCAATCTCCATAATCAAACCAAGTTGTCCATCTTGTTCGGATCGGAGGTCCTCCAATGTAAGCATTCATTATCATAGAAAGAAGCATATGCTATTTGAGAGCTGCGGTGCTTTGGGGATAGGAACATTACATTTTCCAAATCGTTAAGTCAGGTAATCCGTTGTCTGCATAGCTAGGATTCTTCTAAAACTTTTCAAGAATAAGATGACGGATCTCAATATTCTCAAACATGAAATCAAGAAATCCTTATTTTTAGGAGTTTTCGATATGCTTCGGTTTCGAAATCTAGTTATACTTGATCCTGAAATCAAAGAATCAATTTTATTGAGAACGAATGTTATTCCAGATGTTTCGATCAATACATAGAAAACGGACCCTGGCTACTTTGAATCGCGAGGGCAAGAAATCCTTACTATAGTAGATTTGTCTATTCATCCACAATCTTTGGCTATTTATGAAAGAAGCTCTTGCCTTTTAAGCGTCGTTGTTTCCTTCGGATTTGGAAATTTAGTCATTCTTAGTCACAAAATCAGGTAATATGACTTTTTATGGTCTAATGTTTTTCAACAAGATCCTTAGAATCCATTAATTACGAACTTCGGCTATCTCGATAGGAACTTTGTATTTTCCAAATCATTAAATCAGGTAATCCATTGTCTGCGTAGCTAGGATTCTTCCAATACTTTTTATGAATAAGATGACGGATCTTGACATTCTTAAACATGAAACCGAGTGATCCTTCTTTTTAGGAGTTTTCGTTATCCTTTGCTATTGAAGTCTGGTTATGCTTGATCCTGAAATCAAAGGATCCATCTTATTGAGAACAAATGTTATTCCAGATATTCCAATGAACCTTTAGAAAACGGACCTTGGCTACTCTCAATCGCGAAGGTAAGTAATCCTTATTATAGGAGATTTGTTTATTCATTCAAAATCTTCGGCTATTCTCAAAAGAAGCTCTTGCTTTTTAAGCGTCGTTGTTTCCTTTAGATTTGGAAATGTAGTCATCCTTAGTCGCAAAATCAAGTAATTCGACTTTTTATGGTCTAATGTTTTTCAACAAGTTCATTAGAATCCTTAAATATGAACCTTGGCTATCTCAATAGTAAAACTAATTTGTCCATCTTGGAAGGTACGTAGGTCATTCGACGGGAGCATTCGTTATTCTAGTAAGAAGCATATGCTATTTAGGAGCCGCGGTGCTTTTGGGGATAAGAACATTGCATTTACCAAATTGTTATATCAAGAAATCGGTTGTCTACGTAACTAAGATTCTTGTAAAACTTTTTATGAATAAGATGACGGATCTTGACATTCTCAAAGAAGAAACCGAGTGATCCTTGTTTTTATGAGTTTTCATTATGCTTCAATTTTGAAATCTAGTCATGCTTGATCTTGAAATCAAGGGATCCAACTTATTGAGATCAAATGTTATTCCAGATGTTTCGAAGAATCTTCAAAAGATGGACCCTGGCTACTTTGAATCATGAAGGCAAGTAATCCTTATTTTAGGAGATTTTTTTATTCATCGAGAATCCTTAGCTATTCTCGAAAGAAGCTCCTGTTTTTTAAGTGTCGTTGTTTCCTTCGAATTTAGAAATTTAGTTGTCCTCAATTGCAAAGTCAAGTAATTCGACTTTTTATAGTCTAATGTTTTTCAATAAATTCCATAACATCCTTAAATTACGAACCTTGGCTATCTCGATAGTAAAACCAAGTTTTCTATCTTATTAGGAACGTAGGTCATCCGATGTGAGCATTCATTATTCTAGAAAAAAGCATATGTTATTTGGGAGCCACAATGCTCTTAAGGATAGGAAATTTGCATTTTCTAAATCATTAAATCAGGTAATCCGTTGTCTGCATAGCTAGGATTCTTCTAAAACTTTTTATGAATAAGATGACGGATCTTCACATTCTCAAACATGAAACCAAGTAATCCTTGTTTTTAGGAGTTTTCGTTATACTTCGATTTCAAAATCCGGTTATGCTTGATCATGAAATCAAGGAATCCATCTTATTGAGAATAAATGTTATTCCAGTTGTTCCAATGAACCTATAGAAATTGGACCCTGGCTACTATCAATCGTAATGGCAAGTAATCCTTATTTTAGGAGATTTGTTTATTCATCCAGAATTCTCGGCTATTCTCGAAAGAAGCCCTTGCTTTTTAAGCGTCACTGGTTCCTTTGGATTTGGAAATTTAGTCATCTTTAGTCGCAAAATCAAATAATTCCATTTTTTATGGTCTGATGTTTTTCAACAAGTTCATTAGAATCCTTAAATTATGATCCTCGGCTATCTCGATAGTAAAACCAAGTTGTCCATCTTGTTGGGATCGAAGGTCATTCGACTTGAGCATTCATTATTCTAGAAAGAATCATATGTTATTCGGTAGCCGTGGTGCTCTTGAGGATAGGAACTTTGCATTTTCCAAATTGTTAAGTCAGGTAATCTGTTGTCTGCGTGGCTAGGATATTTCTAAAACTTTTTATGAATAAGATAACGAATCTTGACATTCTCAATCATAAAACTGAGTAATCCTTGTTTTTAGCAGTTTTCATTATGCTTCGGATTCGAAATCTGGTTATGCTTAATCCTGAAATCAAAGAATCTAACTTATTGAGAACAAATGTTATTCCAGATGTTCAGATGAACCCTCAAAAAATGGACCCTGGCTACTCTGAATCATGAAGGCAAGCAATCTTTATTATAGGAGATTTGTTTATTCATCCACTATCTTCGACTATTCTCAAAAGTAGCTCTTGCTTTTTATGTGTCGCTGTTTCCTTCCGATTTGGAAATTTTGTTATCCTTAGTCGCAAATTCAAGTAATTTGACTTTTTATGGTCTAATATTTTTCAACAAGTTCATTAGAATCCTTAAATTACAAACCTCGACTATCTCGATAGTAAAACCAAGTTGTCCATCTTGTTGGGAACGTAGATCATCCGATGTGAGCAATCGTTATTCTAAAATTAAGCATATGCTATTTAGGAGTTGCAGTACTCTTGGTGATAGGAACTTTGCATTTTCCAAATCATTCAATCAGGTAATTCATTGTTTATGTAGCAAGGATTCTTCTAAAACTTTTTATGAATAAGATGACCAATCTTGACATTCTCAAACAAGAAATTGAGTGATCCTTGTTTTTAGGAGTTTTCGTTATGCTTCGATTTCGAAATCTGGTTATGCTTGATCCTAAAATCAAAGAATCCATCCTATTGAAAATAAATGTTACTCTAAATGCTCCAATGAACCCTCAGGAAACAGATCCTAGCTACTCTGAATCGTGAAAGCAAGTAAACTTTATTATAAGAGATTTGTTTATTCATCCACAATCCGTAGCTATTCTCAAAAGAAGCCCTTGCTTTTTATGCATCATTGTTTCCTTCGGATTTAGAAATATGGTCATCCTCAGTCGCAAAATCAAGTAATTCAACTTTTTATGGTCTAATGTTTTCAACAAGTTCATTAGAATCCTTAAATTACGAACCTCGACTATCTCGATAGTAAAACCAAGTTGTCCATCTTGTTTGGAACGTAGGTCATCCGACATAAGCATTCGTTATTCTAGAATAATGCATATGCTATTTGGGAGCCGCGGTACTCTTAGGGATAGGAACTTTGCATTTTCCAAATCATTAAATTAGGTAAACCGTTGTTAGTATAGCAAGGATTCTTCGAAAACGTTTTATGAATAGGAAGACAGATCTTGACATTCTTAAAGAAGAAATCGAGTGATCCTTGTTTTTAGGAGTTTTCGTTATGCTTCGGTTTCGAAATCTGGTTATGCTTCATCCTAAAATCAAAGAATCCATCTTATTGAGGTCAAATGTTCCAATGAATCCTCAGAAAACGGACCCTAGCTACTCTAAATCGCGAAGGCAAGTAATCTATACTATAGGAGATTAGTTTACTCATCTAGAATCCTCAGCTATTCTTGAAAGAAGCTTTTGCTTTTTTAGCGTCGTTGTTTCCTTTGGATTTGGAAATTTAGTAATCCTCAATCGTAAAATCAAGTAAGTCGACTTTTTATGGTCTAATGTTTTTCAACAAGTTCATTAGAATCCTTAAATTACGAACCTCGGCTATCTCGATAGTAAAACCAAGTTGTCCATCTTGCTGGGAACGTAAGTCATCCGATGTGAGCATTCATTATTCTAGAAATAAGCATATGCTATTTGGGAGCCATAGTGCTCTTGGGGATAGGAACTTTGTATTTTCCAAATCGTTCATTCAGTTAATTCATTGTTTGTGTAGCAAGGATTCTTCTAAAACTTTTTACGAATAAGATGACAGATCATGACATGCTTAAAGAAGAATCGAGTGATACTTGTTTTTAGGAGTCTTCGTTATGCTTCGGTTTTGAAATCTGGTTATGCTTGTTCCTAAAATCAAAGGATCCAACTTATTGAGATCAAACGTTATTCCAGATGTTCCGAAGAACCTACAAAAGACGGACCCTAGCTACTTTGAATCGTGAAGGCAAGTAATCCTTATTTTAGGAGATTTTTTTATTCATCGAGAATCCTCGGCTATTCTTAAACGAAGCCCTTGCTTTTTAAGCGTCGTTGTTTCCTTCAGATTTGGAAATTTAGTCATCCTCAGTCACAAAGTCAAGTAATTTGACTTTTTATGGTCTAATGTTTTTCAACAAATTCCTTAGAATCCTTAAATTACGAACCTTAGCTATCTTGATAGTAAAACCAAGTTGTTCTTCTGGTTAAGAACGTAGGTCATCCGACAAGAGCATTTGTTATTCTAGAAAGAAGCATATGCTATTTGGGAGCCACGATGCTCTTAGGGATAGGAACTTTGCATTTTCCAAATCGTTAAATCAGGTAATTCGTTGTCTGCATAGCTAAGATTCTTCTAAAACTTTTTATGAATAAGATGACGGATCTTAACTTTCTCAAACATGAAACCGAGTAATCCTTGTTTTTAGGAGTTTTCGTTATGCTTCAGTTTCGAAATCTGGTTATGCTTGATCCTGAAATCATAGAATCCATCTTATTGAGATCAAATGTAATTCTAGATGCTCCGATGAACCCTCAGAAAACGAACCCTATCTACTCCAAATCGTGAAGGCTAGTAATTCTTATTTTAGGAGATTTGTTTATTCAGCCAGAATCCTCAGTTATTCTCAAAAGAAGCACTTGCTTGTTAAGCATCGTTGTCTCCTTCGGATTTAGAAATTTAGTCAACCTCAGTCGCGAAATCAAGAAATTCGACTTTTTATGGTTTAATGTTTTTTAATAAGCTCGTTAGAATCCTTAAATTACGAACCTCAGCTATCTTAATAGTAAAACCAAGTTCTCCATCTTGTTGGAAACGTAGGTCATTCGATGTAAGCATTCGTTATTCTAGAAAAAAGTATATGCTATTTGGGAGCCGCAGTGCTTTTGGGGATAGGAAGTTTGCATTTTCCAAATCTTTAAATCAGGTAAGCCATTGTTTGTGTAGCTAGGATTGTTTTAATACTTTTTATGAATAAGATGATGGATCTTGACATTCTCAAATATAAAACCGAGTAATACTTGTTTTTAGGGGTTTTCGTTATGTTTCGGTTTTGAAATTTAGTTATGCTTGATCATGAAATCAATCAATCCATCTTATTGAGAACAAATGTCATTCCAAATGTTCCAATGAACCCACAGAAAATGGACCCTGGCTACTCTCAATCGTAAAGGTAAGTAATCATTATTTTAGGAGATTTGTTTATTCATCCGCAATTCTTGGCTATTCTTGAAAGAAGCCCTTGTTTTTTAAGCATCGCTAGTTCCTTTGGATTTAGAAATTTAGTCATCTTCAGTCGCGAAATTAGGTAATTGGACTTTTTATGGTCTAATGTTTTTCAATAAGCTCATTAGAATCCTTAAATTATGAACCTCGGCTATCTTGATAGTAAAACCAAGTTGTCCATCTTGTTGAAAACGTAGGTCATTCGTTGTGAGCATTCATTATTCTAGAAAAAAGAATATGCTATTTTTGAGCCGCGGTGCTTTTAGGGATAGGAAGTTTGCATTTTCTAAATCGTTAAATAAGGTAATCGGTAATCTGCATAGCTATGATTCTTCTAAAACTTTTTATGAATAAGATGACGGATCTTGACATTCTCAAACATGAAACCGAGGAATCCTTGTTTTTAGGAGTTTTCGTTATGCTTCAGTTTCGAAATCTGGCTATCTTATTGAGGTCAAATGTTCTTCTAGATGTTCCATAGAATCTTCAAAAGACGGACCTTGGCTACTCTTAATCGTGAAGGCAAGTAATCTTTATTTTAGGAGATTTGTTTATTCATCAAGAATCCTTGATTATTCTCGGAAGAAGCCCTTGCTTTTTAAGCGTCATTGTTACCTTTGGATTTGAAAATTTAGTCATCCTCAGTTGCAAATTCAAGTAATTTGACTTTTATGATCTAATGTTTTTCAACCAATACCTTAGAATCCTTAAATTACGAACCTTAGCTATCTTGATAGTAAAATCAAGTTGTCCATCTTGTTGGGAACGTAGGTCATCCGACATAAGCTTTCGTTATTCTAGAAAGAAGAATTTGCTATTTGGAAGTCGCGGGGCTCTTGGGGATAGGAACTTTGCCTTTTCTAAATTGTTAAATCAAGTAACTCATCGTTTGTGTAGCTAGGATTCTTCTAAAACATTTTATAAATAAGATGACGGATCTTGACATTCTTAAACATGAATCCGAGTAATCCTTGTTTTTAGGTGTTTTCGTTATGCTTCGGTTTCGAAATATGGTTACATTTGATACTAAAATAAAAGAATCCATCTTATTGAGAACAAATGTTATTCCAGATGATCCGATGAACCCTTAGAAAACGGACCCTAGCTACTCTCATCGTGAAGGCAAGTAATCTATATTTTAGGAGATTTGTTTATTCATCCAAAATCCTAGGCTATCCTCAAAAGAAGCCCTTGCTTTTTAAGCGTCGTTGTTTCCATCGAATTTGGAAATTTAGTCATCTTCAGTCACAAAATCAAGTAATTCGACTTTTTATGGTCTAATGTTTTTCAACAAGTTCCTTGGAATCCTTAAATTACAAACCTCGGCTATCTCGATAGTAAATCTTGTTGTCCATCTTGTAGGGTACATAGGTTATCCGACGTGAGTATTCGTTATTTTAGAAAGAAGCATTTGCTATTTGGGAGCTACGGTGCTCTTGGCAATTGGAACTTTACATTTTCCAAATCTTTAAATCAGTTAATCCGTTGTCTGCATAGCTAAGACTCTTCTAATACTTTTTATGAATATGATGACTGATCTTGACATTCTCAAACTTAAAACTGAGTAATCCTTGTTTTTAGGAGTTTTCGTTATGCTTTGGTTTTGAAATCTGGTTATGCTTGATCCTGAAATCCAAGAGTCCATCTCATTGAGAAGAAATTTTATTCTAGATGTTACGATGAACCCTTAGAAAACGGACCCTTGCTAATTTGAATCATAAAGGCAAGTAATCCTTACTATAGGAGATTTGTTTATTCATCCACAATCCTCGACTATTCTCGAAAGAAGCTCTTGCTTTTTAAGCATCATTGTTTCCTTCGGATTTGGAAATTTGGTCATCTTCAATCGCAAAATCAAGTAATTCCACTTTTTATGATCTAATGTTTTTCAACAAGTTTGTTTGAATCTTTAAATTACAAACCTCGGCTATCTCGATGATAAAACCAAATAGTCTATCTTGTAGGGTACGTAGGTCGTATGATGTGAGCATTCGTTATTGTAGAAAAAAGCATATGCTATTTAAGAGTCGTGGTGCTTTGAGGATAGGAACTTTACATTTCCAAAGGAGTTTTGTTCATTCATCCACAATCTTCGACTATTCTCGAAAGAAGCTCTTGCTTTTTAAGCGTCGTTGTTTCCTTCAGATTTGGAAATTTAGTCATCCTCAGTCACACAATCAAGTAATTTGACTTTTTATGGTCTAATATTTTTCAACAAGTTCATTAGAATCCTTAAATTACGAACCTTGGCTATCTCGATAGTAAAACCAATTTGTCCATCTTGTTGGGAACGTAGGTCATCCAACGTGAGCACTCGTTATTCTAGAAAGAAGCATATGCTATTTGGGAATCGCTATGCTCTTAGGGATAGGAACCTTGCTTTTTCCAAATCGTTAAATCAAGTAATCCTGTAGCAAGGATTCTTCTAAAACTTTTTATGAATAAGATGACAGATCTTGACATTCTCAAACATGAAACCGAGTAATCCTAATTTTGTGGACTTTTCGTTATCCTTTGCTATTGAAGTTTGGTTAAACTTGATCCTAAAATCATGGAATCCATCTTATTGAGAGAAAATCTTATTCCAGATGTTCCAATAAACCCTTTGAAAACGAATCCTGGCTACTCTCAATCGCGAAGGCAAGTAATCCATATTTTAGGAGATTTTTATATTCATCTAGAATCCTCGGCTTTTCTCGAAAGTAGCCCTTGCTTTTTAAGCGTCGTTGTTTCCTTCGGATTTGGAAATTTAGTTATCCTCAGTCATAAAATCAAGTAATTTGACTTTTTATTATCTAATGTTTTTCAATAAGCTCCTTAGAATCCTTAAATTACAAACCTTGGCTATCTCGATAATTAAACCACGTTGCCAATCTTGTTAGGAACGTAAGTCATCTGATGTAAGCAATCGTTGTTACAGAAAGAAGCATATGCTATTTGAGAGCCGTGGTGCTTTTGGGGATAGGAACTTTGCGTTTTCCAAATCATTAAATCAGGTAATCCGTTGTCTGCGTAATTAGGATTCTTCTAAAACTTTTTATGAATCAGATGATAGATCTTAACATTCTCAAACATGAAATCGAGCAATCCTTGTTTTTAAGAGTTTTCATTATGCTTCAGTTTTGTAATCTGGATATGCTTGATGCTAAAATCGTATAGTCCATGTTATTAAGAACAAATGTTATTCCAGATGTTCTGATGAACCCTCAGAAAACGGACCCTAGCTACCCTCAATCGTAAAGGCAAGTAATCCTTATTTTAGGAGATTTGTTTATTCATCCAGAATCCTCGACTATTCTCGAAAGAAGCTCTTGCTTTTTAAGCATCGTTGTTTCCTTTGGATTTGGAAATTTAGTCATCCTCAGTCGCAAAATCAAGTAATTTGACTTTTTATGGTCTAATGTTTTTCAATAAGTTCCATAGAATCCTTAAATTACGAACCTCAGCTATCTCGATAGTAAAACCAGTTTGTCCATCTTGTTGGGAACATAGGTCATTCGACGTGAGCATTCGTTATTAAAGAAAGAAGCATATGCTATTTGGGAGCCGCAGTGCTCTTGGGGATAGGAACTTTGCATTTTCCAAATCGTTAAATCAGGTAATCCGTTGTTTGTATAGCTAGGATTCTTCTAAACCTTTTTATGAATAAGATGACGGATCTGGAAATTCTCAAACTTGAAACGATGTAATCCTTGTTTTTAGGAGATCTTGTTATGCTTTGGTTTCGAATTCTGGTTATGCTTGATCCTAAAATCAAAGAAAACATCTTATTGAGAACAAATGTTATACCAAATGTTACTATGAACCCTTAGAAAACGGACCTTGGCTATGCTTAATCGCCAAGGCAAGTAATCATCCAGTATCTCCGGCGATTCTTGAAAGAACCTCTTGCTTTTTAAGCGTCGTTGTTTCCTTCGGATTTGGAAATTTTCTCATCCTCAGTCGCAAAATCAAGTAATTCGACTTTTTATGGTCTAATGTTTTTCAACAGGTTCATTAGAATCTATAAATTATGAACCTTTGCTATCTCGGTAGTAAAACTAAGTTGTCCATCTTGTTGGGAACGTAGGTCATTCGACGTGAGCATTCGTTATTCTAGAAAGAAGCATATGCTATTTGGGAGTCGCGGTGCTCTTGGTGATGGGAACTTTCCCTTTTCCAAATCATTAAATCAGGTAATCCTTTGTATGCATTGGTAAGATTCTTCTGGAACTTTTTATGAACAAGATGACGGATCTTGACATTCTCAAACATGAAACCGAGAAATCCTTATTTTTAGGAGTTTTCGTAATGCTTCGGTTTTGAAATCTGGTTATGCTTGATCCTAAAATCAAAGAATCCATCTTATTGAGAATAAATGTTATTCTAGATGTTCCAATGAACCTTTAGAAAATGGACATTGGCTACTCTCATTTGTGATGGCAAGTAATTCTTATTTTAGGAGATTTGTTTATTCATCTAGAATCCTTGGCTTTTCTTGAAAGAAGCTCTTACTTTTTAAACGTCATTGGATGTAAACCTGATACGAGGCAAGCGCACCTATCAATTTTAATATAGTCGGATATGANTACGGGAAATGCTATAAAATCACCATATAAAATATGTTTAAAATTAGAGTTATCAAAACCCTACTTTTAGTGGGCCTAAAGATTTGAATTAAGAGTACTTTCCGAACATTCCCAAAGATCAACTAAACCAAAAACTTAAGTTTATATTTAGAAATGAATTAAATTTTTACAATTCAAAAGCCAATTGTCGATAAAACCCGAGCTTGAAGAATTACGAGCTCTAAAGCTACTTAAAACCCTAAACCTAAAACCATTAAGGAATTTTAACCCTAAATAATTAACCGATAATTTAATTTGAATAATTTCATTCAAATTTAGAAAATTTCGCAATTCTACAAAAATCAAATCATAAATTACAAAACAATGTAAGATAAAAATCCTAAAACAATTTTTTATAAGGCTATGCCCTTATCTTCATGTATAAGCCTTACACATAAATAAGTAGACCAACCAATCACCTTAGGTAACTTATCAATTGAGAGTTGGAATCATTTATCAATTGATAACTTATCAAAATCTAGTGATAAGATAATCTCCTTATCACCTCTTCACTTATACTACATATGGACAATTTTTCAAAAGAATTCATAAGCTTAACTTTAATAAATGAGACAAGACCACTCCAAGGAATAAAAAGACTTTAAATGGAAGATCTAAAAAGGGGAGAAAGGGAGGCCATGCACTTGTCATTCACCCATCAATCACTTCTTCTTACACATCACTATTCACCCCTTAATGCTTACATCATCAAGAGTTGTAATTATTGACTTTATGTAAGCTACAAGACAACACTTTCAAGGAATTTAAACACTCATTCTCTCTCCATTTCCAATCGGCCACACTCTCCATCATTTCTCTCACTTTCAATTTCACTTTCACTTCATCTTTCTCTCCTTTGCAACAAACATAAAAATGAGAAACAACCTTACCCAACAAAATCAACTTTTCTTCCATTCTTAAAGCTTCACGCACGGCATTTTTTTTCTTTTGTTCTTGTGTCATTTTCTTTCACCATCTAAGACCTTTTAAGACCATTAGAATCTTCCATAAACCCCATTCCAAAAGACTAAAAGATTCGGGTTCCAAAAGGTGGCTAAAAGGAGGAGGCAAAGTTAAAGGCTTAAGTGGAACCTTAGAGCACAACCACCAAACTTTGCGTTAAGGACGAGTAAGTGTTTCTTGCGATGTGTGGATTAGTATTTATGTTAGGAGACTTGGATTTCTTGAAGATATGAGTAAGGTTTAAGTTATTATAGCACAAAAAAAAAAATCGTTTTAAGAAACAAACCATGAAACCCTTACATGAAGTTGAAACATGAGCATGTAAAGTTGATGCTTTGTAAAGACATTTGTTTAATGCTTTGAATGGAAGATTTTAAGCTAAGAAAATCTTGAAATGAGAACTTTAATGGAGGATAAGCATGCTGGACGTGAGGGTTCCATAGTCATTTGGATGTTGATTTTGTTTCCATTAAGTTAAACATGCTCAAATCTAAACTTAAGTTAAGGAAAAATCCATCACATGAAGTTTTATAAAGAAATGAACTTTGTATGACATGAGCTATGATATGGGAGTTGTATTAAGTATAAGATCTTTTATTTCTTTATGTGGAGCATGAGTTAAAGGATCATTTGATAAAAGAAAACTTAATTTAGGATTTGTACACATGTAGTTAAGTGCATAATCTACTACTTAAACTTAAGGAAATGATGAAACAAGTTGAAAAACCAAGTAAGGACCCCTTGGGAGCATCATGAACAGATCTGGAACGTGGGAGAAAGAAGCCTAAAAATATGATAAAAGTGAATGAACAAAGTGAAAAGATTAACTAAAGCAAGTATAGTAAGCATATAAAGCCTAAAACTCAAAACCGAGTTTAAAACTCTCAAAACAAGCCTAGAACTCTAAGTTGGGCCTTCAATAAAAATCTGACCAGCACCTTAAAGTACCAAGAGAGATTATTTTGAAGTCCATAAGAAATCCACCTAAGGCCCCATGAGCCCACCAAAGTCATTAACTTTAGTTTGAACAAAAAATAAGCCCATTTGACAACTTAAGCCCACTAAAGGGCCCAAGAAGTGGTTGTTAGCCTTAGGAATATAAATCAAAGTTATAAATATGATCTCAAGGAGTATTTTAAGCTTAGGATAAAATCTAAAGACCAAGCCCAAAGAATTTCTTAAGTTATTAAAAAGCCCATTTACCAAACAAGGCCTAAAAACACTCCAACACATGAGGATTGCTACTGTTCTGACCCATGGACAGAATTGTATACCTCATTTCAAAAATCTAACCTTACCACATTAAAGTACACTCAAAAACGATGAAGATTGACTATAAGATCATAAAAATCGGATTTAAAACGAAAAAGTTATAAGCGATTGAACTTTGAGTAAAAACCAAGAAAAATTACGAAAACTAGTCAAGGATATAACTTAAGGAAAATTTACTTAGTTTCTTAAGTTTGCTTCAATTCCTTATAAAAATTATTTCAATGACCAGGGGACACTATTTACGAAGACGACTTGCCTCCGGATTACTTTGACTGACCTATATGGCCGAGTGAGTAAATTCCGGATGACTCTTTACTTGATTGTGCTTGTAGAAATAGATGCACCTAAACTTATATATATGAATTTGGATGCTTGTGGGATATGGGAGATGCATGTCTATGAATTTGTGGATAAATGTGATGACTTGTTAAGTATATTTAATAAGGGGAATTGCTTGCATCATATATACATATGAATTGTATGGAATGAAATTGTTTGATCACCCTGAACATCGAGTTAATCTCTTATGCAATTAAGAAATCAAAATGAATCATGCATACCCCATATTGCATACGGATAACACCGATTTCCGCTTCACGCAGAAGATGGGAAGAGACTCATAGGAATACGAGTTTCCTGCAGGATTGGGCACTAGCTACGCCATCATATATATTGAGTCTCTATCTTAAGCTAATGAGCTTACTAGGCGCCGGGAGACGCCAACCGTCGACGAGGGGCCGAGTCTTGTGGCTTCTGCTTAGGGCATGTGTTTGTGGACTGCGGGGGCCACCACACTGCTAGACTTGAGATTTTAAAAGATATGATTTGACTTTAGTAAAGGAAGTATATATATATATATGTGTGTAGAGTTTTGTTTTGGTATGAGCACGATAGTGCAAATGAAATAAAACCTAAGGTCTAGAACCCGGATTTTGGTTTAGGTCAGTTAATTATCTCCAAACCCCGACTTCAGGGGGCGAAATTCTGAGTCGTATGCAGTTCCTTGGTCACTGCATGCGTTGTTTGGCATACTGATTATTCATGCATTCATATGATTGTGCATATAATAAACTTTTGCTATGTGGTACTGACGAGGGCATTTATCTCACTAAGCGTAAGCTTACATCCCTATAGATTTTTGTTGATGCAAGAGAACCTCTTCATCAATCCGGGCCGAGGCATGCCCGTGGTAAGTCTCCTGTAGAGACAGGTTGGAGTGATCAAAGAGCGAAGAGGACATTTTGTAATAGATTATAGATATTTAGATACTTTTATGTTTTTGTGCATAACTTAGATTTTATGCAGTTTCATTATGAACTGCATTTGTTTGTAATATTGTTTTGGTGTGGGTCTCACAAGCCGACACAATTAGTTAAATTATAATATAGAAGAAATTTTAGTTAAATTGCTCTATATTACTAGTCTATGGGCCTAGTGGTAACGTAGAGTGAAAGGAGCCTTATGTGTCATATGAAAGGCCTATGATCAGCAAGGGGGTTAATAATAGACTTTTATACGGTACACAGTGACCTATTACGACAACGATACTGTTGGGTTGTTATAGGTTTAAGTGGTATTAGAGCGTTAAGTTTAAACTAATGATAAAATAAGTAAAACTGGACCCTAGACGCTAGGAATCCCCTCCCAAGTGAGCAAGAGTGGGGTGGAACCGGGTTAGGATTTTTAACATACTAAACAAGAGATAAAACTTTCCTAAAAGAATGTATAATCTTTAACAAATCTGTATGGTTAATCAAGATAACGCAAGTAGGGTTCGTCGGAACCTCATGCTTTTGATGATGCATGAAGGAGAAACCCTTGTCGAGTATCGATAAAGACTTCGGGTGCTATGCGAAGATATGGCCCTAGTAGGAAGGCCATGTAGGCTAAGAGAAGTATAGACATCCTAGAGGGCAGGATTAAGTCTTTATTAGAGAGCGCGCTACAAGGACATCCTAATCCAGACGTGTAGACCTGTTTTGTCCGATGTGGAGTTAACCTACATTATGGAAAGGGAAGAAGGGGTTGGTATTGAAGCTGAGATAATATTCTTGGTGCAAGATGGCCCAAGAATGGCTACCCCTAGCTTCCAGCACTAACGTTAACTAGGTCATGGTTATGCCTTAGCGTGTGACCTAAGGGCTTACTACCTTCGAGTGGTCCAGATGGATGAACAAAATGGAAAACCTCCACCAGTAGCCCCTGCCAATGTTTACTTTCCTTATGTAGAGCAAGACACCATTGATATCCATCCTGATGCCCCTGAGTTTGAAGAGGATATAGATGTTTTACCTCTTTTTCCAAGAGAGTATCGAGTGAAGTGCCACTTAGGCCAAAACCATGTGAATTTTTGTTACCCCATGAGCTGTATTAGGTGACTTACCGCCGAAGGTTGCCACCCAACCCAGATGAAGGAACCTCAACCCCGTTTCCTAGAAGGAGGCTTCGACAAGCAAGCTGGTTAGATGATGATGAAGCCGGGCCTTCTACGAGGCATGATTAGTCGAGGATGACTTGAACCTCCGAAGTGTTTCCAATATTATTATTATGGTGTTGATGTTATCGTATAGTGAAGTTGTTTGTATCGTAATGTGTGTACTTTTCAAATTATGGTTGTATCGAATTTTAAATTCCAGTAATTGTAAGAAATATGTGTAACTTTGGAAGGAACTATATCTGAACCTTATGTATGTTTGGAGAATTAATGAAAGGACTTCTTATGTGTGTTTATTTTACTTGATCTTGTTTTAGATGATACAATTAAGGAGAAGTGTCTTATAAGGGATGAATTGAATCAAGATGATATGGCTTCAAGTGATAAAAATTGATTTATTGAATGAATTGTAGATTGAATTAAGTTGAACCTAACTCTAAAAACCATATTTTCAGCGAACATAGGTGCGGGAGACGACCTCTCAAAGAGAGAGCACCACCAGAGCAACACCCGAGACAGGACGTACCAGTTGATAGGACGGAGGAGATTTTAATGGCTATACAAGCAAATAATGCCTTGTTAAGGACTTTTCTAGAGAGGAACCAAGCACCTCCGCCACCAGCACTACAGGAGCAAGTCCCTCAAATGCCTGTGCCACCACCTGTAGATATGGAAGGCCAGTTTGCATCACCACCACCACCAGTAGGATTAGTAAGAGACCCTTACCCAATTCATCATGAGCCTCGACCACCGAGGAACCTATTGCCAGAATTTTTGAAGTGTAATAGATATTTTGATGGGAATACAAGTCGGCCCGATGAGGCTAAGGATTGGCTTATGCAAGTTGAGAGATCTTTTGAGGCTTTTGAGGTGCCACATCACTTGAGAATGACTTATGGCACTTATCTGCTCCGACTGAGAGCGAGGACTTGGTGGGAAACCAAGAGAGGGAATCTACCATAACCCATTACATGAGGGGATTTCCGAGAGGAATTTTTGAGGCACTATTTTCCCGAGAGCTTGTGGGTAAAGTATAGTGATGAGTTGTTTGGGATCAAAAGAGGAAACCGCACACTTGAGCAGTATGAAGTGGATTTCACTCGCTTACTCCAGTTTGCTCCACCTGAATACCACGATAGTGATTGGATGAAAAAGCATATTTCTGTGAGGGGACTGGACCCCGAGTTAAAAAGGAAGGTTTTAGAGTTTCAACCAAGGACCTTCAATGAAGCAGTTGAAAAGGCCAAAGTACTGGAAACCGTAAAAAGATAAGGAGAAGAAATGTTAAAGCCAAAAGTTATTGTTTTTGGCAAAAGACCGTTTAAAGGACCAAGAAGCTCAAGTTCTAAGGTGAGGAAAATTTTAAGACCCCATAAGATAATCCAAAAGAAGAACGGGAATGGAAAGGTGATATGTTGGAAGTGTAGAGGGAACCACTATCCACGTGAATGTGCTCAACTTCAAAACAAGTGTTATTTTTGTAGAGATGGAAACCACGTAGTAGTAAATTGTCCAAAGAAGACTACCACTGCTTGTTTCATCTATAAACAACAAGGACATTTTGCTAACAACTGTCCTCAGCGCCAGAATGCCACTATGCAGACTGCAAGACACCCCGAGATAGGGAGAGTTGTTGGAGGAAATGGGCAGCGACCTAGAGCTGTGAATGTCGCAAGAGTCTACAACTTGGAAGGAGGATGGGACTATAAGGAGTGCCCTGAGTAGGAGGTCATTTACTATGAAGAGGTAGAAGATGCTGTAGATACAGAGTTAATTATAGGTATGTTACTGGAACCTTCTTCTTAAATTGAGTCGTATGATAGAAGTATATTTTAGTATGAAAAGACTAAAAGTATTTAACTTAGTAACAAAAATTTTAGAGCCCAATAATTATACCTTGCGAAAACTCAACCTTAAATTCGATTCAAGGAACGTTGATATAAAGGGACATTCAGTGTACACCTTGTTTGACACTGGAGAGACTCATTCATTCATTTCCCCCAAAATGGTATAAAGAATTAAATTACCTGTGATCGTCACCGAATTAAGTTTCAGTGTACGAACTCCTACAGGAAGTGTAGTTACTACAAAGGAAATGGTGAAGAAATGCTCATTCAGCATATAAAGCTACGAGAGTATGATGGATCTTATCGTCCTTGATCTGGGCAAGTATGAAATGATTATGGGTATGAACTAGATGTCGTCATGTGGAGCTACAGTTGATTGCAAGAAGAAGAAAGTGTACTTTAGAGACTTAAAAGGATCTAAGGTGGAATTTCAAGCAGAGTCGACGATAGTGGGGAAACATGAGCTAAGCTCTTTCGAGTTAATGATGGAAACAAGTTGGATGAACTCAATTGAGGTTGAATCAGAAAAGTTAAGGATAGATGATATCCAAGTAGTGAACGAGTTCCCTGATGTGTTTCCAGAAGAGCTACTAGGATTACCACCTAAGAGAGAGATTGATTTCGCCATTGATTTAATGGCTGGGACCGAACCGATTTCTAAGGCTCCATACAGGATGGCTCCAATAGAGTTAAAAGAGCTAAAGAGGCAACTTCAGGAGTTATTGGACCAAGGGTTCATTAAACCAAGTGTCTCGCCTTGGGGAGCACCTATCTTGTTTGTCAAAAAGAAGGATGGTTCTCTTAGACTCTGTATCGACTACAGGGAGTTGAACCAAGTCACTGTAAAGAATAAGTATCCATTGCCCCGTATCAACGATCTGTTCAATCAATTACAAGGTACAAGTGTGTTTTCCCGTATTGATCTAAGATCAGGTAATCACCAATTGAGGATCAAACCAAAGGATGTGCCTAAGACAGCATTTAGGACGAGGTATGGACACTATGAGTTTTTAGTGATGCCATTTGGATTGACTAATGCACTAGTAGTGTTCATGGATTTGATGAACAGAGTGTTTAGAGCATATTTGGACAAATGCATAATTGTGTTCATTGACGACATCTTGGTATATTCGTCAACGCCAGAACAGCATCAGGAACACTTGAGGTTGGTGTTGCAAACCTTAAGAGAACACAAGCTATACGCCAAGTTATCCAAGTGTGATTTTTGGTTGAGGGAGATATCCTTTTTAGGACATGTTATTTCGAGAGAAGGCATAAAAGTGGACTCAAAAAAGATAAGAGCTATCACTGATTATAAAAGACCTGAAACTGTTATAGAAGTGCGAAGTTTTCTTGGTATGGCTGGATATTATCGGAAATTTGTAAAGGATTTTTCAAAGATTGCTAAACCACTTACTCAACTAACTCAAAAGAACGAGAAATTTATATGGAATGAGAAAAGAGAAGAAAGTTTCCAAGAGCTGAAGAACCGTTTAATTTCAGCACCGGTTTTGGTCTTACCCAATAATGAGGAACCTTTTTCAGTGTATAGTGATGCTTCTAAGAATGGTTTAGGGTGCGTACTGATGTAAAATGGAAAAGTGATTGCTTATGCTTCACGGCAATTACAACTGCATGAGCAGAATTACCCTACACATGACCTGGAATTAGCAGCTATAGTGTTTGCACTAAAGCTATGGAGGCATTACTTATATGGTGTTAAGTGTGAAATTTACACCGACCATAAGAGCCTAAAATATTTGTTCACTCAAAAGGAGTTGAACATGAGACAACAACGGTGGTTAGAGTTGATAAAGGATTATGATCTCAACATCAACTACTACCTGAGAGAGTGAATGCAGTAGCAGACGCTTTAAGCCGAAAGAATTATGCTGAAGTTGCATCTCTGCTTACTGAACAAAGAGAATTAATTAGAGAGTTTGAGAGAATGAATTTGGAATTTGCATGGCATGTAGCAAATGCCAAGTTGTCAAGTTTAGCTCTTGAGCCAACACTACAAGAAAGAGTTCGAGAAGCACAGCAAGAGGATCCTGCTCTACCGCATGTAAAGGAGCAAATGATAATGGGAAGGTATACAGACTTTAGTCAAGATGAAGATGGAATGATTCGAATGAAGGGACGTTTGTATGTACCTAATGATCTTGAGCTAAGAAAAGAAATTTTAAGGGAAGCTCACTATTCTGGATATACTATACACCCTGGAGGAACCAAGATGTACCAGGATCTCAAAAAGAATTTTTGGTGGAGTGGGATGAAACAGGATGTAACAGATTTCGTGCTTAAATGTGACACTTGTCAAAGAGTTAAGGCCGAGCATCAAAGACCAGGAGGATTGTTGCAACCATTGTCCATTCCTGAATGGAAATGGGACCAAATCACTATGAACTTCGTGTGTGGATTGCCCAGAACGGCAGCAAGCCATGATGCATTATGGGTGATAGTAGATCGATTCATAAAGTCAGCACACTTTCTACCCGTCAACATGACTTATCCCCTAGAAAAGTTGGCTCGAATATATCTAAGGGAGATAGTACGTTTGCATGGAGTGCCTGCTAGAATAGTTTCCGATAGAGATCCAAGGTTTGTGTCTAATTTTTGGAGAAGTTTACAAAAAGTGTTGGGGACAAACTTAAAGTTCAGTGCGGCTTATCACCCTCAAACAGATGGACAGTTTGAGAGAACAATTCAGACTTTAGAAGACATGCTTTGAGCCTGTGTTATGGAGTTTAAAGGAAATTAGGATTCTTACTTACCACTAGTGGAATTTGCATATAACAATAGTTACCATTCATCCATCCAGATGCCACCATATGAAGCGTTATGTGGAAGGAGATGTCAATCCCCATTATTTTGGGATGATGTGGAAAAGGCAGCTCTAGGACCAGATTTGGTGCAAGAAGCAGCTAAAAAGGTGGCTATCACTAAAAACCGAATGAAAGAAGCCCAAGACAGACAAAAGAGTTGGGCAGACTTAAAGAGAAGAGAATTGGAGTTCAGTGTAGGAGATCATGTGTTCTTGAAAGTAAGTCCGATTAAGAGCATTTATCGAGTGAGAACTCACGGGAAATTAAGCCCCAAATACATTGGAACCTTTGAGATCCTTGAACGAGTAGGAAACCTCGCGTACCGTTTAGCATTACCACTAAACATGGTTGGAATACATAATGTGTTCCACGTGTCAGTGCTAAGGAGATATGTACCCGATCCTGATAATGTAATCAAACTGGAGCCGATACAACTTAAAGGAAATCTGACATATGAAGAACACCTAGTTCAAATCACTAATAGTAAAGTTCAGAAGTTGAGGAACAAGGAAATAAGATATGTCAAGCTACTTTGGAGAAACCATGAAAAGGAAGTTGCCACTTGGGAAGCTGAGGAGGAAGTAAAGCGAAAGTACCCCCAATTGTTTGAAATTCCAGGTATGTCTTTAAGTTTTGAGGACAAAACTTATTTTAAGGGGGGAAGGATGTAAACCCTACTTTTAGTGGGCCTAAAGATTTAAATTAAGAGTACTTTCCGAACGTTCCCAAAGATTAACTAAACCAAAAACTTAAGTTTATATTTAGAAATGAATTAAATTTTTACAATTCAAAAGCCAATTGTCGATAAAACCCGAGCTTGAAGAATTGCGAGCTCTAAAGCTACTTAAAACCCTAAACCTAAAAACCATTAAGGAATTTTAACCCTAACTAATTAATTGATAATTTAATTTGAATAATTTCATTCAAATTTAGAAAATTTCGCAATTCTACAAAAATCAAATCATAAATTACAAAACAATGTAAGATAAAAATCCTAAAACAATTTTTTATAAGGCTATGCCCTTATCTTCATGTATAAGCCTTACACATAAATAAGTAGACCAACCAATCACCTTAGGTAACTTATCAATTGAGAGTTGGAATCATTTATCAATTGATAACTTATCAAAATCTAGTGATAAGATAATCTCCTTATCACCTCTTCACTTATACTACATATGGACAATTTTTCAAAAGAATTCATAAGCTTAACTTTAATAAATGAGACAAGACCACTCTAAGGAATAAAAAGACTTTAAATGGAAGATCTAAAAAGGGGAGAAAGGG